>MSJE01000308.1:793028-1127783 GCA_001931935.1 Aspergillus aff. floccosus IMV 01167
CATCGATGACCCTGCGACCAGAGAGAGCACCAAACAAGCCCAAGCGACCGCCTTCCAGAAGCTCCACCGCTATTCCTCGGACCGGGACGTCTGGGAACACTTCTTGAGTGCCGACCATTATGCGCTGGAGTGTATGATTACGATAAAATGGCTGGAACACACTGCAAAGACAGGCGGCCAAGATATCGACTCGGTCATTTCCGAACTCGAAGCTCAGGCCGAACGAGGCCAGGGCCTGTGGACGCATGGCTGGCTCTACACGAAAGAAACGATAAAAGGACAGAAGCGACTACGTGCTTGGCCTCAACCCCTGGAATCCAACGACCCGGGCATTACGGCTTCCCTTTTGAGCTCAGAAAAGTCGGAGCCGTTGATTACCCAATTGGATCCGGATGCCGTCACTCGCCAGAGACAAAAACTCCAGAAGCAGGATCAGTTCTACGAGCGAGCCACCTGGATGGCGTGCTGGAAGATGCTCCGTCAGGGAGAGAACTGGACGAAGATTCGGGAGTGGTCCGAGGCGCGCTTGGAGAACTGGCGAGCTGTCAGCTTGTGCGGCTCTAGCGTGGATCCCAATTCTGGTGGAGAGCGGACGCCTCTTGATGACAGTTCTACTCGCATGATGAATTGGCGTTCCCAAGAGACCTGGCGGGCCGCTTGTTCTGCTCTGGCCCGGAATCCGAACACGGAAGACTTTGAACGGGCGGTCTATTCCTTGCTCTGTGGTGAAACCGAAGCGGCCTACAAGGTCTGTCAAAGTTGGGATGACTACCTGTACGTGTACTTCAACAGTGTGGTACTCTCTCGCTACCAGGGATTCTGCAAACAACTCCAACGGAAACTGAGCCACTCTCCCACGAGCTCTGCCACCTTTGTGCCCGAACCGGTCGGTTATGGCGACTTTAACAAGTTTGTGCTGTACACAAAGGGCAACGACCGGATCGGGGTGGAGGCGCGTAACCCGTATCGCACCATCCAGGCCGCCATCCTCGGCAAAGGGTATGATACGTTTTTCTACTCGCTAGCCCGAGCCGTCTCGCAGGTGGCGGCAAACAAAGCGGATCAGGCTACTTTTGTACCGGATCTGCCTCCAGGCGCCGTTGACGAAACCCTCCTCATCGCTGCGGAAGATAGTGACGCGTTGAGGATCGCAACACATCTTTACATTATTGCCAACTCCCTTGGCTATGTCCGCACTGATACGCAATTCTTCGACACAACGTCAGTGAATGTGATTGGATACATTGCGGACCTCGAGGAGGCGGGCATTGTGGATATCATTCCCCTCTATGCATCGCTTCTTCCGACGCACATGGCCCATTCCGTGCTGGGACAGGTCTTGATTGAGATCGTGGACCCACGAGAGAGAAAACAGCAGGTCAGACTTATGGACAAATACGGAATCGATATCGAGGCTGTTCTGCAGGACCAGTGGCGATGGATCAGCGCCAGTGTCTCTGCTGTGGATCACCCACGCACCCTTAAGCAATACCCCAAGGTCGTCCGACGTAAGGACGGCCATCGCGAGTTGGTGATGGTAAAGAAGGACTTTATTGGCACGGATATTTCCGCCACCGATGAGAGGATTATCCGCAGTCTGGAGTGGCTTCGCTACGTTGATGGACAATGGGGCCGGATCTGCCAGCTCGGTGCCTTGTTATACCGGAAGTTTTACGGTATGTCCTTCCTCTTATCGATGATTATCCTCTACTAACATCATTGGCAGTGAAAGGAAAATTGTCTGGTGCCCGGGAGCTGAGCCGGCGCATGAGGCTGTCTGACATTTCTCGGGAATCTTTCGGTTTCGATCTGACCGAGTTCCCTGCAGTTGTGGAAGATGGCGTTGAGCCGGGCACTCCGGAGCCCTCCAGCCCGACAAAGTCTAGACTGTTGGGCAGCCACAGACGGAGTCGGTCGAATGGTGTCCCGTCTACTACCCAGACGAGCATCTTAGTGCAGCAGTCACAGACTATGCGTGACCTGGAAGAGCTGATCCTTGGTTTCGATGCTCTGGAGAGGTTCGCGGTAGTTTTCGAGAAGTTTGACAAGTAGGTCGTCGATACATGTTGCATGGCGGGAATATATGCTGACTGGTCTAGGAACAAACGCCGGCGTGATTCTGGCGCTATCAAAGACCTGAAAAATGAACTACAGGATACTCTTGATGAGATCGCGATCCACGTCGACGCAGTGTTGGATGAATGGCTCGTCGTGGCCGACAATGGTATGACCTCATCTGCCAATCAGATACAAGCAGTACACCAGCTAACGCGTTGATGATCTAGAATCCGAGCAAGCGGAGCTTGAAGAGATCCGAAACACTTATATTCCCGAGCTGTTCCTTGATTATCACAATGCCCTGTACTACGCGGGCCACGTGCTTAGCAGTGAACACCTGGTTCAGTGTATGAACATGGCGATACAGGTGTCGGAGAACGAGTATCTGACTCGCAGCTTCGTGTTCTCTCGGCGCATGGCAGAGCTGGTGGACGCGTTGGCCCTGTCCAGCAAAGCCATGGTGAACACTCGAGCGAAGCCGGGCAAGAAAATGCTCGGAGGCGAGTCGTTGGGCATCTGGAATATCGACGTGACCGAGGACGAAAACGAGATCCTCCGCGAGGCGCGATAGATGTATTACATATGGGATGATGGGCATGTATATTACCGTCTTACCCGATCCTTCTCTTGCATTTCTTTGCCTACTTTTCTGTATCTGGGGCGAGGGTTCTGGTCAGGTTCATTGCATATCAGGTCTGGAAGGGTGGTCTATCGGTCTGGAGGCCGATGTCTACTACCGTACATGAATGGAGTTGCATGTCATTTTCAATAATTCAGTCATGTAGTTACCTATGGTAAAGCCTTTTCTTGAAGGCCTTTGAGCGTTGCTATCTCCAGAGTCGCCGATACTTTCGCTCTTTGGCAAAGGCGTTCCAACTCTGGAGACAACGATTGCCTCTACCACGGCCGCGAGATCCGGCCTGGTAGACAGCATCCTATTAGGTACCAGATTAGCCTTCTTCTCTGTCAGCTCTTCTTCCATGTGACGTGAAGCCTTACGAGCACACAAAGCCCCGCAAGGGCACGACACTCGCGTAGGTAGTATATTGTCTGTCAGATTCAGCCATAGAGATATTATGGGATCTTTACGTAGGTGGCCTGGTACGGCGGTAACCTCTTCTTTGGCCACAAAGAAGGGAAGAAATATTGCACCCAGTCTTTTCTGGGTCCAAAGCTGACTATGACATCCAATGACTTGGCCATGTCCAAAGAAAGGAGATGACTCCTGAAGCGCGTTCAAACGCTTCCCAAGACATTTTGGGGGTAGTGAGTGTGGTTATCTGCGCGAGCCCAGAGGCCAGGTTGAGGATCAACCAGGGAAGCTTTGGACGGACGAATTTGGCTACGCCCAGAAGAATGCTTGTGTAATGTTGACACTGAAGGTGATTGGCGGGTGAAGTTGCCCAAGCCTTGGCTGGATATCGATGATGTCTTCAATATGCTTCTACTGGTAGCATGAAGCTTGTCTACCGCTTGTTGACGGTCTCTACCCAGGCTCTGCTGGATGCTGGGCCATACGACGAACTCTGCGAAGTCGGCCTAAGTATATCGGGGGGACAGTTTGCCAACGTATGTTCTCTGTTGATCTCATTCTGAGGTAGATCAGTTGCATCGGTATGCAAGGTAGGTTGGCCTGGAATATATGGTGTCTATTTATACCCAGGGGATATAATACTCGTTCGATGAGTTGACAGAGTATAGACAGTAGATTGACTTTGTCATGGTCATGTTGCCTCAATATATAGCTCATAGGATGGTGTCTACAGGAAAAAGACAGGAGAAAATGAGGAGAGCATGATATTATAGGTCTTGTTGGAATAAATCTAGAGGGTCAAAGATGTATACATATTTACTGGGATGGGGTGAATCTAGTGCCAGGAATCTTTACATGTTTCAGAGTTCAGGATGAACTGTGACACTTGATATTTCGGAACTCTTGAATTCTTTTCTATATCTTCACATGTGATGACTGGACAAAGGTGTTGGACAAACAGCGCATAAAAGAAAGGAGGAAAGGGTCTGCACCGCCCAAATGCCAAGGCTAGTGGACCCGTTAGTCCGTTCTAGCAGATTGGCCATTTCCCCGAGGCAAGAGTGAAGCGAGCTGTTCTTGAATAATAATAATAATATAATAATGATAATCGGAGTACGTGGTGGTGGCGACGTATGCAATTTCTGTTCTCTGTGATTCGAGTAGTACGAAGTAGATGAGGGGATCAGCAGCAGTGGTCAATCCTGGTCAATTGGTGTACAGAGTAGGTATACAGCTGGAGATCAACAAGTAATGAAAGGATAATGGAGGAATTGAATTGAAAGTGAACAATCATGAATATTGATCAAATAAGCAGAAGAAAGTAAATATTCAATTATATCAATAATATTCCTAATAAATCAGAGAAAAAAAATTTTGTAAAAAAAGGGACATGATCATAATCGGAAGAAATAATTAAAAGGAGAAAATCGAGTGAGGCAGTGCAAACCCGCTTTCGACAAGTGACGGGCCCCAGCAATGGACTCCGCTCTAGGAGGAGAACTGGTGGCAATTGCAAACATTGCATCCCTCATTCTGGCACCTACTGTCTCTGCTGTCATAGATGAGTAGCAGAATAGTATAGAACATTGATAGACTGTATACTGTACAGTATAGACTGTCGAGCAGGAGACGGCCATGTCCTCTTGTAGTACTGTGTATACCCAAGGTGTTATTTAGAGTCTCGACCACGGTGGAGACTATTCTTCCTGATTGGGTCCAGGCCTGCAGTCGCCGGGATTGGCGTCACCACCGCTACTAGACCTGTAACTCACTTTCGTCTCCAAGTTTTCGTTCTTTTTCCTCTTTCTCCTGTCAACTCTGAATATACCTACACGGCGCCATCGGAGAGTCTCACTCTGGTCTACCTCCTCACATCCCTCTCCCTCCGTCTTTCGATCCTCACACCATCTCATCAAAGCAGTGAGGTGGTGGACTTCCCGTCATTGCTTCCCCGGATTGGGTAAGAGACCCTGCGGCCTCATCCCATCCTCCTCTCGGGTCACTGGGCTCTCATGCATGCGCTGACACCTCACCACCCAGTGTCCCTCTCTTCATTCCGCGGGGGTAACACCGTAGCCCTGCTACTGCTGCTGGAATCGCTGCTGGTCCATTTCTCTCCTTTGCGACTGGTCCATCTCCCTATTCTACCCTCACCTGGACAGTCACTGGCCTCAGTTGATTGCAATCTATGTGGACTTCCCATTCCTTGCCAACAGCAGAGGCCGTATGGGTTAAGAATCGACCCCGATCATTCTTCAGAGCCGTTCAGCTAAACCTCTCCCGCCAACTCACACTCATGACCAGTCTCGTTTGCATGCCATCGCAGGATCAAAGTGGTTTGCTCCCTCTGGAGCCGCATTCTTACTGATATCGATATCCCTTTCCTCCGCCTCGATCCCTTTGTCTCTCTTTGGACCCACTCTAACGGTGCGCCCCCCTGTGGTCGATCATGCCGGATTCCCCAGACGAGAGGGCGAATTCCTCCCCGTCCGCGCCCCAGCGACGCCGGGAGAGAGCCCCGACAATCACCATCGACACCTCTGCAATCACCCAGAGCCCAGATAACCACATTCTACCTCCCCAGATCATCCCGCCACCCTCGCAACCTTCCCTGCAGGTCACATCAGACAATGTCGAAGCGACGGACACCAGGGCGCTTCTGAACAACGACAGCATCACGCCTTCCGAAGGCGTTTCCCCCGGCTCCGTTCGTTCATTCGGCTCGTCCGAACTCCGTGATTACGATAGCCGACCTACCTCCCCGCACAACTTCTCATCTCCTGCGTCGAAGATGACCGAGCCAACGCCCAACTCCAATTTTCTCTCCGTCCCCGGCGCGAGGTCGCGCGGGAACTCGCTGGAGTCCGAAGACACGAACCATTCCTCGGCATCATATGGCGGTGAGACGTTCAGCGCCACGTCAGGATCGCAAGGGTCCCGGGCGGATTCGAATCGGAATGTTGTGCTCGACGATGAAGAGGCCCTCCGACCCGATCCCGGCCGCGAACATGAGTTCGATGTGGAGGACAACCGATTTGCCTTCTCGCCGGGTCAGCTGAATAAATTGCTCAATCCGAAGAACCTTGGGGCGCTACATGCCCTGGGTGGTCTCCGTGGGTTGGAAAAGGGTCTGCGAACGAACCTCAACAGCGGTCTGAGCTTGGATGAAACGAGACTGGAGGGCTCCATCAGTTTTGAAGACGCAACTTCGACCACACCTCATGACTCGGTTCCCAAAGCGGTTTCCCAACCACCGCGTCAGGCCACCACTTCCACTTTGGGCACATCCGAAAAGCAATCTGACGATTCGTTCTTCGATCGGAAACGCGTGTATACTGAAAACAAGCTACCCGAAAGAAAAACCAAAAATATTCTGCAATTGGCCTGGATCGCATACAACGACAAGGTGATCATTCTCCTGACGGTGGCCGCCATCATCTCCCTTGCCCTCGGAATCTACCAGTCAGTGCGGCCATCGAATGGCGAGGCCCGGGTGGAGTGGGTCGAAGGCGTTGCCATCATCGTGGCCATCTTGATTGTCGTGGTGGTTGGTGCGGCCAACGACTGGCAGATGGAACGCCAATTCGTGAAACTGAACAAGAGAAAAGAAGACCGGATGGTCAAGGTGGTCCGTTCCGGGAAGACGATGGAGATTTCGATTCACGATATTCTCGTGGGTGATGTGATGCATCTTGAACCGGGTGACCTGGTCCCGGTAGATGGCATCTTCATTGATGGCCATAACGTCAAGTGTGACGAGTCCTCAGCGACCGGTGAGTCTGACCTGTTGCGCAAGACTTCAGGAGACGAAGTCTACCGTGCGATTGAACATCACGAAAATGTCTCCAAATTGGATCCTTTCATCGTATCCGGCGCGAAGGTGTCCGAGGGAGTGGGAACGTTCTTGGTCACGTCGGTGGGCGTTCACTCGACATACGGAAAGACGTTAATGTCTTTGCAAGATGAGGGCCAAACCACGCCCCTTCAGATGAAGCTAAACGTCTTGGCCGAATACATCGCCAAGCTTGGTCTGTCCGCTGGTTTGTTGTTGTTCGTGGTGCTCTTCATCAAATTCCTTGCAAACCTGAAGAATGGGGGTACTGCCGACGAAAAAGGTCAGGCGTTCCTGCAGATCTTCATTGTCGCTGTGACTATCATCGTCGTGGCTGTCCCTGAAGGACTCCCGCTGGCGGTCACGCTAGCGCTTGCGTTCGCCACGACCCGTATGCTCAAAGATAATAACTTGGTGCGGCTCTTGAGAGCCTGTGAAACCATGGGCAATGCGACGACCATTTGCTCCGACAAGACAGGCACCCTGACGGAGAACAAGATGACCGCCGTAGCTGCTACTTTGGGACTCACGTCAAAATTTGGAGACAAATCTGCCGATTCGGCCTCTCCGCGTGGATCAAATGGAAGTCCAGATCCATCGAACTCCTTGTCTCCCTCAGAATTTGCCTCGAGCCTGGCTGGTCCTGCGAAACAACTCCTGCTCGATTCCATCGTGCTTAATTCGACCGCATTCGAAGGGGAAGACGATGGAAAGATGACATTTATCGGCTCGAAGACCGAGACGGCCCTCCTCGGCTGGGCACGAACGTATCTGGGGATGGGGTCTGTCAGCGAGGGTCGCGCCAATGCCGAAATTGTTCAGATGGTACCGTTTGATTCCGGCCGCAAGTGCATGGCGGTTGTGATCAAGATGGATAACGGAAGATATCGAATGCTCGTTAAGGGCGCCTCGGAAATTTTGGTCGCCAAATGTACGCGTGTCGTTTCAGACCCGACAAAAGACTTGTCTGAAAAACCGATTTCCGATCAAGATCGGACCACGTTGGACACCCTCATCACCCGCTATGCCTCTCAATCACTAAGAACTATTGGCCTCGTCTATCACGATTTCGAGCAATGGCCCCCTCGCGGCGCTCGCACACTGGAGGATGACCGCAGCCTTGCCGATTTCGATTCGCTGTTCAAGGATATGGTGTTGCTGGGCGTCTTTGGTATCCAAGATCCTCTCCGAGCCGGTGTCACTGAATCGGTCAAGCAATGTCAGCGAGCGGGTGTGTTCGTGCGAATGGTCACGGGTGACAATATCATGACGGCGAAAGCCATTGCCCAAGAATGCGGCATCTTCACGCCCGGAGGAATTGCCATTGAAGGACCCAAGTTCCGCAAGTTGAGCTCCCGACAGATGACGCAGATTATCCCACGACTGCAGGTTCTCGCCCGATCGAGTCCCGACGACAAAAAGATCCTCGTCACGCAGCTGAAAAAGCTCGGGGAGACGGTCGCAGTCACCGGAGACGGTACAAACGACGCCCAGGCTTTGAAGACCGCCGATGTTGGTTTCTCCATGGGAATTGCCGGTACAGAAGTTGCAAAGGAGGCCTCGGACATTATCTTGATGGACGACAATTTTGCATCGATTATCAAGGCCATGGCCTGGGGCCGGACGGTGAACGATGCCGTCAAGAAATTCCTGCAATTCCAAGTCACGGTTAACATTACAGCTGTAATTCTGACCTTTGTCTCGGCCGTGGCTAGCGCCAATGAAGAATCGGTCCTTACTGCCGTCCAGCTCCTCTGGGTCAACCTGATCATGGACACTTTCGCAGCCCTCGCCCTGGCCACAGACCCGCCGTCGCCCTACGTTCTCAACAGGAGGCCGGAGCCGAAATCGGCGCCGCTGATCACCTTGACTATGTGGAAGATGATCATCGGACAGAGTATTTACCAATTGGCCGTCACGCTGGTCCTGAACTTTGCCGGCCATAGCATCTTAGGCTATGAGGGTACAGTCCTCCAGACTGTGGTGTTCAACACCTTTGTGTGGATGCAGATCTTCAACCAATGGAACTCGCGCCGGCTGGACAATAACTTGAACATTTTCGAAGGGTTGTTCCGCAACCGGTGGTTCATCGGGATCCAGTTCATTATTGTTGGATTCCAAATCTTGATTGTCTTCAAGGGCGGCCAGGCGTTCTCCGTGCATGAACTGAACGGGCCCCAATGGGCAGTCTGTTTGGTGCTTGGTGTTATTTCGCTCCCCGTCGCGGTGATTATCCGGCTTTTCCCTGACGAGTTTATCTCCAGACTTATTCCGAGGTTCTGGCATCGGAAGAAGAGCCCCAAGCTTTTGGTGTCGGATGAGGACCGGCGGTATGAGTGGAACCCGGCTCTGGAGGAGATCCGTGATCAGTTGAAGTTCCTCAAGACGGTCCGTGGAGGTCGTCTGCGGCATCTCAAACACAAGCTTCAGCATCCGGAGGAGCTTTTGCCAAGATCTCGCAGCAATTCCCGCTCACGAGACGATTCGATCCCGGGTACTCCTGTGGGTGATGGCAGCAGTTCTCCACCGCAGCCGGCCACACCGGAACGGTCGAGACGGCGCACTCGGTCTCGCTCTAGCTCGACTTTTGGACCTGCAGCCGCAATGGCCGGCGTTGTTGCTGGGAGCATTGCTGGCTGGTCGCCGATTGAAAGAGCGCCTTCGGGAGAAGGGGAATCGTTCAAATTTGATACGAACAACCCGCGGGCCGGACTGGCTCAGCAACAGGGCATTGAGATTCATCCTGACACGGCCGCGGATGATCAGATTGTGGGTGAATACCTGGCGACGTCGAAGACTCCTCCCAGCCAAAACCCAGACCTCCTCCCTTTCTTTGAACATGCTCCTGTCCGGGCTCCCTCCAGCCACAGCAGGAGGTCCACATCGCAGCGATCTCGCTCTAGCCAGAGCCAAAGCCGGTCGTAGGGCCATGTTGTTTGCTTGTGATAATATCCGAATACGTTTATGGCCATAGGGCCATCCAACAATGTACAAATACACGCCTTGCCTTTCCTTTTGTCTTTTACTGTCCTTGGATCGATTACGGTTCATTCGTTTGCCTTGCTTCTGTGGTTTGTTCTTGTTCATCTCGGTCCTTTTACTAGATACCGCTTTGTTTGGCGTAGGAGGCTTGAAAATGTGTGTTGCTTGTTGCTTATAGACTAATTGCAGAGGTGGACGTGGCCGGCGCAAGTGAGGACGGTCTGATATATTCGTACTGTACATATAATCGATATTCACATGTGCTGGTGTCTTTGGTAGGCCTAACATGTATTATTCCACACGAATATGTTTCTATGTCCATTCCGAATGAGTGTATCTAACGAGTGTTCATAAAGACAGGACAACGACGTTTGGTGTCTGACGACTTTTCTATAAACACGATTGCAGCTGCCCGCTTCTATGTCGATAATCCAATCGGAAATGTCGGAGCATGCAACATATGCAGTACGGGCATACCCTCAAAGCTCATCCATGCATGCAATCCCATACCTTCAGGTAGTTCACCGGCCAACAATCTTCAATTCCAATAACCTCAGTGGTGGAAACACAACCCCGGTGAAGCCAACGCCCAGCCAGATACCCAGATCACAGCTCTCGCCGACTAGCTGAGCGACAGGGCCGGTATAGTAGATTTGGTTCTGCACAGGTTAGTACTCTTCCAAGCATAGAGACAGCACCACTCACCATCCCGACAATAGCACCAGCCCAGCCGATCAGAAACGACGCAGTGGAGGCGATGCCGACGGGCAGCTTCTGGCGATCATTCCACGCGCCCCAGTCGTAGTGCTTGCAGCGATGAAAGATCAGGTCCTCGAGCACGCTGATGGTGAACCAGATGACGATCCAGTACCCGATGAGCGGGAGGAAGTTCTTGAAGATCTCGTAGAGGAAGTTGCGGCCCCCAATCGCACACGACATGTATACGACCGTCGTGAAGATGGTAAACACCAGCCGCGGGATCCGCCGCCACATGTCGCCGAGCATCTGGAAGTTGATCGCCATCGAGTACGCCCCCGGCGCGTTGTTCGACACTACCGCCACCACGTTCACCACCGCGCACAGCTTCCCAAACGCGCCGAGCGGCTCGTACCCGGCCATCAGCAGGCTGCCCGGCGTGCCGTCGTACAGCTCTGCCCACCGCGCCGTGTGCGCCACCCCCGACCCCAGCCCCACGCCCAGCAGCAGCGTCACGCACATCGCCAGGCTGCCGCCGACGGTCGTTACGGTCCATGTCCGCCACCGGCTGATGTCCGGCGGGAAGTACACATAGTAGTCGGCGGCGAGGGGCACCCATGCTAGTGCGACGGACAAGCAGAGCGAGAAGAACGCTGCGCGTTTGGTGTTGACTTCTGTTGTGGTGCCGGATGACACGGCGTGCAGGTCGAACTGCGGTCCGGCGGAGCCGGTTAGTATACAGAGCACGACGAACTGCGGGAACCAGGCGTATCTGAGGTCAAGATTGTTAGCTGTCGGAGAGGGTGAAGGGAAGGAAGGGCAGGGGAGGTACCGTTCATAGTAGTGGAAGATGGACATGCCAAAGGTGGCCATGGCGAAGCTCGCCAGCGAGACGATGATTATGCCCACCACGACGGACACGCTGCCGCCAGAAATCTTGGACAGCAGCTGGCCGCCCACCATGGCGTTGACCATGCCGTAGCCCAGGTTCGTCAGGACGTTGAGCACGCAGCAGATCTTGCTGGGGTAGTAACCCATGAAATATCGGGCCACGATCTGTCCGCCGTTAGCCAGGAGAAGGGAAGCAGATAGAGAGTTGCGAAGACATACAAGCGTGCGGTTACCACTCCGCGCTCCCCAAGTACTCATATACCCGATGGCCAACCCGCCCAACAGATTGCCAAAGACGGCGCAGAGCGCCGCATCAAGAAAGCTCAGATGCATGACGAGCGTGCCTATCGACCCGACGACGATGTTGTTCAGCGCCATGCCCATGCTGAACCACATCAGGAACATGTGGAATATGTGTTTGGTGTCGGGCTTAACACGGTCTTCGAGCGGGATCGGCTCGATGCCTCGGTTCTCCAGCCCCTTGACGCATCGCGCCCAGCGCTGGTATCTCGTCCGCAGCGTCGTGCGGCGTCCTGGTGACTGTGGTGGTGAGTGTTCCTGGTCGTCCGACGACGGGTCGAGGCTTCGGACGGAGGGCGACACGCGGTCTTTTTCCAGATCGGGGTGCATGCTGGGCTCATATAGCAGGAGGGTTGGTCTTTCAGCAGAGAACGAGCAAGATGGACGGAAGAATGATCAAAAAGAGCCGACGATGCCCGCTGAACTCTCTGTGTCACGGTGAAGCTGTCGCAGACTGAAACGGCCGAGAGACAGACGGCCGTGAGAGGCGCTGCGCTTGCTGCTGTATAAATAGGGCTAGCAAGGAAGGGGGGATTCCAGAGCAAAAAAAAAATGGAGTCATGGTGTTGCTGCTCCTGCTGCTCTGCTGCTGCACTGACATCACCCTTTCTCGCTGCCGTAACACGGCGCTCAAGCGCTCATATCGGCATTCCACAAGCAAGGACACCAGTCGGATGGCCTGCTGCATGAACCCGGGAGCATAGCCAGTGCAGAAGGCCTGAGTAGGCGTGATGTGCTCGGCTCCTGATCTCTGTCCACTTGCCAAACAGGGCCTCGGAATCCAGGGAAATGGAGGCAGAGCTCTACACGCACAGTCTCCGTTACCACCGCTGTCTCGCGTGATTATCAGACACCTCGAGCTCGTACGCTGGACGTTCGTACCTCGACGCGATTTGTTACAGTGGTGCGCATCACATACCATGGCTGGCATACTGACGTATAAGCTTGTCGCAGCCGGTTGTCTGGTATGTACCAACCACGCAAGGAGAGACTATGTCGATCACTTGAGTGAGAAGCTCTGTCAATCCGAATCCCGAGGTCAAATACCTCCAGCACAGGAAAAGAGTTCGGCAAGTATGAGCAGCGCTATTTGTGGACCTGCTTACCCCGTGGGCAGGTTCGAGCTGGGTTGTGATGTGGGACATGGCAGTCATCATGTAATAGTCTGCAAGGCTCTTGCGGATGTCTGTGCATGGCTTGCATGGCTTTCGTGGCTTGTGCATGGCATTACATACTATGCATGCATGAACTGATTTGCAAGGTTACATCATGAATATCCCTTAGTATGCTGGCCTTGTAGGTCTCTTGCCTGGGGTTCTCTACGACTACTGCGCCTGATACAATACAATAACATATATGAACATGCAACAATTCTCATTCATCATTCCATTAAAATAGCATTCCACACGCCTGCCGTCGTAAACCATCTCTACCAGACCTTACACTCCAAGTAATCGAAGCCATCAGAATCAACCAGCACATATCACCATCAACAAACCAACGGAAACAAACCAACACATCTATCGACGACCACCACGAATACCTGCACTAGAAGCAGAAGAAACAGAAGAAGATCCGCTCCGATTCGACACAGGAGACGACGCCGCAGATCTATCCGCGCTAGATGGCGAAGAAGAAGACGCTCCCACCGCAGGAGTATCAACACGAGTAGTACCCGCTGCAGACGCAGACGCAGACGCAGAACGAGCCCGCGCAAGTCTCGCGACCAGATTCTCCTCGGCCTCGTAGCTGAAGGGGACGTGGATGGGGCCCACGAGCCGGTTGTACTCGTCGCGCACGTAGTAGGTGATATGTCTTCTTGCGTCCAGGGGGGAGCCATGCGCTGCTTGACTGGGGATATTGTTAGCTGAGTGCCTTTGGGGATAGGGAGAAGAGGTAGACTTACGTTATGATTGCACCTAGTGCAAAGGTCGGTGCGACGGACTGGACGTGACGCTGGTGTGCGAGGCGACGGAGACGGTTCTCACGCCCGGAGAGGATGCTGGGAGGGTCGAATTCCACTCTCTCGATCATCTTTGATACTCTTCTTGTGAGTTGGATGGGCATGCAAAGGCTTTTGTTTTGTTGTGAGAGTGAGCTATAGCGCGCTAGTATCGATGAACAATGCTTGACAAGGCGTTTTGGATGTTTTGGATATTGATGAGGCAGTCGATGCATGTTGTGTAGAGAGCTTTTATAGAGACAATAGGCGCGTAAACGGAGAATCACGTAGTTCAAGATGTTGGTGGAATTTCTCTGGCTTCGGTTGTGATCAGGTTAACGAAATGTACGTATTCTGCTCATAGTATCAAAGCCAACAGAACCTGGGAAGCGCCGCAATCTGTTGATATGACGACATCTAGTCTTGAACAGACAATGGGTGAATGCTCTTTGATGTTTACCGTGAAGTATACAATGCACTTTATCCTAGACTCAAAGTGCCGTGAATGTCTATGTCTTTGTTTCACTTGCACTGGAAACAAGCTGAGCTAGTATACGTAAATGACTGCATTAACCGTTGGAAGCAGTTGGTAGAAGTCTGCAAGGAAGACGAATTAATGCTACAGAAACAAGGTCTTGAATTCATGCCTGGTTATATTGAAGATTCTTTCAAAAGATTTCCCACTTGAAACTCTCTGCTAGCTATCAACTGTGAAAAAAAAAAAAAAACAAAACTCTGTACTTTCAATATTGAACTACAGCCTCAGGCACACCCTGCACCCCAGGTTTCAGTACACAAACTACTTCACCTAATCAATTTGGAAGTGTGGTGTCCTTGATGGGCTGTCGATGGTCCTGAATCAAACAAGACAGGAACGCATGGAACGAGCGGGAAAACACTTCCATCTGGCCTGCACTATGCAAGCCCTTGGAGGAGACAAACCACAGGTCAAGCCCGTCGTCACTTTCCTCTGCATCCAGAGACAACTCGAAAACAGAGGGTATATTCATTCTTTTCTCCACAGTCGCCACAAAATCGGACGTGCGGTAGGAAGATGTGGCCGCACTCGTCTTATACTGGACTGCAATCTGGCCCATGGGCAGAAAGTCCTCCGTCCGCTCCAGTCCAAGGCTACTCACAATCTTATCAAAAGGTACGTCGCTGTGCGATTCTCCTTGGAGTGTAACATCACGGGCATGCAGGACAAGATCTTCAAAGATCATATCATCTCCAATCCCTCGAAGGCGGAGGGGCACCATGTTCATAAAGTTGCCCACCAGATGCTCAACGGCCGGATGGGGCCGGTCGTCCACAACCTTCAAAATGACAAGGTCACTGTCACCAGTGTGGCGGAAAATATATGCTCGGAGTGCTGCAAGGAGGAAATGGAACGGAGCAGCGTTGAGCATGCTAGTGATCCGTCGAAGGCGGCCGAGTGACTTTGCGTTCAAATGTAGCCTGTGCTCGTTTCTCTCGGAATCCACAGCCGTACCGCGGGATCCTCTGGCTAATGGTAACACTCTCGATGGGTTTGGCACATCTCTAAGGTTCGAAGACCAATATCGCAGGTGGGATAGTATTTCATCTGTCTTCAGGTGCTCGTTTTGCCAGATAGTAAAGTCAGTATAGGTAGCTCGGGGGTACGTCACAGCTGTTGGATCTCCTCCTAATGCTGTCATATCATAGAGCTTGGTCCAGTCATCAAGGAAGACAGAAAGGCTTGTTTTGTCGAAGCAGAGTGGGTGAGCAATGATTGCAAGAAGACGCATATCATCCTGCAATTCAATCAGCAAAGCAGCCCCAACCTCGCCCCTTGCAATGTCTAAAGGCTGCGCTGCCTCTTTTAGTATGTATTCATTGATCTGACTCGCAGAGAAAGACTGGTGGGACAAGTCATGGTGTCTGAGTAAAAAGCCTCCGGTGGGGAGAACTTCCTGGAAGACAGACTTGTTGACCTGGCAGAACGCGGTTCGGAGAGCAGAGTGTCGACCGACTATCATGCGAAGGCTGCTATCGAGTGTCTCGAACGATGGGGTCCCTTTCAGTCGAAAGCTTGCGATCAGGTTTGCCAGCCCTTTGTCCCTCAGCCCGTCCAACATTGAAACGAAAGGTGCCTGGAACGCCGACGGTGGCACGGGTCCTGCAGACCGGGATCTAGGTAGATGGAAAGTTGCCTCGGAGCGATGGGACCTTCCCGCGTTGGATTTCTTTGTGCTGTTGTCGGGAAGTGCCCCGTTCGCTTGCCCTTCCACTGCGGTAGGCATTGCTGACACCACCTTTCCTACCAAGTCGTTGATTGACTGGGCTGCAAGAATATCAAACAAGGACACATCGACGCCGGTTACCTCCTTGAACCATCTCCTGAATTCCACAGCAACAATCGAGTCCAGGCCATAGAACGACAGCGCATTGCTAGGGGTGATGGATTCAGGCGGAGTACCCAACACACCAGCCACCTTGGTGATAAAGGCCTCGAGGGCGATGTCGATTCGCTTGTCCATGGTGGATGCGGTCTGTAAAAGAACGGCAAGATTCTTTGCCCCTTTGTTGGTTGTTGCGGCTCCGTATTTTCGGTTGGCATAGAGGCCACGGAATAAGGAGCGGCCTGACCAGTAAACATCAGGATCAGCGACATTAATCCCGATGATCACTTGGTGCCAGTCCAGGCCGTTGGAGTCGCCCTCGGGGAAGTCAAGACACACAGCCTCCTCCGCCTGGTACATAAGCTCCTGTTCGGTGATTTTGTCTAGCTTGTTTCTCTCCAGGCTTTGGCGGGCAATATCACTCTCAGCGATGAGCCCTCGAGTGGTAACAGCCCCAGCATTCATGGTGGAAGCAGCCAGGCCCTGCTCCCGACGCCAGCGGGCGAATGCATCAAGCCATGCATTAGCTGCAACATATGGTGCCTGTCCTCGATTCCCCCATACAGAAGCACCAGAAGAAACACAGACGAAGAAGTCCAGCCTGCCAGAGCTCGTGGCTAGGTGCAGGTTCATTGCTCCCTGACACTTTGCGTGGTGAGCCTGTCGCAGCTGCTTCAGTGTCAGGGTCCGAATCATTGCGTCTTCAAAATCAGCTGCAAGGTGAAAGATGCCTGCAAGGGAGGCTCCAATAGCTGCTGTCACGCTTTCAACATCAGATAGAAGGCCGACATCGCCTTTGAAGGCGATGACTTCGCAGTTCTTTGATCTCAGCCAGTTCACTGTCTTCTTTGCGTCTGGCTTCTGGTCTCCGGAGCGAGAAAGAAATGCAAATCTCCTAGCCCCACTAAGGTACATCCACTCGGAGAGAGCAGCACCTAGTCCACCTAAGCCGCCTACGAGCAGATAGAACTTGGCCGGACTGAAGAGCTGCTTGTGTTGGTAGGTTGGCGGTTTGACCATGACCATGTCATTATCATTTGGAATCATGACGATCTTCCCCGGTTTCCTACCCAGTTGCAGCATGCGGAATGCCTTTTCAGCCTGACTGTAAGGGAAGACGTGCAGGGCTTCTGGCGGGCTGACTTCACCACGGAAGTAAAGACCAAGACCATCAGAAAGCATCTTACGGCCAGCCTCTGGTCTCTCTTCAAACACAGTGACCATGTCGAATGCAGTGAAAGTTGCGTTTCTGCGGAAGACATCCATGCCAAGGTTTGAATTCTGATGGATATCTCGCTTTCCAATCTCGACAAAGCGACCAAAGGTCTTCACACATCCCCAACTTGCTTGTAGCAAGTCTCCAGCCAAGCTGTTCAGCACGACATCAACACCCTGCCCGTCAGTTGCTTCGGAGACCCCGTGGACAAAAGAGTCATCCCGCGACGAGAATATCTGAGAATCCAAGAGGCCATATTGACGCTTGAGTAATTCTTCTTTTGGCTTGGAGCACGTGGCTAGGACCTTCGCACCTATGTTCTGCGCAATCTGAACGGCCATTTGGCCCACGCCACCGGCAGCTGCATGGATCAAAACTGTCTCTCCCGGCTGAAGGTGAGCAATATCAACAAGACAGTACATGGCTGTGCAGAGGACGACGGGAAGACATGCAGCGATAGGGAAGTCGACCGATTCAGGAACCTTATGGCAGAACAAAGCGTGCGTTCGCACCAGCGAGCCGTGGGCGCCCATTCCAGGGCTAAAGCCAACGACACGGTCTCCTGGTTGGAACTCGGCGCTGTCTGCCCTGCCTCCAACAGCTGTGACAACTCCTGCAAACTCGCCACTCATTTTGTGGTCCTGAATGATGCCCATCGCCACGGCAATGTCATGGAAGTTGATAGCAGAAGCCATCACTTTCACCTCAATCTCGTTGTCCTGAAGAGACCGCATTGTAATGTCCTCATTTTCGGCGAAGTGCAAGGACTCCAACAAGCCCACTTGGCCGACTTTCAAGGTCAACGCAGGGTGACTGCCAAATCGGTCAAGTTTTGGCTCGTTGCCAATCCCATTTGGTAGCTTGCGGTTAAGATTGACATCTTCTTCAACACGCGGAATATACATACACCCTGACCTGTCGGCAAACTCTTCCTCCGTATTGCTCAAATCGATCGCCTGAAGTATACGCTTCACAATGAGGCTCTCGGAGCTGGTCGCTTCCACGTCCAGCATGATAAGCCGAGACTGCTGGTTCTCGTTGCGGATAGTGCGTAGGACACCCAAGATTGCGGCCTGATCAGGATTGCTGCATTCATTGGTAGCGCCCTGCAACAGCCAGACTACCGTGATATTCTCACGATTGAGCAGATCACGGATACCAACCCAACGATCTTCCGATTCCTTAATGTCTTCGTCCAAACTTGCGAGTACCACCACTGTTGATGCTGGAAGTTCTTCCCGGGATAATGAAATGGGGTCCACCTCCGTGACTGCCCGTGTGGCTTGGGAGTCTCGAAGTTTTTGGGCTATACATTCGGTCCGCGAAGCGACCAGCTCGGAGGAAGGCATGATGATTGCCAAATCGATTGCGGCCCTGTCAGAGATCTGTCGGCGAGAGACTTGACAGTTGGTCCAAGCAAGTGCATCTTGCTTCTCAGGGTGTACACGTATCAAGAATCCTTTTGGGCAAAGCAGTGATTCGAGATTTTCTTGAGGAAGGCTCATGGTATTGGACAAATGAACAATAAGATCATAATTATCTTTCGGCTCACAGACACTAATCAGCTCGTCTGAAAAATTCTCCAAAACATGAGTGAAACTGTTCTGGTCTTTGTCTGTCCAAATGTCGAGTTTCGCGAACCGGGGACGTTGCGTGCCGGTGAACCATATATGGGGGATAATATCACTGACAGCTTCCACTTGCGAAGTGACACAGAGGATTCTTGATGTTGGGTATTGAAAGCTATAGGTTTCAAGGAGCTCGAAGAGGCTCGCTTCCTTGTTATGATCCTGAAACTCGAAGCATGGCTGCCAGCGCTGCCGGAAGAACAGCGTGCGATCCTTAGACCTGGCGGAATCCGTTTGCATAGCTGTGGCCTCAATGTCACGAGCTTCAACCATCATCTGTCCGTCGGGCTGGTAGATGAGAATGTCGTTTATGGCGACCCGGGGACTCGGAAGCTGCGTAAACGTTGAGATCGTGTACTGCTGTAGGTCCGAGCTTCCAGCCTTCGATGCAAACGCCCCAGACACGTCTATGGATCCCATAAACGTCGACACATAGCCTGTGGTAATCTGTCTTCCTAGCAAGGCCTCGATCACGGGGAACATTACATGCCACGACGCGTCCAGAAAAGTAGGATGCATAATCGTACCCTCAGCCAATTCATGAGCAGACTGGAAGCTAGGGTCAAAGGATATCTGTGTGACTGCAAATCCAGTTCCCACGGCGATATCATCTTTAAGTAATGCAAATCGCGGGCCATAATGCGAATTGAGCTCACCGAGGCCTGAGTATAATGCCACGGGATTCATACGGCGATCAGATCTAGCGTACAGCTCTTTGGGGTCTGGATATTGCCGATCTGGCTTCAACGCTGTCGGTGCGCCGTACTCAACGCAGATACGCCCGTGGCAATGATCTGCATACTCTTTGGACTCGTTGTAGGATGAGATTGTAAACTCATGCCAGTCATCCGAGGTCGTTCTGGAAGACGATGTGACTGGATGCAGCTCCAACAAAACCTCGCAGCCCTGGTCGCTATCTTCTTTCAAAGTCAATGCGGATTTGACGATAACGTCACGCAGCTTTATCTTCTTGATGCGCACCCTCTCGCTCTCGAGGCGAGCGCCTGCCTCTATAGCCATGCAGACAAATCCGGCAGCCGGGAACACAACCCTCGAGTCGATGACATGGTCCTTGAGCCAGGGGATCTCGGAAAGGCGAATGTAATTCCGGAAACGAGGCATGTTTTTGACAACACCTGGAACGGGGGCACCAAGCAAAGTATGTCTCCATGGTCGATGAAGATACTCGTCAACCAAACGTGTTGTGAACCAATGGTCTTTATGATTCCAGGAGTACGAAGGAAGGTCATGGAGTCTAGTTGCATTAGAATCTTCAACGACCGAATCACCAACTATGGCGTGGTTCTTATTCACAGCCTCAAGATTCACGGGGTATCCAGCAGTGAACAGCTGACCGACAGCTTCGAGAAGGCTTTCGTAGGCGGGCACACCTCGAGTGAGGGTTCCGAAGTACGGGATCTTGAGCTTCAGAGCAGACAAGATCTCACGAGAAGGGCCTTTCAAAGCGGGATGTGGTCCAATTTCTAGAAGTAAGTCGACGTTGCCCTCTTCATTCTCATCGAGCACGGTTCCAACTAGAGCATCCATAAACCGAACAGGGCGAACCATGTTCTGGGCCCAATAGGAAGCATCCATCTTCTGTGAACTCGAGTCTCGTGCGGTGACACTCGAGAACATGCGGCAGGTAGCTTTATGGGTCGTAAGTGGTCGGTTGTCTTCTAACGAGCGCTCATAGCCTGCAGCAAGTGGAAGCATATGATGAGAGTGGAAGGCCTGCTCAACCTTGAGCAGCCGCGCAAAGACCCCGCGTTGCTCCAGCGCTGCCTGGAGGTCATCGATCGCGTCCTTATCACCAGAGACCGTCATACTTGTAGGGCTGTTGATAGCCGCAAGGGTCAAACGTCCTTGGTAATTTTGAAGCTCAATAACCACCTCATCCCGACTCATGCCCACAGCCATCATAGAACCGGCACAAGTCTTACCAGCACCTGCATTCATGTGGAGGCCCCGGTAGTAGGCCACTATGATAGCTGCATCCAGGGATAGTATTCCCGCTGCGTAAGCAGCGGCAATCTCACCCGATGAGTGACCGCAGACTGCGGTGGGAACAACACCCCATTGCCGGAGCAGACAGACCAATGCAAGCTGTATTGCAGTACAGATGGGCTGAGAAAACTGAGACTGTCCTAGTCGGGAGGTTCCTTTGTCACGCAGGAGCTCGGTAATGATTGACCACGAAGGTCCATCAGGGAGATTTTGCAGGACATGGTCACATTTGTTCAAGATGTTTTCAAACAGAGGGGATTGCTGGATGAGCTGTCTCCCCATGTCAAAGGACTGAGCGCCTTGACCAGTGAAAACGAATCCAACTCGATTAGCTTCCTTCGATGCCGTACTCCATGCAGCTGTTGTTCGTGGAGCGTCCAGATCATGTAGTATAGAGGATCGGTCGTGGCCAACGGCAAATGATCTCCAGGAATGCATAGTTCTCTTCGAACTGAGACTATGTGCTAGGCTCTCGGTATCCAGATTAGTCTTTTCGTCGATATATTCTTTTAAAGCCCTGACGGACAGTTTCCCACCCTGTTCTGAGTGGGAAGAAATTGGAATGAGATATGGCCGATCAATGATGTTATTTGCCACGTCAGAGAGAACCCGTGGGGACGTTGAGAGGTGATCATATGCCTCCAATATGACATGTGCATTTGATCCTCCATACCCAAATGAGTTGATACTCGCACGCCGTGGAATACCGGTGCTGCTGTTCCATGGCATTACGGTAGTTGGGACCTCGATCTTCCACTCTTTGAAATGAATGTCAGGATTTGGTTTATTGAATAGCATATTCGGCGGGATTATGCCATTCTCCATAGCCAAGACAGTCTTGATCAAGCCAGCAAGTCCAGATGCACCTATGACAGACGGTCAACTAATGCGAAAAACATGCTCGGGGTGCTGGTACTTGCCCTCCAAGTGCCCAATGTTCGCCTTAATACTTCCAACAAATAGAGGAGTTTCCCTCGATTTGGTCGGAAAAACGGAGCCTATGGCTCTGGTCTCCCCTGGGTCGCCGACCTTGGTCCCAGTTCCGTGGGCCTATGAGAGCACATCAGCACGAAAAGCAGGTGCAAGCTCTACGGGTAGCATTACCTCAAAGAACTGGGTGTGATCAGGATTGAGCCCAGTGCTTCGGTACACTGAACGGATTAGAGCTTCTTGGGCCTCGGAGGATGGAAGTGTGATCCCATCCGTCTTGCCATCGTGGTTTGTGGCTGTGGCCCTCACTATAGCTCTTATACGGTCTTCACATTGAAGGGCATCGCGTTCAAGCTTGAGGACAATCGCACATATTCCGTCACCACGAACATAACCGCTGCCGTCTGCATCAAAAGAACGACAGCGACCGTCACTGCTTAAGAATCCCATGTCGGCTAGGGTCTGGTATACATTTGGGGCAAACTGAAGAGCAGAACCGACAATCACTGCCATGGCTGCTTCACCATTGTGTAGTGACTGACTACCTAGATGCAGACCGACGAGAGAGGATGAACAGGCAGTGTCGATGGTCATACTAGGGCCATGGAAACCGTAGAAGTAGGAGATGCGGTTACTTAGAATGGGATTCCCGGTGCCAGTGATGGCGTATGTTGGGTAGTATTCCAAGTCCTTTCCGTGCAAGGAGTTGTAATCATTCGCATTGGTGAATGTCCCGCAGTAGACCGAGGTGTTGGACCCGCGGACATCCTCCAGAGGGATCCCAGCATCCTCGAGTGCTTCATAGACCACTTCGAGGAGGATTCTCTGTTGCGGGTCCATTGCAGCAGCTTCTTTGCCAGAAATGCCAAAGAACTCATTGTCAAAATGACCGAGGGGTTGGTCAAGGAAGTAGCCGCCTTTGGCATTGATCTGATAAGTGTTAGCACTTCCACACTATAAGAACTGAGAAGCGGCATACGCACCGTTCCCTTGTGAGATCCATCCGGGTGAAAGAAAGCGTCAATGTTGAATCTGTCCTCCGGCATCTTCCGCCGGAGGTCCCGCTTCTGGACGATATTGTCCCATAGTCTGCTTGGTGTGGTGGCCCCTGGCACACGGCAGGCCATGCCGACAATGACGGAAGGGTTATCCATGGTGCGAGTGATATGAAAACAAGGAAAATGGCTTCTGAGTGACTCTATTGTGAGATGGTTTGGGCTGGGCTAAGTCGTGTGGATGAAGACTCTTTATATAGTACACAACAGATGGAAATCAGCTCGTGCCTCTCAGCAGGGTTTCATATCATCCGTTCAAGAGGAGTTATTTCTAGGAAAAGATCACACTTGACCTTGGGCACGGTTCCATGTGATGTTGACGCAGAGAATCCCGAATATGGCTTGAAAATTCGAGTCTCGGCCGCTTTCTTCCTGTAGAGAACTGGGCACGAGCCTGTGCCATGCAATGCATGATAATCCACGGCTGACGACCGTCTAAAACAGGGTATATGCTGTGGAGTATGAGCATCTGTTACCAATTAGCATGGGATATCTCTTTCGGGGTATGCGATGGAGATCGGGATGATTCCCACTCTACGGATCCCTCAGCCAAACCCTGATTGTCACTCGGTCCAAGCACAGACAAGTCCTCTCTTGCCACTGACCGTGTATGATACCATAATGATCAAGATGCATGGAGCTCAGTGCAGTTGAAGAGCTTTTGTATTTCTAACGTTGCCTTCTGCTACAGATTAGCCCTGCCATCTGTTCTCAGGTCGACCAAAGAACCTCCGCTCACTAAAACACGATGAAGATCCTCTGCCTTCACGGAAAGGGCTGTAGTGGGAGTATTTTCAAGTCACAAACTGGTCAGTTCTTCAGCGAAAAGGGCCTGAGTGCATGCTAACATGATCAATCGACGGAAGAGGGTCTTCGTTCATGGTTATTGGACATGGAGATCGAGTGGGACTTTCCAGATGCACCATTGTCCTGCCCTCCATTTGCTGGTATTGACCATGTCTATGACCCGCCATATTACGAGTTCTGGTCCAAGGACAGCCTAGCAACAATCCGTGGTAGTTGCTCTTGGTTGTTCAGCTACATTGAGCGGAACGGGCCTTATGATGCAGTGATGTCCTTCTCGCAAGGAGGGACCCTAGTTGCAAGTGCCCTGCTTCTACATGAGGCAGAGACATCTCATCTGCCACAACCATTTAAGGCAGCCATTTTCTTCGGTGGGGGCCCACCCTTGACGGTGATGGACAGTCTCGGTTTTGACATCGCCGAGGACACCTGGCAACGGGACCGGGCTTCCCGTATGTCACTGGCCGAGTCAAAGGATAGTTCCCACAAGTCGAGAAAGGGACGATGGGTGGGCCCGTCTTTACGGGACGATGAGATAACAGAAGAGGAACTTCGAGACGAGATTGCCGGCCCGTACTGCATTCCCATCCCAACGGTCCATTTCTACGGCTCCAATGATCCACGGCTCGAGTGCGCAGTGGAGCTCTCTGGTATCTGCGAGTCGACCAAACGGAGAACCTCTACTCATCACGGACACCACGAAATCCCGCGCACGTCTCTTTTCAGCAGAAGGGCCGCGGAATTGATCCGGGAGTTACTGCGCGAAACGAGTGCAACGTCGAAAGATCGTAAGTCAGGGAAGGAGTGTTGATGGCGCATGTTGAAACAGGATGTTGTCACTGGATCCATGGCTGACGATTCCTTAAGTTTGGTTGGCTTGGAAGTCGGATTAGCGTCGTAGGCAGTCTTCAGTAGGTAGTCTGCAATGCGATAAAGTTCCTCATCAGAGTATTGTTCACGTCGACTTTCAGCTGCGGAGAGTTCATGGACCACGGCTAGCTGCAGGAAGCCCTTTCAGGACGTTAGGGCCCACTGGATGCATTCCAGATCGAAACCCCGATCGCGTCAAGTCACATTCAACCAGTCGGAAGACTTGATCTCAGGATATCGGCGCATCTTACCTCACAAGCAGATGATAGCCCAGAAGCAATGACCCTGATTTATCCTTGGAGCCCGCACACTGGGCGCCTATTTGTCTCGCTATTCGATGTGCTTGGATAGCTGGAAACGAGTTCTGGATTGTCTGGCGCGGGAACCTTGAACTTTCCTTCCCACCAATGAAGCATAGGTCAGTGCAAGTTTGTGCAAGTGCAACAGGTTTCGGCTGGTAGATAGTCTGGTGACGAGTGAGGTTAAAGTGATTCCTCTGTTATCGGAGTGGCCAACTTTGCCGAGTCGCACCGCAGCCATCATCAAGGCACATAACCTTGTTGGCAGTGCATCCGAGGGTGTATCGTACCTCTATATGTTGCTCAACAGGTACAGCTACTTTGCGATATCCGTAGGCAGGTAAGGCAACGCCCGGAACTTCAACCCGAGAACTCCGAAAAGTGCCATAATCGACCGTTGCCTGATCGACGGGAGTTCCGAACTCCATCAGCATAAGCGGCTGTAGGTCCCTGACAGGGTCGGACATCCCATCATCGCAAGTGTCGGATGATTTTCAAATGGCCCAGTGGGCTTACTCCGACTGGGCACTGCGACAAATTTGCTGATGATGGGGTCAAAGAATCCAAACGTAAACCTCAGTTTACGTTGACAACAGGTGGTTCATCATTTGGACTTCCCTACCAACCTTTTGGCGCAGATCGCGTTCATAAGAAACGGCCACTGCCGAGGTCCGCAGGAAGAAGCCGCACCAGCGAATCAACTGACCAGTTTTTCCTGAAGGATTCACGACAACAGATGATATCGGTTCTGTTTGAGGGACCCAAATGATGATCATCTCCATAGTCAGAAGCAAAGCCCAAGTTCAACCGAGATTCGCGGGCGCATCCATGGATTGCAGTAGTATGTGAAGAGCGGCAGTGGCTTAGCAGATGGGGAGCTCAACTTATGCGGGGAGGCTTGTTTGGATGGTTTGATTGGGGATCTCTATCAGCTCCTCATATGGAGTACCCTTTCTTCTTCCCGACCGACTTTCAAGTGATCTCTACTTTCTACCCTGTTCTCTCTTGTCTCCCACGTCAACCTCCTCGTTGTCATAGACGATGGAGAACAGCACCCAGATTCACGTTGGTGGCTTCCGGAGCCTCTGGCTGAACATGTGGGGAAAACCCCTCGATATGACTTCCAGCCAGCTATTCTCATACGGCTTTTTGATCGTAGCGGCATGGCCCCTTCTCGTGTCTTTTCTTCGCTTTCGCCGCCTGAAATGGCTTCATAAGAAGTACAACTACCCAACTCGGGCGTCGCTTTCCCGCATGACGGATGATGAGGCATGGGAGATCCAAAAGGTCATTCTGCAGCTGGAGTTCCCCTTTATCTTCATCAAAGCTCTTCAATTTGCATTATTCAGAGTACGTCCTGACCCATATCATATCTGTCTGGTAGGTGTCTGTAGATATCTTGTGCTAATGGCCCCCCCCCCCCAAGACCTATGGCATACCCACTATCTCCAGACTCCTCACCACTACCAGCCAATTCTCTAATCCTGACACGTCGCTCAAACGCTACACCGATACTAGCGCTTTGGTCCAGGAATTCATGGGCTTCGCACCATCCTCGAAACGCGTCCTGGAGTCGATCGCCCGAACGCGCTGGATCCACAGCGGCTATCGGTCTGCGGGGAAGATTTCCGAAGACGACATGCTGTACACGCTCGGCCTCTTTGCGATCCAGCCGGTGAGGTTCATCGAGCGCTTCGAGTGGCGTGAATTGAGTGATCTCGAGAAGTGTGCGATCGGTACTTTCTGGAAGAGCCTGGGAGACGGCCTGGGCATCAGTTACGATGCTCTCCCGTCCTCCAAGAAAGGATGGAAGGATGGGCTTCACTGGTTAGAGGAAATCTCCAACTGGAGCGATGAATATGAAGTGCGGTGCATGCTGCCTGATGCGAAGAATCGCGAAGTCGCTGACCAGACCACCGCCGTGTTGGTGTACATGCTCCCTGGGCCGCTTAAGCACGTCGGGCTGAAGTTCGTCTCTTTTATGATGGACGACCGGCTACGGAAGGCCATGTTGTAAGTGCAATTCCACTCGAACTTCCCATGGTCTTTGGTAATGATATCCTCTTACACAACCCAACAGGTATGAGCCTCCTCCACCTTCGTACGCACGCTTCTTCTCCTTTCTGCTGTCCTCCCGTCAATTCGCCTTGCGCTATCTGGCGCTTCCTCGGCCTTATTTCCTCCGCTACACAAGCTTCACTGAAGAGCAGGATGAGAACGAACGCGTCTTCATCACTCAGTGGGATGCGGCCCCTTACTATGTCAAACCCACTTTCTGGAACCGATGGGGACCGGTTGCTTGGTTGACCTGGGCACTCGGGCTACCTCTACCTGGTGATGGTGGCAACAAGTACTACCCACAGGGCTATTTCATCCCCGATGTAGGTCCGAAGTACTTCGAAGGCAAAGGACGGAAGGCCTTGCACCAGACCATAGAGGAACTGAAGACTTCTCGAACTGGTAAATGTCCGTTTCATTAATGAGGCACTACCACACGCACCATATGTTTGTTCGGTCGAGCGATTCCTTGTCCGCGTATAATACCCAAGATTGAGCTGTATTCCTGACATCTACGGAGTACATCCATCTCGTCTTCATTTTGTGTTGTCAATCTGATTAGATCATGATAATATGGCAGCGTGATGCATTTCAGCTCATTTGACTGTTGGTTTTCAGAAGTAGTTCGCAAGTTACACTGCGTATATAAATTTAAAATCGAGAATAATCAGACGATTGGTAATGAGGGATCATTCCGTTCGTTGGTGGCGGAAAATGCTTCAGCCCCAACTAATCAATTTCTCACCCTCAACAAACCATTTAACATACACCAATGCGCGTGAATTCGACTGGGGATATCAGCCATCGCAAGATGGACACACCTTCATTGGAAACATTTGCTCGGCTCAGCCAGAATCTATATCTCTACGAACCAACATCACCGCATGTCGAACACCCCGTATCGCCCACGCTGATCATTCTATGCACATGGCTGGGGGGCGCAACCATGCGCAGGATCTCCAAATACACAACCGAATATCAACGACGGTTCCCGAGTGCCTACATTCTTCTCATCACTGCCAATTTCTCCGATATCACCACTTTCTCCTTTCAAGCGGTCCGTCGCGGACTCGCCCAGGCCCGCGCAGCCATCGCGCGTATCCTCCCGTCCAACAGATCGGCCACGACCCTCCTGCATATCTTCTCCCATGGCGGCTGCAACACCGCCGCCCAGCTTGTCCGCTCGATTAGGGACGAAACCAACGATACCAGCTTCCTCTCCACGCTCCGACTCGTCGTTTTTGATTGTTGCCCGGGGGACAACGCATTCGGCCGCTCTTATAATGCCGCCGCGCTCTCCCTTCCCGGCACGCAGCCCGCCAACACGATTGGCAGGTTGTTGCTCTATCCGACGATGGGGATGATCACCAGTCTCCAACACATTGGGGTGATGTACTCCGTGGCGGATCTACGATCCGAGCTCAACGACCCCACTTTGTTCGGGGCCGCCGCGCGGAGACTCTACTTGTACTCTCAGGAGGACGAGATGGTCCGATGGTTGGATGTTGAGAGACACATGGATGATGCTCGCGCCAGGGGCTTCCCCGTCCATGGGGTTTGCTTCGAACAGGGCCCTCATTGTGCATTGGTGATGGTGGATGGGCCGCGGTATTGGGCGGCGATCGAACGAGCCTGGAGTGAGACTGACTGTGGTGAATATGGTTCAATTCGAGGAGTTGAGAAGTGTAAACTCTGATTGTGTGAGTCGTTGTACATACTTATGAACGTTTTGCTATCTGGCTTGTTCAATATCTGTTCTCTATAGCAGCAATCCATTACGTCACCCTTTCATTCTCCAAAATAGAGAGAGAGAAAGAGAGAGAGAGAGGAAAAGAAAACGGAAACGAGGACCATGACATCCTGTGGAACAAGTTTACCCCTGATAGAACATCCAAGTGCTGAAATCCCAGGTCTGGATGATCAACTTCGGGGTGGTAGAGGGATAGCTGCAGGTGGAGCTGGAGGTAGACTGGGGAAGGTTAGGTAATTAACTTGGCCGGACGGAGATCTCTAGCTTCCTGCGAATTTCCGAACGAACACACCTCTCTCCACGAATTCTTAACCCAATTAGCTCCTCCACACTGCGGAACAGTCCTCGTTCTTCACCTTATTTTTCTTGTGTCCCTTTTCCTAGACTCTGCTTCTCCCCTTCTGCTATCCTCCTCCCGCCATCATGGCGTCGCCGACTCCCGAGGGCGCTCCGCCGCTCAGCAGCTTCCCCCAGGACCCCTCCGAATTCGACAGCGACCCACGCATCTCGTTCTCGAAACTCGACAACAAGTTTATTTTGGAAACGGAAGATGGACAGGAATTTGAATTCGATACGGTGTTGAAGCGGTGGATTCCGACGGTGTGTGCGCGCCTTCTCTCCGGCTGGGCCATTCCTCCTGTGTTTTCCGGCTGTTGAGCTCTTCCTGCTTTGCTGTTTGGTTTCTTTTTCTGCTGCAGCATCTCGCCGCAGCAAGGTCCATCCGTGGAAAACCTCTGTTCCGTTGCACATATGCTGGCACAGCTATCACTGCATGGGATCTTGGTTGGTTCATGACACTGATTTCCTGCGCGCCGTGGATGTTCTCCAGGTCGACGAAGACTTGCTCCAGAAACAACAAGAAGCCTACAAAGTCGAGGGTGTGGACGAGAACGAACAAATCACCGCTCAGCAATTGAAGAAGAAACGGAAGCAGCAGACGAATTCCGACGAGGTCAGTCAATCTATTCCTATGGTGAACTGGCTGTGTCCGTGCTAATCGATGATAAAACCGGCGTGCAGGGCAACAAGCAGAAGAAACAGCGCGTCAACACCGCCGTCTACGTGACATCAATCCCTCTCGACGCGGATTTTGAGGAGATCCAACATGTCTTTTCTAAATGCGGCGTCATCGCTGAGGAGATCGACAGTGGTCGTCCGCGAATTAAGATGTACATGGATGACGAGGGGAAGTTCAAGGGTGAAGCTCTGATCGTGTACTTTCGGCCGGAGTCGGTCAACCTCGCCATCCAGATGCTGGACGACTCTGATTTCAGACTTGGTGTGACCGGCCCGCAGGGACCTATGAAGGTCCAGGCGGCGGACTTTTCCTTCAAGAGTCAGAAGGAAGCACCCGCCAAGACCAGCATGAGAGACAAGCGGAAGATTATGCAGCGGACACAGAAGCTCAACAGGTACAGCTACCGGACACGAACGGTTGGAGTGAAACTAATGACGGTGTCAGTAAATTGGCGGATTGGGACGATGATGAGCCGTCTGCGCTGCCCGAGACCAACTCTCGATTCGAGAAAATTGTCATCTTGAAGCACATGTTTACTCTAAAGGAACTGGATGTACGGCCGCCGTGCTCCTACGTGATGTAATGTTGTCCACTGACTGTCATATTAGGAGGACCCCGCGGCGATTCTCGACATCAAGGAAGATATTCGGGAGGAATGCTCCAAGTTGGGCGAAATCACCAATGTTGTGTTGTACGACAAGGAGCCCGAAGGTGTGGTTAGTGTTCGCTTTGCTGATCCAGAGGCGGCGCGGAACTGTGTTCGGGTAGGTTTACCCCCTTATCTCCAGCAACATGTGGATGAGATGGCATTAACATGAACTATAGGTCATGGATGGCCGATACTTTGCGGGAACACGGGTTGAGGCATACATCTCGGATGGCAGTGAGCGATTTAAGAAGACCAATGAGAAGCGGGCGGCGCTGGAAGATTTGGCGGAGAAGGGCTTCGATGCGGAGGATGATGAGGAAGAACATCGACTGGATGAGTTTGGTACATGGCTGGAGAGCTCTCACACGGTGGAGAACACGGCGAAGTGAGATACTCGCAGTAGCTGTAGAGAATCGAATCTACTACCCTTACTCCGGCGGGATTCACTGGTCTGTCAACTGGTGTCGCCCAAACAGGCAAGTGTGGTTCGTTCCTGTTTGCGCTAAACCCAACTAGGCCCAGGCGTCCCTCCCCCTTATTTACATCGCCTCGACTTGTTGATCCCTGAGACGCCCGCACAACGGGATCTCCTCTCTCACCGCTCAACTCGTCTTCAACCCAACGACCTTTCCCTTTTCTTCCTCTTCCCTCTCTTCCTCCTGGATCCTCTCTCCACGTCCACTCTCCAGCTCATTTCTCTCCAATTCTTCACCACTTCCTCCCCCCTTTCGTGACCTTTTTTCTTTAACAACTCCGTCAATATCCCATCCACAATGCGTGAGATCGTATGTTGTGCCCGATCCCCCTGTTCCCCTCCTCCCCCCGACGCGTCTCTTTTGGGCTGCTCCCTGAAGTCCAACCCCACCCGTTCCTGGAGAAACTTTGGATCAATTGACTGACATTCTTTCTTCTTCGTGATCATAGGTCCATCTGCAAACCGGCCAGTGTGTAAGTGTGACCGTGTCCTTTCGATGAGGATGGGATGGGATGTTCTGTGACAGAGACTGAACTGGATGGTAATAGGGTAACCAAATTGGTGCCGCTTTCTGGTACGTCTGGGATTAACCTGGGAAATGCTGGCATTCGTGGGATGCAGAGTCTTACGGACATGCGTCCTCGGGCCGGTAAAGGTTTTGTGGTGGTGTGACGCTGACAACTTGTACAGGCAAACCATCTCTGGCGAGCACGGCCTTGATGGCTCCGGTGTGTAAGTACCGCCGACACCCTTTCAATGGGCCTCCACAATGGAGAATTACACGATGATGGACGATTCTGATGGAAGAACAGCTTCAATGGCTCCTCCGACCTCCAGCTCGAGCGCATGAACGTCTACTTCAACGAGGTACGTCCACTCCCATACCGCCTTACGTGACAGATTTTCGACATCCCAAAGACATCGACACTGATTTCCGATCCCCTTCAGGCCAGCGGAAACAAGTATGTTCCTCGTGCCGTCCTCGTTGACCTTGAGCCCGGTACCATGGACGCCGTCCGTGCCGGCCCCTTCGGTCAGCTCTTCCGTCCCGACAACTTTGTTTTCGGCCAGTCTGGTGCCGGTAACAACTGGGCCAAGGGTCACTACACCGAGGGTGCCGAGCTCGTCGACCAGGTTGTCGATGTTGTTCGTCGCGAGGCTGAGGCTTGCGACTGCCTCCAGGGTTTCCAGATCACCCACTCCCTTGGTGGTGGTACCGGTGCCGGTATGGGTACCCTCCTCATCTCCAAGATCCGTGAGGAGTTCCCCGACCGCATGATGGCCACCTTCTCCGTCGTTCCCTCTCCCAAGGTCTCCGACACCGTCGTTGAGCCTTACAACGCCACCCTTTCCGTCCACCAGCTCGTTGAGCACTCCGACGAGACCTTCTGTATCGACAACGAGGTACGCTTGGAATCTTGAGTGTCATGGGGAAGGTATCTCGACGAGATTGTGTACTAACGGAACTAGGCTCTGTACGACATCTGCATGCGCACCCTCAAGCTCTCCAACCCCTCCTACGGTGACCTGAACCACCTGGTCTCCGCTGTCATGTCCGGCGTGACCACCTGCCTTCGTTTCCCCGGTCAGCTCAACTCGGATCTCCGCAAGCTGGCTGTCAACATGGTCCCCTTCCCTCGTCTGCACTTCTTCATGGTCGGCTTCGCTCCTCTGACCAGCCGTGGCGCCCACTCCTTCCGTGCCGTCTCCGTTCCCGAGTTGACCCAGCAGATGTTCGACCCCAAGAACATGATGGCTGCTTCTGACTTCCGCAACGGCCGCTACCTCACCTGCTCCGCTATCTTGTACGTGATTTCTTTCGTCGTGTGTTTGACCTGCCTACTAACTTGTGACAGCCGCGGAAAGGTCTCCATGAAGGAGGTTGAGGACCAGATGCGCAACATCCAGAGCAAGAACCAGTCCTACTTCGTGGAGTGGATCCCCAACAACATCCAGACCGCTCTGTGCTCCATTCCCCCCCGCGGCCTCAAGATGTCCTCGACCTTCATCGGTAACTCGACCTCCATCCAGGAGCTCTTCAAGCGTGTCGGCGACCAGTTCACCGCCATGTTCCGTCGCAAGGCTTTCTTGCACTGGTACACTGGCGAGGGTATGGACGAGATGGAGTTCACTGAGGCTGAGAGCAACATGAACGATCTGGTCTCGGAGTACCAGCAGTACCAGGACGCCTCCATCTCCGAGGGTGAGGAGGAGTACGCCGAGGAGGAGGTCCTCGAGGGCGAGGAGTAAACGGCTCCATCTTGTTGAATTGAGACCTGCTCAGAGTAATACCCGTGATAAGCCCGATTTCGACGGCGTTGACCTGGACGACAGGTCAGGGTCGGTGAATGATTTTGTTTGAGCGCTCTTAATTTCTTTCCTGTTTTTAATTATTTTGAAGGTCTCTCTCCATGGGAGCCGTTGAACCTATTGAAATGGAATAGCACATAGTTTTAAAAGCATGGAGTGTACCTGGACACTACCTACTTTACTAGGTCGATACCCGACGGACTCCGAGTACCCATTTGATAATGGAAATGACCGTTCATCGCTCCCTGCGTATCCACGTGCTGCCGCTAGTCTCATCGGGGCCATCTTTCGTCCGTCATCCGAACACCCACTCGCCCACCTGCACTCTCGGGCTTCACTCTCAGAACGACTTTGTCTCCGCGCGATCTGCATCCACATGGACCTCGTGAGCTGCGTGCAGTTTGGCACAGGCATGATTGGCCTGTTCGGTTAGGACACGACCGAGGCATGTACCTGGTACCTGATCTGTCTCCAATGATGGAGTGTATAAGATGCTGGCCGTTGGGCAGGATGTCCATCATGCAGCGACCCGTTGTCTGTCATCGGCATCAGACAGACTGAACAGTCATGGTTGGGATTACTACCATCGTCCAGTCGGTATTGATCGGGGCGACCTGTACCCTCGCCCGGGTGAACTACCCAGCCATCCCTCAGGATGTGACTACTCCGGTCCAGCAGCGTCTGGCGGTTTATGGGCCAAATGGTAGGAGCCTTGAAATATGATAATCCTTGTATTCTGTGCTCGACTAACGCTTTCACCAGCGGTGTCCATTGGATGGAACACATACACCAAACTCAACCAGAGCTGCGTTCAATATGGTCTCTCAGAGGACAATCTGCCATCCAAAGCCTGCTCGTCCTCGCCGACGACGTACGCAACGTCCCGGACCTACTCCAACGTGGTGGTGTTGACCGATCTGACGCCCGCCACCACCTACTACTACAAGATCGTGTCGACCAACTCCAGCGTGGACCACTTCCTCAGTCCCCGCCCCGCGGGAGACAAAACGCCGTTCAACATGAACGCGGTCATCGACCTCGGCGTGTACGGTAAAGACGGCTACACCATCGCCCACGACAACGCCAAACGGGACACCATCCCGAACATCCAGCCCGAGCTCAACCACACCACCATCGGCCGCCTGGCCAAAACCGTCGACGACTACGAGCTCATCATCCACCCGGGCGACTTCGCCTACGCTGACGACTGGTTCCTGACCCCCGCCAACCTCCTGCACGGCAAGGAAGCCTACCAGGCTATCCTGGAGCGGTTCTACGACCAGCTGGCCCCCATCGCCGGCCGCAAGCCCTACATGGCCAGCCCGGGCAACCACGAAGCCGCCTGCCAGGAGATCCCCTACACGACCGGCCTCTGTCCTGAGGGCCAGCACAACTTCACCGACTTCCTGCAGCGCTTCGGCAACACCATGCCGACGGCGTTCCCCTCCTCCAGCCGCAGCAGCAACGGCACCGCTCAGGCGCTCGCTCGCCGCGCCCAGAGCCTCGCCAAGCCTCCCTTCTGGTACTCCTTTGAATACGGCATGGTGCACGTCGTCATGATCAACACCGAGACCGATTTCCCCGACGCCCCCGACGGCCAGGGCGGATCCGCCGGTCTGGGCGGCGGGCCCTTTGGCGCACCGCACCAGCAGCTCGAGTTCCTGAAGGCCGACCTCGCCAGCGTCGACCGCTCCGTCACGCCGTGGCTCATCGTCGCCGGCCACCGCCCCTGGTACACCACCGGCTTGGGGAATGCCTGCGGGCCGTGCCAGGAGGCCTTCGAGGGTCTGATGTACCGCTACGGCGTGGACTTGGGGGTGTTCGGCCATGAGCACAACTCGCAGCGCTTCATGCCTGTGGTTAACGGCACTGCTGACCCCAACGGCATGCGCGACCCCAAGGCGCCGATGTATATTGTTGCTGGCGGCGCGGGCAATATTGAGGGGTTGACTTCGATTGGCAGCAAGCCGGATTATACGGCGTTTGCATACGCAGATGACTACAGCTATAGCACGTTGCGGTTCTTGGACGAGAATCGTCTCCAGGTGGACTTTATTCGGTCGACGACGGGGGAGCTGTTGGACTCGAGTACGCTGTATAAGAAGCACGCGGAGCCGTTTGTTGTGCAGTAGTGTATATGTTTGGATCATTAAACATGGTGTCCCATGGTTAATTAGCAAGAGACTAGCTCTACAAAATCCATTCAGACATGTCCCCGAAGGTTGTCAGACTTCCCCCTCCCCCGTTTTGCAAGGTGCCAGCGTAAGTAGTTCCTGTCTTTCCGGACACCCTCGTCTTCCGAGTCGCAGTAAAATTGCCAGTCCAGGATGTAACTGAGGCGACAGCTGTTAGAAACACCACATATCAACATGTCAAGATCGACTAACCATTTGTTGTGCTCCTTATGCCAGAGAAGCTTTTGCCCTAAGGGAAAATCATTGACTACGCCACAGGCAGCACACTCACTAAACAAGTCAGACACGTACTCATGCTTCAGAATCTTAACGAGAACATATAGAATAAGTCTCTGAGAGGCAGAGGGGTAGGAAAGATCTCACAGCCACGCGACCTTGAACGCCGCCCGCAAAGCATCCCTCTCCGCGCGATCCATCTCGCACCGAGAAAGCCACGGTAATCCAGGATCAGCCCCCGGCAGCCACTCCATGAGGATATACCACACGTACCCGCCGGGGATGCATCCATCCGCGCCCTGCGTACCACGCCTCCAGTCCAGGAGCTTCAGCGCACTAGAGCAATTTCTCTTAGTCAAGATGTGCGAGCCCTTGAAACATGGGCGGAACATGCCTGCTGCGCGCGCTGCTCGGGAGTCTGATTGATTGTGTCTATCCAGGGGATTCTATCGACAAGGTCAGCAGGGTTGCGGCGCTGTCGTAGGCAGCGATAGGGATAGGGCAACTACTGCTTGCGGATCTTGATCACGGCGTATGCGGGACCGGCGCCGGATACCTTTGCGCAGGTGAAGACGGCGTGCGCGTCGGAGGGGATCCCAAAGGTCTCCCACTTGGATTGGGAATTGTACGATTCGTGCTCGCTCGCGGGAAGGAGACGACGGTGTTGATGTGGGTTTCTTTGTCGAACCAGGTGACCCATGAGTGGATGCGCATTGTGATGAATGGTGGTGTGTGTTGCTGTGATGTGGGTTGTGGGGAATCCTGATGTTCAATAGACAAAGGGAGGGCAACTGTAAGTAAGATAGGTACAGGGTTGGATCCTGACGTGGACAAATCGCGGTTGCAGCTCGCTTGGCGTATCGTGTATCTCTTTACATGCGGTGGAGGAGAGCAAATTGCATACATCAAGAGAGAAAAGATATATGAACTATGTACTTTGCGCTGACAGCATAGTGAGCATAGACAAGAAAAAAAAAAGGAAATGAAGCGTAGGCATAGTATGTACAACAACACAATCACCCTGGCACAATATTAAGATAATCGAAAGAACGGGTATATGGGTATCGCATTAGGCGAGGCATAGTCTAAACCTTCGCTTCCACAGTGGTCTCGTTTCCAGCCGGGGGAGTGATGCTCCGCTTGGACGAGTTCTCGCCCATCTCGCTGTTGGCGGTGCTGATGACATCGCGGGTGATCTCGACGTAGTCGTACTGTTATCTGTTAGCCTGGAACACGGAAGAAGATATCGGAACGACATACAGCAAACTCGCCGATTTCGGCGTCGTCAATACCCATGATCTCGTCCTCCTCCGGGGCACGCAGGCGCAGGCCCGGGACAAGGTTGATGAGGAAGAGGATGAGGCAGCTTCCGAAGAAGGAATAGGCCATGCCAGTCACTGAGTCCGCCAGCTGGTAACCGAGCTGGATGTAGTTCTGGTTGATCCAGCCTCCATCGATCTCGGTGAAGCCATCGAGGTGGGCAATGTAGTCACTGTATCTCGTTAGGGGAGTCGGATGACAAGTCTCGCCGGAGGGAGCTTACGCAGCGAATAGTCCGGTCAGGAGATTGCCCACCAGACCACCAATACCGTGCACGGCAAAGATATCGAGAGCATCGTCGACGCGCATGACGTACTTGAGCTTCGTAGCGTAGTTGCAAGCGGTAGCGCCGACCACGCCGAAGATGAACGCCGCCCACGGAGTCACGAACCCGGACCCAGGAGTGATAGCCACCAGTCCCGAAATCACGCCGGAACAGAATCCGACGGTCGACCACTTTCTCTCCAACCGGTAATCCAGCAGACACCAGGTGACACCACCGACAGACGCAGCCAGGTTCGTGACGACGGCCGCCATGACGGCTCGGAGGTTGGCGCTCAGGGCAGAGCCAGCGTTAAAGCCGAACCATCCCACCCAGAGGAAGACAGTTCCGATGACGACGTGGGTGACATTGTGAGGGCGGTAGTTGAGCTCGTGAGTTCCGTGGCCCCGACGCTTTCCCAGCATCAGGGAGTAGGCCAGGGCGGTGGCCCCAGAGGCGATATGGACGGGAGTACCACCTGCAAAGTCAAGGCCGCCCAGTTTGAACACCCAGCCGGACGCGTTCCATGTCCAGCACGCAATCGGGTCGTAGATGATGGTGGACCAGATGAAGACGAAAACCATGCAGGGGAGCATGCGACCACGCTCGGCGACGGCACCGACAGCCAGAGCCACACTTGTATGGTTAGGAGACGTGTTTGTAATGTGGATGGGTTGGGGACTCACGTAATGCAGGCAAACATGCCCTGGAACACCGCGAAGAGGAGATCAGGGACCTTGGTGCTACCCACTGAAGGGGCAGCCAGGACACCCTTGAATCCGAAGTTTGCCAGGTCTCCAATGTACGACCCCGCCGTGTGTGAGAACGCCAGTGAGTATCCCCAGAAGAACCATTGGAACGACACCATGCCCACGGACATGATCGACAGCCATATCAGCGAGAGGGCGGACTTTCGGCGAGCGAGACCGGAGTAGAAGAAGCTTGCAGGTCAGCATAGAACTTCGATTTGGGAGTTGTACTTGTATACATACCCGACACCAGGAATCATGAGCAAGACCAGGGCGGTGGACGTGATAACCCAAGCGATATCACCGGACTATGTATGGTTAATATATGCAATCATGATCCAACTCAAGGACACCCACGCTGTAGTAAATATTCAAGTCCTCCGTTAAGGAGTCCCCACCGGTCCCAGTGGCCGACCCATTGTAGGGAACGGGATATGTAGCCATGGCCAAGGGTTTGTAGTTGTGGATGTGGATGTGTATGGGGGTCCTCCCAGATGATAGAGGTCGACAAAGGAATGGATGCCACCAGACAGCAACAGACGAGATTGGAAGAAGTAACCGAGCTGGGGTCTCCGTAAGATTCCAAAGGCAGATATATCGAAAGAAAAGGAGAGAGGTCGACAGGGGCCGGACGCAGACGTGATAAATATGCAAGCGCGGATACCAGTCAGAAAGCCAGGCCCTGGAGAGACCGAACCCACACCACCGTCGGACACTAGTTGGAGCTGGTGTCCATGGGTCAGGGAGAGATGGGATTAGAATCTTATTGGAAGGGATTGATATCAAAGCCAAGCCGGAAAGGAGGATTACGAGGTTCGGGGGTGGAAGGGCTCATCTGATGATATGCAGATAGCTGGAGATTGTTGTTAGCTCAGCTGCCCGAGTCATATCGTTTCTTTTTTCGCTTGTCTATTTTGCTTTGGGGCCCATCGATAATGGTCGATGGTTCCATGCAGGAGGATTCGACAGCCTCTACGGAGTGTGCTTCTGGGGGCGTCTACTACAAAGGAAGCGCAAGGGACGACGCAAAACCCGGAGGTTTGGATGGATATCAGGGAGAGATTGGCTGATCCTTCCTCCACCGGGCAGTGGCTGTAGATAGGAATCGTCCGGGTCCAATGAGACACAGTCGTCCGAGACCCTATCAACGTGGATATGATACAGAGATCCCGAGAGACGCGCGCAAAAGAGTTCGATATCGTCTCATGCCGAGCATTCGACCCTCCACCGTGTGGAGAGATCGTCGTGGATGTTCATGTCCCTCATGGGCTGTCACATAAATACCAAGAAGCGCCGCACGTCTTGACCCCAATGGCTGCGAGAGAGAAAGCCCTGTGAATCGACGGTCTACTATGGACGAGCTTGTCGAAGGCAGCAGAGCTGAACTGCTCCCCGTATCAGGTGCTTATCATGAGCTCCCGGAGACCAATCAGCACGGCGGGTGAGCGGCTTATCGCGCGTCTTTGGTTATTAAGAGTTTCCCCCCCCCCGGCCTATATCCATATCAAACTGTCGTCGATAGATGAAGTCCTTCGCCGGAAGCTTAATCCGCTGAGCAGCCTCCGCGGGGTGCTGTCTCCCCCTCTCTCTCTTAACGAAAAAGGAATCTCTATCAAAGCATCGATCAGTTGTCAACCGGCAGATCTAGACCCGGCTAGTCGTCTCCGTATGGACCACATTCTGTCACGGTAGGGCTGTCTGGAGACTGTACCTGACAGCCTCCACTCATCCGAGCCACCCCGGATCTCTGGTGTTTGTCTTATCCATGAGATATCCTAGTGGAACAAAGTACGAAGTGGGAGAGGTCAAGAGGTCCAAGAATGAAAGAATGGAAATCATCCAACCGTTGGCCTACGATAAGTTGTCTTGTTGTTATTGGCCTGTCCATCGGCATCCCGACAGATCGGGAGTTAGCGGGCTTGGCAGTGTCTCTCCCGAAATGGACTAGTCACTGCTTATCCTGTCGTATATAATCTTTTTGACTGACAAAGATCCTAACTTCACTAACTATGCCCTTCCTGCATGGTCTCATTTTTAGGTAGGCTAATGGCAATGATGCAAGGGACTAGTAAGTTCCCAAATATGGTGAGGCTCATCTATAGTCTATGGGAGAGATGTTGATCCTAGACCGGACTATATAGGACCTATGCTAGCTGTGTCTGCCATTAGATACTTAATACTATAAGATATGAAACGCGGTCAAAATGGTGGGAAAGAGTGATACACTATGTATCTTGTAGGGCATGGAATGTTGCAAGGATATATATACACAATATATATCCTGTTGGTGCATGGACTCGTGAATAGCTGCTTAGTCATTTATACGTACATGATCACAGTCTGCTCAAGACACCTCACACCGTGGCCAGACGCAAAGTACCCACTAGCATTCCTTCTCATTGAGAATATTCTATCCCTGTCTATTGTACTGACCCTGCCCCCTCAGATATTCGCCCCGTCAATACGCCTCTTGGGGGCGCGGGCCGAAAGTTCCCAGGCCAGCCTCGGATCTGCACCGCCACACCCCTATCTCCGCCTCAGGCTCTCCCCCATTCAATCGACCCGCTTCCTTTCGACTTAACCATGCGAACATGGAGTCTCACCAAGACCGTGGGTTCCAGATCATGGACCATTCCGACATGAATAACCACGATTCGGATGGTTCCGGGTCGTCCGACGAGCTGATGCAGCAGCCCTATGCTCGCGCAAACTCCACTTTCACCGAATCCTTCGACGGTTCAGTGCATACCCCAGCATCCACCATCGCCTCGTCGCCTCCCCCCTCCCATGTCCCGACCTGGACCACAACCCCTTCACGTCCCCGTGGCGCCAGTGTCGGCACACCCGTGGTCATGGACAAGGTACCCTCCGCCGACGGTGCGACTCCTGAGCTTCGCCCGCAACGCCCCTCCGGCCCCGCCAGGACGCCTTCGAACACCTACGCGCCCCAGCGACGCCCACCCCAATACATCAGTTTCCAGAATGACCGCCAACGCTCGTCCTCGTCCAAGAGAAACTCCAGACGCGACCCCAACGCACAGTACCAAGCTCAGGAAAAGGCGTATGTCCAACGCATTCGTGCTGATCCTCAGGCATGGTACAGCCACTTTGACGAGGCCCAGAACATGAGCATTGCGGTGGGAGATTCCGATCTGGAGGAGCCCTCCCCTTCTTCGGAAGTTCCCTTCGAAGATGACGCCTACGATCCGGATATCCAACTGTTCCTTACCGACGACAACCAACCCACCATCGAGGAACTCAAGAACCCGAAGAACCAGGAAAGACTCGAATGGCATTCCATGCTGGCGTCGGTCTTGAAGGGTGACGTCGTCAAACAGGAAAAGCAGCGTCTCCTGGGTTCAGCAGAGTCGAAGAGGTCCGCCGCACAGAATAGCGCCATATGGCTAGGAGTGCGGGCCAAGCAATGTGGGCGGAGCATTGCCTTGCAGAAAAAGCTCATCGAGGAGGCCCGTGCTGGACTGGACCCCATCATCGAAGAGATCATCAAGTTTGAGATAAAAGGAGAGACGGAGATTGGCAAACCTCCCATCAAGCAGGTCGAGGACATCGTCGAACAGATTGAAAGATGCGAGAGCCTCTACTCTACATACAAGGAGCTAGAGACAGCCCACCCTCGCGTGGCCTCCGAGGAGTACCGCTCCAGCTGGGAGGCGGTCTTTGCATGGCACAATACCACCATTCTCATCAACACCGAGCTCGCCATCCTGCAGAAATGGGTCGGAAACCAGGAGCTCGATTTCAGCAAAGCTCGGAACAAGCCCGAAAACGTCGATCTGTCGGATGATTCCTCCTTTTTGGACCGCATCATGAAAGAGGATGGCCTGAAGACCCTGCAAGGAAAACACAACATGCTGCATGGCATCGGCGAAGTGATCCAAAAGGCAAAGAGCACTCTGATTGAAAACGCCAACTCCTTTGCTAAACGCCATCTCCCACCCTATATCGAAGAACTCCTCACCCTCATCAACTTTCCCTCCCGTCTTATCCAGGAGATTATCCGCGTACGATTGTCGTATGCAAAGAACATGAGAGACCCGGCGCAGCAGTCTCCCATCCTGGTCGACCAAATGATCTCCCAGTTCCAAATCCTGATGAGAGTCGCTGTTGAGATCAAACAACGCTACCTCGACATCGCACGCCCTGAACCGGGCTGGGATCTTCCACCTTGCATTGACGAGAATTTTGATTCCGTCGTGCTTGATGCTCTAAAATATTACTTCCGCCTTTTGAACTGGAAGTTGAACGCAAACAAAAACACTTTCAAAGAAGCCGAAATCCTGGAACAAGACTGGGAGTTCTCAAATCATATTGGTCGCCAGCTCGAAGGTGGAGATATCGAAGTGGCTGAACAGTTTAGGTATGTCATGTCATGTTGCTTGCTGTCGTGATATATGGCTAACAGAAGCCAGCGCTTTGACCGCGAAATCCCTCCAGCGTTTAATGATTCACTTTGAGCGAGAACTGGCAACCCGTCCAAACGAGGATCCCTCAGATATGGATAAACGATACAAGAGCGTCCTTGATTCAACGCGGATCCGCCAACGGAAGCTCTACCGATTCTCGCGGTTTCTTCGACAATTGTTCGAAAACGCAACCGAATATAATATCTCGGCCGATATCGCGCACGAGTTCTTCGAGGCACTGCTTATTTCCGACCATTTTCTAATTAAGTCCAACGGCTCAGTTGGACAGAAAGGCGTTTATCTTTTCGCCCATCATGCTCTGTGGAATCGTCCTGCAGACATTCAGGCGATTCTAGGCACGTCTTTCCGTGAAGAAGATGTTTCCAAAGACTCGCCTCATGTGCCGTATATCCTGGCTGTACGCCCTGAAAAGCCTCTGTCTTGGGCTGGCAAGGAGATGCAGGTGGGTGTGTTGGAGCAGCCTACCGATCTACGACTCGGAAAGCTTCGTCTTGTTGTCGAGGGAACCACACAGCGACTGTCCAATGCCCGGCAGGAGCTGGCGCAACTGACGGGTATCCAACTGGACATGGCGATCGAACAACGCGCTAACCTCGGACGAGTCAATATGGAATTAAACAAGATCAAGAAGACGTCATTCAAACTATCAATGACCATCATGGACAGCGTGGCAATCATTCGCAACCAGCTCAAAGTCAAAGGGGTGGAGAACCACGACCTCATCCAAGCCTGTTACGCATTTGCAACAGAATTCGGCAAACGCTCTTCTAATGTCGACCCGAATCGGCGTGCAATGAACAGTGCGCGTCTGGTCGAATTATCTCTGGACTGGGTGTCATTCGTCTGCGACGACTGCGACGCCGCGGACCGCAAGACGTTCAAGTGGGCCGTCGCTGCGCTGGAATTTGCAATGGCCATCACTTCGAGCAGACATCTTCTTTCTATGGATGATGCCCAGTTTGGCTGTTTACGGCAGAAGGTAGCCGGGTGCATGGCGCTCCTCATATCCCACTTTGACATCATGGGAGCACGGTCCTCCCGCGCAGCCCAGGCCGAAAAGCAGCGTCTCGAGGAGCGCGGAGGCCTCAGAATGTTCGGTGCGGGCCGCATCCTTACTGACGAAGAAGCAGAGAAGGCCGTCCGTGATCAACGCATGACCCATCTGCACGAGATCGAAGCTAGCAGAGTCGAAGCGGATGCAAAACGTCAAGCGTTAGGAAAGGTGCTTGAGGGCTCTAACGAGGCTGACAGATCCCTGACGGTGCTGTCGTCCTCAGCAACAAACGTGACTCTCCGGTGGCAGCAAGGCCAATTCATTGGCGGCGGAACCTTTGGTTCTGTCTACGCCGCCATCAACCTGGACAGCAACTACCTGATGGCAGTCAAGGAGATCCGCCTGCAGGACCCGCAACTCATCCCCAAGATCGCCCAGCAGATCCGCGACGAAATGGGCGTCCTCGAGGTGCTGGACCACCCCAACATCGTCTCGTACCACGGCATCGAAGTCCATCGCGACAAGGTCTACATCTTCATGGAATACTGCTCCGGCGGCTCGCTCGCCAGCCTGCTCGAGCACGGCCGCGTCGAAGACGAGACTGTCATCATGGTCTACGCGCTGCAGCTGCTCGAGGGCCTGGCCTACCTGCACCAGGCCGGCATCATCCACCGCGACATCAAACCCGAGAACATCCTCCTCGACCACAACGGCATCATCAAATACGTCGACTTTGGCGCCGCAAAGATCATCGCCCGCCAGGGCAAGACCGTGCTCCCCATGGACGCCTTCGCCAGCTCCGGCCACAAAGACGCCCTCGTGCCCAAGGACCCCCAGCTCAACCACCAGCGCGGCAAGAACCAAAAGACCATGACCGGCACCCCAATGTACATGTCCCCCGAGGTCATCCGCGGCGACTCCAACAAGCTCGTCCACCGCCAGGGCTCCGTCGACATCTGGTCGCTGGGCTGCGTGATCCTGGAGATGGCTACCGGCCGCCGCCCCTGGTCCGCCCTCGACAACGAATGGGCCATCATGTACAACATCGCCCAGGGCCACCAGCCGCAGCTGCCAACCCGCGACCAGCTCAGCGACCTGGGCATTGACTTCCTCCGCCGTTGCTTTGAGTGCGACCCCCTCAAGAGACCCACCGCCGCTGAACTCCTCCAGCACGACTGGATCGTCTCCATCAGACAGCAGGTCGTCCTCGAGCCGGCCACCCCGAGCAGTGAGCACAGCGGCAGCACGAGCAGCACTGGGAGTCGGCAGAACTCCACGTATGCCTGATTGACGCGCGCCCCCGTGCGGCTCGGTTGTTGCCATGCGTCATCCGACAACCCCGTCTGCAGCCGTTTCCGATTGCATTTGATACCCCATACAAAGTTCAAAGTTCTACGACCGCGTTGTACATGCAATTTCCCGTTCCTTTTCAATGTGTTACTGTTTGGCGGATGACGCATTTATGTTTGGGATGAACGACATGGAGTTGTTCGGGCTGTTTCACGATCCTCAAAACACGAATCGTCTTGATTGAAATGTATCTAGTGAGTCTAGGTTAGATATCCAGAAATGCCTTTGAGAGAGTCGGGGTGGCCATAATGCTACGTAGACTTGGTACACTTCTTTTGCCTATCTGCCTAGGAGATATAACCAGATATCAAGGTATGGTAGATATGCACCTGAAGAGGATTCAAAACAGACAACAAGAAAGGTATGAGTATGTGAAACCGAGACCTGTTCACCTATCGCTACTGACACGAGCAAAAAGGCCATCATCCCAAACGAATTAGAAGAGAAAATGGAAAAGCCTGAGGTAAGGACAAAGATAATGGGAACAGATGGGGAGATAATCGAGACCATATCGACCAATGAGGACGCCAAATTCACAAATCGTCATAAAACATAAAGGGGGCCTGGGTACCCTGGAAAGCGTGCACAAGTGTGGGGTGGTAAATCATGGCCGACGGAAGAAGCCGGGAAAATATCCTATTCACCATCATGGGAAGATTCCGTATCGTCATATTCGTCAAATGAAAGAAGAGAGTGGATAAGTGTTGAGGAATGACAGTGTTAGAAGCGAATAAAAGGGTGGGACGCGATAAGATCAACGGAATTCGATGGCCGGCGTACAGCCGTGGTCCTCCACATGTCGCAATTCCAGTTGCTGATACCTGAATGGAGTTAGAATGCATTCTTATTGCAGGTCGCCAGATTCGATGATCGGAATACGTACTTCTCGCTCTTTGCGTGAAAGTAAATTCCCGTGACGGTTCCTTCCACTTGGTTGAAGCAAATATAGTAGAAGCCCTCGAAGCTGGCGCCCGAGATGGTTCTCACCCGGTGATCGGGCACGAGAAAGTATTCCTTCCACCGCATAAAGATATGTTCACGCTGGGCGAAATTCCGGTATGTGAAATCGGGCCGTTTGGCCTGTTTGGCGAGGGGGCGCCAGGCCGGGAACCGCGCCCAGTGAAGCATATCGGTCTTCTCGGTGGCGCCCCATTCTTCATTCCGAGTTTTGAACGTGTGCTTGGTTCCAATGATCTCGCCCTCAAAAAAGGTGGTTAAAGTAGGGTGGTCTTCTGTGAGGCCTAAATATAGAACATGACGAGTCAGATCCTCCGGTTCGGATGGGGGAAGATAAAATGTCATGGTCAGAGTCTCCACGAACCTTGTATGCGGAGGTAACCACACAGATACGACTCAACCATGTCAACGTGTTTAATTTCTACATCCACGTTGTAGACTTGGCGGTCCGACTGCTGTGTACCGGTAAATTTGCTCCCGGGGCGAAGAAAGGAGGAGGTATAGTTGGGAAGAAGCTTTGACGGGTTAGTTGAGGGGACAAACCGAGGTTCTCACGGCGACTCACTCTGATATTAGAAAACTCATAGCTGAGGAGAGAAGTAGCCGAGGGCGTGGTCACTGGGGGTGAAGGGTTGGAAGGTCTGCGAGAACATGCCGAGTCGCCGGCCGGACTTAACCTCCCCACGGTAGGCTCATCGTCCGATCTGGTCGTACTCTTTGGGGGAGCGATAGGCTCTGGCTTCTCCCTCACAGGGTCCGTGTCGGAACGATCGATCATGGACTGCGCCGACACGAGGGGCGGGGAGAGCGCACGATCGGGCGCATCGCTCTCCGCATTAGAAGTATCGGGCGAGTCTCTCCAGGTCGGCAATCTCTCTAGTTCTGGCGGACAGGTGGAGCGAGAGGATAATTCTTCAGCAAACGAGGCGGCACTCAAACGGGGCGTGTTGTCACTCGGGGTCGGCATTGAGGCGAATTAAAGAAGGACTGACATCGGATCCGATCGGTAGACAGGTCTGACGCACGGGAGCGAGACAAGACGAAGAGAAGGGAAGACCCGGGAGACATACACAGGGAGGGAAGATGGAGGATGAGGGTGAGTGAAGTTGGGGGGTATCGGGAAAGGAGGAGAGCCGCGGGTAGAAAGAGGGGTCAAGGCGTGAAAAAGGAGAAGTTGACAGGGGAGAATATGGAAGAGTAAAGAGTTGAGAGATGGAAGAGAGAGAGTGAGAGAGAGAGAGAGTTGAGGGAGGGAAGACGCACTGCCTGAAAGGGATAGGGCCCGTTGATCATGCGGGCGCGGGGGAGGCGAATGGGCGCTTCGGGCGGATAATTTGCTTTTGGCCAGAACTTCCACGCATCCCTCATCAGGCATCGACAAAGTACTGCGTCTACGTCTACGCGACCGACTGGGCCACGATCGCAGTGCCCTTCGTATCCGCATGTTCAATCTGGGTATTTATTCTCAACTGCCTTGGGGAAAAAGGAGAGTCGTCTTGCTCGCCGGACGCCCATTGCGTCATCATTCCGGAGGTGCATTTTATCTGTTATAGCCATCAACCTCCAAAAAAAAAATTATATCCTTCAGAACGCCCAATAACCATCCCATACCATTCCATTAGATAGGCTTGATCTGTAGGAAATTGTCCGTTAGCCGTCGGCCCATGGAGATGGACAAACTCAGACTCTATATTACCTTGAAGTGGAGAGAAATCAGAGAGAAAATCAGTGCTTTCAGGTCTTGGACGAGATAGTAGAAGACTCGAAGACCTTCGGGATCAGCGGATTCGGTCACATCAACCAATGAGCCGATTTTCGCGGTCTGCGACAATTAACGAGTTAGAATTTGACTGACATCCGGATAGAAAGAATGACAAAGGTAGTCCACAATACCTCAAAGGAAATGTGCTCGTTTCCAAGTCGGATCTCCAGCTCTTGTCGTCCGTCCTTGTTCTTCTGCGGCCATTTGGAGTCGTCCTCCCTACTTCATGTCAGTACAGGTATCTCTCGCCGCCGAACCAACGACCAAGCATACTTCATGATCTCGCTTTCCTTGATAATGCGCTTGATCTCTTGGATCATCATCGAGCTCACACACACTGTTCCCGCCTATTAGCGACATCCGACCTGATCAGAATCGCGAAGGTGAACGGACTTTCTTTGCGGATGAGCGAGTCATTGCGGTAGTTCGAGTTGTTCGCATATCGCACGGCGGCACTACGACCATCGCCAAGGGTACGAAAGTCAAATTCTATTTCCAATTAGCAAATGCCAACGAACCGGACAGAATCAATGCCAACTAACCTAGGAATTCATGCCCGAACCGCCCAGAGTGACCTGAGCTGCAGGGCTGTCAGCAGCTGAGGAAACCTGGGCTCAACAATACGGCTTACTAGTAGCGGAGATAGAATGCTTCATTCTGCGTCGACATGGTGGCTAAGGGGACTCGAGAGCAAATCGAGAGAGGATGGGATGGGAGACGAGGAATGCACATTATTATGGCGGCGGTACCTGAATTAAGGCAGGGTTGCCGGTGGGGCTTAGTCATCCACACAGTCCGGCCAGCTTGGTCTCTCTGTCTCTCTCTCTCCGCCGCGCAAATGGCCAGGTTAGTTCGTTGATCCTCCCTCCGATTCCCTTGCCAACACTTGCGCGGATGAATGCACGGCAGGAGAGGGGTGTTTAATTGCTTTAGACTACTCTTCTATTCTCTTACTACGACAATTTCTTCCCTCGAGGAGAGTCGCTTTCGGTACTTCTCCCCTCCATCTCCCCTGACCCGCTCCAAAACAACCACTTGGACTGACCACATACAGCTCTCTCCTCCCTCCTTGAACCACCTTCCACGTCCGTCCGCTTTTCCAGTCTAAATCACCATGGCGTCCTTTCTAGATAACGCATACAGTCTCGTCCATCAGGACAACACTGCCGACCAGCCCACGCTGCAGGAGCTCAGATTGCAGCTGGAGAAGGGCAATGATGAGACCAAGTTGGAGACAATGAGGCGGATCATCACGATCATGCTGAACGGAGACCCCATGTCCGAACTCCTGATGCACATTATTCGCTTTGTCATGCCGTCACGGAGCAAGCCGCTCAAAAAGCTGTTGTACTTCTACTACGAGATCTGTCCCAAACATGACGCGAGTGGGAAGTTGAAACAGGAGATGATTCTGGTCTGGTGAGTTCTCTGTCGCGGTCAATCTCGCCAATTGCTCGGTCTAACCAGTCTACTCAATCAGTAACGGCATTCGCAATGATCTCCAGCATCCCAACGAATACGTTCGCGGCAATACCCTCCGATTCTTGTGCAAGCTCCGGGAACCCGAACTGATCGAGCCCCTCCTTTCGTCGGCCCGCTCCTGCTTGGAACATCGCCATGCCTATGTGAGAAAGAATGCGGTGTGGGCAGTCGCCTCTATCTTCCAACACTCCGAATCTCTCATTCCCGATGCCCCCGAACTCATCCAGACCTTCCTCGACACCGAGACCGACAGCACCTGCAAGCGGAATGCCTTCGCGGCCTTGATGTCCATCAGTCATCAGAAAGCCCTGGAATACCTTTCCTCTACGTTCGACGGCATCCCTAACACCGATGAACTCCTACAATTGGTCGAACTGGAATTCATCCGCAAGGATGCCGTGCAGAATGCTCAGAACAAGGTCGGTCGCGGAATATGCCCTCCGGAAGGGGGTAGTTCACTAACACTTAGTAGGCAAGATATCTGCGACTTATTTTCGACCTCTTGGACGCATCTACAAGCACCGTGATCTACGAAGCCGCGACCTCCCTGACCGCCCTCACCAGCAACCCCGTCGCCGTCAAAGCTGCTGCAGGCAAATTGATCGAGCTGTGCATCCGGGAAGCAGACAACAACGTGAAGCTCATCGTTCTTGACCGTGTCGATCAACTCAGAATTCGCAATGAAGGTGTCCTAGATGACCTCACCATGGAAATCCTCCGTGTCCTCTCGAGCCCCGATATCGATGTCCGTCGCAAAGCGCTTGGCATCGCCTTGGAGATGGTTTCCAGCAAGAACGTGGAGGAGATTGTCATGTTACTGAAGAAGGAGCTCTCCAAGACGGTGGATGAGCAGTATGAGAAGGTACGAGGTCCAATGGCTTGAGGCGGATCCATAGCTAACAACCCGAGCAGAACAGCGAGTACCGTCAACTCCTTATCCAGTCGATCCACTCCTGCGCCATCAAGTTCTCCGAGATCGCCGCTAGCGTCGTCGACCTTCTGATGGACTTTATCGCCGACTTCAACAATAACTCCGCTGTCGATGTCATCTCCTTCGTTAAGGAGGTGGTCGAGAAGTTCCCTAAGCTGCGCGGTGCGATTGTGCAGCGTTTGGTTTCCACCCTTAGTGAGGTCCGTGCTGGAAAGGTCTACCGCGGTGTGCTGTGGGTTGTCGGTGAATACTCCTTGGAAGAGAAAGACATTCGGGAGGCCTGGAAACGGATCCGAGCCAGCTTGGGAGAGATACCCATCCTTGCCTCGGAACAGCGTCTCCTGGAGGAAGTTCCGGAGGAGAGCGTTCTCAAGGAGCAGGTTAACGGCCACGCGAAGCCGTCCGCCCCTACTGGCTCCCGCAAAGTGCTGGCAGATGGCACATATGCCACTGAAAGCGCCCTGACCAGCGAATCCGCTGCCGCGGCCCGACTTGCCGCCGTCAAGGCGGCGCAAAAGCCGCCTCTTCGTCAATTGATTCTCGACGGTGATTTCTACCTGGCCACTGTCCTGTCTTCGACTCTCACCAAGCTGGTGATGCGTCATTCCGAAGTCTCCGAGGACGCTGCTCGTACGAACGCCCTGCGTGCGGAAGCCATGCTGATCATGATCTCCATCATCCGGGTTGGACAATCTCAGTTCGTGAAGGCTCCCATCGACGAGGACTCGGTGGACCGTATCATGTGCTGTGTCCGCTCGCTTGCGGAGTTCTCCCAGAAGAAGGAGCTGGAGACTACCTTCCTGGAGGATACGCGGAAGGCCTTCCGCGCCATGGTCCAGGTCGAGGACAAGAAGCGAGCTGCTAAGGAAGCCGTGGAGAAGGCCAAGAGTGCCGTACAGATCGACGACGCCATTCCCATCCGACAATTCGCCAAGAAGAATGCCCTGGAGGGCGCGGAGGAGATCGAGCTGGATCTGGCCAAGGCGACCGGGGGTGACTCCACCGTCGAGACGGTATCGTCGAAGCTCAGCCGGGTGGTCCAACTCACTGGTTTCTCCGACCCGGTCTACGCGGAGGCCTACGTTACTGTCCATCAGTTCGATATCGTTCTCGACGTGCTTCTGGTGAACCAGACTGTGGAAACCCTGCAGAACCTGTCGGTCGAATTTGCCACCCTTGGAGATCTGAAGGTTGTCGAGCGGCCAACGACGCACAACCTTGGACCGCGCGACTTCTTGAATGTACAGGCTACAGTCAAGGTGTCGTCTACGGACACGGGTGTCATCTTCGGTAACATTGTGTACGATGGAGCCAGCTCGACGGAGACTCATGTGGTCATTCTCAACGACATCCATGCCGACATCATGGATTACATCCAACCCGCCCACTGCACCGAGACCCAGTTCCGCACCATGTGGACGGAGTTTGAGTGGGAGAACAAGGTCAACATCAACTCCAAGGCGAAGAGCTTGCGGGAATTCCTCAAACAGCTGATGGACAGCACCAACATGGCTTGTTTGACTCCGGATGCGTCGCTGAAGGGCGATTGCCGGTTCCTGAGTGCCAACTTATATGCCCGGAGCGTATTTGGTACGTATCTCGACTGACTGTTTCCCCTCAAGACATTTCTAACCTCATTCTTATAGGCGAGGATGCGCTGGCGAATCTGAGCATCGAAAAGGAAGGAGAGGACGGACCGATCACTGGCTTCGTGCGGATAAGAAGTCGCTCGCAGGGGCTGGCCTTGAGCTTGGGATCTCTCAAGGGACTCAAGGCCTCGGCTGCATGATGGAGTACGACTGCCCTTGGTCGAGTTGAATATTGATTACCCTTACTTATTAACATAGTATCCTATTTATTATTCCTGCCCTGGCCGCTTGTGTTCTGATGGACGATCTGTCGATTATATGCTTCTCCTTTTTGTTTTACTGCACGTGAAAAGGCTCCTTGAATGAAGAATCTTCCATAGACTGGTGGCTTATCCCACGAAGAAAGAACCCCAGGATCCAAGCCGATGCGAACCATGGGTTGATGAAGTAAACGCGTTTCTCCTCATTTTGAGGTTCTGGTGGTGGCGATATTGGAACCGAACCACACATGACATGGGCGTAGTTGGATTCTATACCGGTACACAGATGGGAATAAAAGGCCATGATCGCCTGGCATGTGGCAATGAATTAGAGAGAATCATTATCATCATCCCCAGTTCCCAGTCACTGGAATGTCGTTGACAGGCGATGCATGCGGATGTCTCGGAATCGATTGAAAACCCGTGAAAAGACTGCAAACAACCATTCAGGAGTCGCAGGTTGAGCACCTAATATATTATATTAATATTATATATACTATACTACCTCTTCAGGGGGCAACCAACAGGGGTAAACCGGACCTCGTGTCGCTCGTGATGTTCCTCGGAATAATGACGCCCTTCACAACGGCGCATTATTCTCGGGCGCCGCCAGACTTCTCCACTCGCCTCCAGCTTCTCCAGTTCTCCATCTCGTCTTCCTCTTCTTTCCCTTCTTTTCTCCTCCCCTCTCTCCTCCTCTTCATCCTCATCACCCTCCTGTGGACTCTTTTGTTCTGGTCTCTGTACCATGCTCTGGTTGCAGTGTTGCGCATAAGAATGTCCTCTTCCGTCAATGGCGCCTCGCGCCAGCCCTTCACCCGCGCGGATCAGCCGGATTCGCAGAGCCGACTGCTGAAGCACGATGCGACCCTGGTGGTCGCTCAGTCTGTTTCCCTCACTCTAGGAGGCGACTCTCTTCTTGTCGTCGGTATGTATTCTTGCCCCGACGTCCTCGTCCTCGCCCTCCTATCGCATTGGATGGTTCGCGCATTAACTCGGTCGGTCGTATCGCAGACGAACGCTCTTCACGCAAACAAGATCGTGCCTGTTGCGGTTTGCTGGCCAAGTCCTGTATGCGAACCCCTCCATGTGGCCCTAGGAATATCACAAACGTGTCTAATCTCGGACCTACAGCAACAAAAGATACCCACTCCATTTCGCTGTTCAACGTTCTAGACGCCGATCTTTCCCCCGTCGGCTTAACCATCACGTATGCGGATCCGGCCACCAAAGATGACGTCTCCGTCGCGGCATTGCAGTATCCCGTCGCCGAGGAGGAAAACGCAAAGGTCGAGGCGTGGATCGCACAGCTCCTCGATAAAGCGTATGGGAACGCGCAACGGTATAAGCGTCTAAAAGTCCTCATCAACCCCTTCGGCGGCAAAGGGACAGCGTCGAAACTGTACCACAACCATGCGGCGCCCGTGTTTGCAGCCGCCCGCTGCCACATCGATGTCGAGGAAACGACTCATCAGGGGCATGCCACCGAGCTCGCCGAGCAGATCGATGTGGACGCCTATGATGCCATTGTATGCTGCTCCGGGGACGGCTTGCCGTACGAGGTGTTCAATGGTCTAGGGAAGAAAGCCAACGCGCGCGAGGCCCTCGCTAAGATCGCCGTCGCCATGCTGCCCTGCGGCTCGGGGAACGCCATGGCGTGGAACCTGTGTGGGACGGGGAGTGTCTCCGTGGCCGCGCTGACCATCGTCAAAGGGTTGCGGACTCCGATGGATCTCGTGTCGCTCACCCAGGGCAACACTCGCACGCTGTCCTTCCTGTCTCAGTCATTTGGCATCGTCGCCGAGTCGGATCTCGGCACCGACAATATCCGTTGGATGGGCGCCCACCGGTTCACCTACGGCTTCCTCGTGCGTCTCCTTTCGCGCACGGTCTACCCCTGCGACCTGGCCATGAAGGTGGAGATAGACGAAAAGAAGGCGATCAAGGCCCATTACCATACGTACGCAAACAGTCCACCGCCGACTCGCCCCGCCGAGGATGCCGTTGGGGGCCTCCCCGAGCTCAAATATGGCACTGTGCAGGACGAGCTGCCCAAGGACTGGGAGGTCATTCCGGCCGAGACCATCGGCAATTTCTACGCAGGGACCATGGCCATCATGTCCAAGGATACCACATTCTTCCCCGCGTCGTTGCCGAACGATGGCATGATGGACATTGTCACCATCGACGGCACGATCGCCCGCACCACCAGCCTCAAGATGATGACCGAGATCCCCGAGAACCGGTTCTTCGACATGCCCGACGTCCATGTGCGCAAGGCTACCGCATACCGACTGGTGCCCCGCGAGAAAGAAGGATATATCAGCGTGGACGGCGAGAAGGTGCCGTTTGAGGCGTTCCAAGCTGAAGTCCACCAGGGTCTGGGGACCGTGTTGTCGAAATCGGGCCATCTCTATGAAGCGGAGGGCCCGAGACCTTAGTATAGACGAACATACCGTTAAAGACGCGGTGCATGGGTCTTTTCCCTGCCTCTCAGTCTCTTTGATGCGCTGTTTCAGGTCTTAACACTTTGATGATACCCTTTTTTGCCTGGCTGCGCACGTTGTTGGTATAGCTTTAGATAGAGGCCACCCCCAATACATAACGCCTTTTCATGTACAGTATCCGGACATTCATTCATCAACCAAGTCTATTCGTTTTAACATGCAATCGCTGCCGTACGCCAGATGATACAAGACCAACTACAATGTACATTCTATTTTTTTTGTTCCAAGCCTGCACGATTAATCAAACCCATCCCACTCCTCATCTTCATCCTCCTCCTCCTCCTCCACCTTCCGCGTCCTGAACCCCCACTCAATCAACCGCTCGTCCTCCAGCGCCTCGCCCGCCCGCACCCGCACAGGCTTGTACGGACTCTCTGTGCGCAGCTTCTCCAGCGGCCGCAGGATGAGCTCAATCGGCACCTCGCCCTTAGGTTTCCGCTTCTGTCCTTCACCCTCGCCCTCTTCCTCGTCAAACTCCAGCACCTTCTCCAGCTCGTCAATCCAGATATCCATCAGATGGTACCGCAGTCCGTCCGGGCCATGCGGCATAGGCACGTAGTCCCTCTTCTCGTCGGCGGGCGGCTGGTCGGGGTCAAAGTTGAGCGGGCACAGCGGGCCCTCCTCGATAAGTGCGATGTACGACTCCAGCGCGGCCCACTTGCCGGCGCCCTCCTGTTCTTCACCCTCGTCGGCACCATCGTCAGCCTCCTCGGTGGTGGGGGTATCCGCGCCCCGCTTGGAGCGCTTCGCCTTCTTCTTCGCGGCAGCGGCAGCTTCGCGCTTGCGCTTCTTGTTTGCGCCGGTGGCAGACGACTCCTGCGGAGCCTTCAGGAAGACTTCAAAGGCAACGCCGACATAGCACCGAATCAGGAAGAGGTACTTGTCCAGACGCAGGCGGTCGAGCGAGTGGAAGTCGCGGCTGATGGTGATCCAGAAGGCGCGCAGGAAGCGGTGCAGGCTGGCGCGGGGGAGGGTGGGCACGAGGGCGTAGGAGAGGTTGCGGGCGAGAGCTTGTTGCGTGAGGGGGCGGTCGGAGTGGTAGAAGCCTGCGGTCATGTTAGCGGTTGTTATCGAGAAGAGGTGGGCGTGGGGGACAGACAGAAGAAGAGGCCCTTCCAGAGCTTGAGGAGTTCGATGAGGGAGAGGTCTGTTCGGGAGCGGAGGAACTGAATTAGGAAGTCGGTGGCTTTGTCGCGGAGCTTTTTGTCTGTGGGTTGTTAGTTGGGTATGAGTATGATTTGAAGGGGACTATTGCGCACCGCTGGAGGCGAGCTCCCGTACAAAGGGAGTCTTTTGGAGGTCTGTCATTATTTCGTGGAGAGGCGGTGGAGCGAGGAGATTTGGATGGTAGGGGTTCGTGCTAGGGGAGGTAAGGTATAACCACGCCTGTTCAATGACGGGTTCAGTTGGTGATTCCTGTGTAAAGGAGTGTATGTAAGTGTATATGAATGGACTCGGATTTGAAGCCGGACTTTTTTTTCCTGAGAGTTTGCATCGTTTGCATGGTGGTTCTGTCCGCCATCTGATTGGGTGGGTACAGATCATCTGGCTGTGGGGCTATGGGGAAGAATTTACTCCGTAGCTTAATCTATACGGAGTACTGAGTAGATAATTGTCGGTGATGGCAGAAAGACCATGTTCGTGCCTTTGAAATTGAAAGCATTTTCGCGCCGCATGTCAATGGCTTAAAAATTCTAGGATGAATATAGTTTGACCTAGGACCTCTGTTGCCGAGGAGCTTAAAAGGAAAAGATCCTGCTGATTGATGGAGATAAATTCGACAAGACAACCCTTCCTGGCTCGTTCACTTGAATAATTCATGTAACAAGGTATGCATGTTTGCCGTGCCAGGGACAGAAAAATAAACCAAATTATTCTCCAGAGCTGTAACAACAATGACACAAGAACTACCACATCACTCCCCTGAGATCTCATCAAGGTGAGATCAAGCTGAACATAGCCTCGTTGCGTAAGGGGCACCCAGAACATTCAAACACCAATCCTCGACTCCCATCGGTTCCACACAGTATTGCGATTAGCTCCAGAAGCAAGATCATTACTGGCACCAAAGTGGTGACAGATTCCCAGCTCAACCTCATAGATAAGGCCCACTCCATTGTTCATGGCACACTGGGAAACACGATTGATATGGAGCTGTATTTCCGCGACAAGCTCGATCAGATATGCTGCTCTCTCCTCCGAGGAAGGACCAGGAATCAAATTGCAAAGAGGATCTGCTGCCGCGCTGGCTGATTCCGATGCGAAGACCATATTCATCCCAGGGGCAGTGTCAAGAACAAACATCCGTTCAAAAAGCGGACCAGTCTGCCCCAAAGCTTGCCCAATGAGGCCTATTCCTCCGCCGAAGAGGGCGCCTCGTGCAACAGCGCTGCCAATACCATCAAGAACGCCATCCGGCTCGTTCAACCGGAGTGTGGCCATTGCGTCTTCGTGGTGGACCGGAAGATCCGGTAGCGGAGCCCCTTCCTTGATGGAGCGAGCACGTGAGTTATGATTGGGTACAACCTGGTAGTTGTACCGCAAATACACATCGCTATTTTCCTGAACACTTTGCACCAGATGTCGAAGGAAGGCCAGGCTCCCGCTCAGGGTGAGAGCTGTTTCCTGACGAAATGACCCAGGGGTGTTGGATCGAATACAATCAATAATTGGATCGAGATAGGCATCAAAGTGTTCGACAATGGCTGAGCGAAACCTCAACCGTGCTCGATGAGGATTGTACTCGACCTCGGTGACGTTGGCACCGATGGCGTTTCCTGCGATCCTCGTGGTGACCGAACCAACAATGCCAGCGGTCATATTGGAAGCGATCAGCCATCCAGCTCCCACTGGGGCTGCGGCCGCAATATTTGGTGCTGCAACGACTGCGACAACCCCACCAAGCGCAGCAGACACAATGATCTTGCCCCAATGCCTCCTTGGATGGGCATTGATCTCCGGGGGAGGAGCTGCTGGAGGAGCCCCTGTAGGTGTGATTTCCGACATTGCGTTGAGTGACTGAGAGTAGAACTGATATGAGTAAATGTATGAGAAAAAGGTCAACAGCGATGGTCAAGAAGGACGACAGGATTTCTTTCTGATCAGCAGCTGGTTTCGCGGTGAGAAGAATAGATCAGAGACCAGAAGGCTCAATGGGGGTTAAGGGCATTTTATAACTCTCTTCTCAGCCATTATCCTCGCGAGAGCGATGCCATCTCTGCATACTTTCGTTGTCCTCGAACGATACTCTTCGGAGGCCAAAGTACCACCGAGCAAGACGCGCCAGTACTGAACCGGAATACCAAGCGAACAAAAGTGTGCATTGTGGATTAGGCCTGTCCGACCTGACGCAAGGTGACAAGGCTGACCTGCAGTGTACAGCACTAATAGTAACAGACTCGGAACATTCGTGCAGGGGTGGTGGTTGTTCGTGGATGGAGGGCGGAAGGTTCGCCGCATGCCACGTCAGAAGGATCAAGCCTCTGATGACCATTGTAGATGAATGGGGAATAGGCATCTACCTTGGACCGTCTATCCACTGGAGCATAAGATAGGCACTCTCAAGCGGTGGCGGGGGACATGCGGTAGTGTACCCCTCTCGTCAAGAAAACCACTCTTGTGGTTTGATATTCCGAGCATAGTGCCATGTCCTGGAATAAAGCACACTGTGAGCTTTTAATTAAATTGCAAGGACAGAAGGCTCAACTCTGTATCAACCGCCCAAATTTGCTCATTTTTCCATCCTCCCCGGAAGAAGTTGACTCCATCGCCCTCGAGAGGCGACGGATTTTCTGTGTCCATGATGGATAGGCCTCGAATATCGCAACTCCTCGGCGACCCCCTCGCGGAGACCATACACCTATACTTGCTCGAAGAATGGACTCTCCTGCAGATCCAACAGTATCTCTCGCAGAGTCAACCAGGATTGAGCTCCATCTAACGTGGGTGCCATTCAAGAGTCGCTTTCCATTGCTGAGCTAGATCTCATGGTTCTGACAAGATCATTAGCCCTGATCAGCTGAAAGGCATGCTGAGAACCTGCGGCATCATCAAAAATTTTCACGCAGAGGAAGCGCAGTACATCATGGACCAGATTAGTCGAGCACCAGCTCCATGGGGATGTTTAGCCTTTGTAAATGGCGTGCTCTTGGACAATCTCCACATTGAGAAACGTTCTCAGGAAAACTTAAAACGTCCTAGAAGACTCCTGCAACCAAACCGCAGGATATCATACACGTTCATATATCTTCCATTCACGTTCACGGCCCTCCGGCAGCTGGATCAATTTCGAAGCTTTCGGCGGCTGCTGTTCTACACTCGGATCCACTTTGAATCCTCCTTCGAATGCGGCCGTTGGGCAGCGGACGATCGGGGCCTCTATGCGAGAAGTTCGACACTGAAAGCGGACCTTTCAGCGCTCAGTAATGTGCACAACAAGGTCTTTGATGCGTTGGCCCAATTTAAAGCAGGGAGACCTGAAAGAGGCCAGGCGTTGATGCGGAACACCTTAGTACTCCACGGCTCCATCGTGCAGAATCATCACCATCGTCAATTCTCCGACGTCCTTGGAATCCTGCTCCTGATTCAGAGGGATGGATTAACTGCCATTCAAGGGTCAATTACCAAAAGTCTTGTTTGTTTAGCAGCACAAGTCCTACCGCACAATGACCCCCGCAGATTCATGTTCGAATCTCTGGTAGACTTGCCTCTAGACTCGTCGGGTCACTTATACCTGGCCTTCGATGCGTATTGTCGACATATATGGAGGGAAAGGACCGGGGGTAATGATGCAAAAGCTTGCTATTCCTACAACCAAGCTAGCTTTCCAAGAGCGGACCGAGGCGCGTTCTACGAGTTCTTCCACAAGAGAGAATTGGACGATGTCCAGCACATTCTCAATGAGATGGACGGTGAACTGGGACAGTATAGCCACGAGGCGTTCATACTGTGGCATACTGCTCTCAGGTGTCTCCACGGAGAGCAAAGATACAGAGATATGGAAGCCCTGGCTCGACGCTTGTGTTGGCGTGTGTACCTTCTGGGTAGACAATTTGATTACCATGAACAACCACAGTTAAATCTCGATTCGGCGCTGAGCTTCTACTTGCTTGGAAATGCATTAGAAGCACAAGAGAAGCAAGACAGTGCCAAGATGGCCTATGCGAATTGCTTAGAGTTGCGAAACGAAATCCTTCCCCTGGCCAAGTGGGATGGAGCGAAAGCAGCCTCGCTCAGAAAAATCGAGGCCATTGCCACCAGGCTTGAAAATTTGTCGATTGCAGATGGTTACCGCGCCATGGGCCAGGAGATGTATTCCCTTGTGGAGATGGGTTGCGTAGATAGGGGGGACTAGGCCTAGGGAGAGTAAGTTGTAGAAGCCATGCGCATAAATCAAGAGGAATCTAACACCTTGTTTGTATACCGAGCGAAAGAGGAAGTGAACCAGAAGGGTATGCATACATGGAGACACCATACCGGCTGCTAAATCAATTCTCACCTCCATCTCTGCCCAATCCTTCCTTCCACCTGTTAGTCACTGCGTCGGTTTCCTCTCAACGGTTGGTATAGCGTAAAGGGAGGCGGCGGTGGTGGTACGGAGTATAGGCACCAATATGTTGGTACATATGTAGGTAGGAAATAGTATGGTATTCAGTAGTAGTCGGTTTAATACATCTACGATAATTCTAGCACAAAGACCGATGATAGATTTGTTGCGGAGTGGCGGAAAGGGTTGCTCTTGTACTTTTCTCATCCCTACTCCGAGTACCTCCCCAACATACAACATGTCCATCCCTGCCCTTCATAGGGGCGTGCCCACCCACAGGCTTAGTATGTCTCTCTCGCGCTTAGACAGACCGAATTTCTTTCCACAGCATTTTCCAGTCACACTCGGCTCTCGCTACACCCTGCGGACAGGTGTTTCACGATCACCTGTCCGGCGCAATTTGAGTGTCGCCCGCGCAAATCCAATAATCAAGACGCGTCAAGCGGTTGAAGAAAAACTCTTCTAGACTATGATCCGGGTGAGTTCTACCCTGTCCATATCGGTGACTTCTTTAAGGTACCAGGTGTTAGGAAAGCTTGGATTCGGAGCAAACTCCACCACCTGGTTCTGCCGCGATTTGAGGTGAGTCTGCAGTATTAGTGAATTTGACCCCGCTCTACTCAGACACAGCTAATATAAATCAGCGATCACCGTTACGTTGCTATAAAAGTCTATGTGCGGTCTCCTATAACCCAGGCTCGGATAAATCGCGAGGTGGACGCATTTAAACATCTCGCGACCGTTCGGTCGTCACATATTGGCCGCCGATTTATACGTAATGTCCTTGATTCCTTTGAGCTCGAGCGACCAGATGGTAGCCACCATCATTGCCTGGTCCACGAGCCCCTTCGAATAACTTTATACGACTTCCAAAGACTCGGCGGTAGCGCGAAGTGGCTACCCAACAATTCTGATCAAAGGGGCATTACGGCATCTACTCAAGACTCTAGATTTCCTTCATATGGAATCCAGCATTGCACATTGTGGTACGTTTATTGTTGATCCCGATTTCTTTATCCCTCGAAGGTTGGTAATAACTGTGTTTTGATTTCGCTGTAGACCTCAAAAGCCAGCAACATCATGTTGACAGTTGTGGATGAGAGTGTTTTTGAGGACTTTGAACGGGCCGAAAAGGTAGATCCTTCGCCGCGAAAAATTATCAACGATGAGCACTCGATCTACGCTACGCGAGAATTCCGCCCCCCAGGAAATCATGCCTGGGGCTATCCCCGTGCTGTGTGATTTCGGGGAGGCTCGCATCGGTGCCAATCATCCACACGAATGCATCCAGCCTGAGATATACAGAGCCCCTGAAATCCTCCTGGAATTGAGTTGGTCTCATCGTGTAGATATCTGAAATGCTGGTTGTTTGGTAAGCGGATGCGAAGTGCGTGCACATCTATGTTCTAACAGCAGCTGTGGGCGTGGGATCTCTTGGAACAGAAGTACCTCTTCGACGGGCAAGACGAAGAAGGTTACACCAACGGTTACCATATCGCGGAGATGGTCGCATACCTCGGAACTCCGCCATTGGAATTCCAGCGACGGAGCATACGTTCGCCTTTGGTATTTACAGATGATGGTAAGTACTTTCTCACTTAAGATATCTCTCACCACAACAGAAGACTCATAGAGCTACAAATTAGGGAATTGGAAGGGAGACCCGCCGCTCCCACCTATTGCCCTCGAAGGCTGCGAAGCAAAACTTCAAGGCTCATTGAAAGTTGCATTCTTGAGGTTCTTACGGTCCATATTGACTTGGGTGCCCGATGAGAGAAAGTCTGCTCGGGAGCTTTTACAGGATCCCTGGCTGAAAGCATAAGAGACAAGTTCATTTGATGTACTCCTGGGCAGATTTACAGCCTCCTCTAGTGTTCCTAATACTGTTGACAGGACTGCCTGTTAAACCTTTAATTGAGCCAAGTTTCTCTTCACCTCCTGGCCAACCACCAAGCATCCTGACATCCTATCCGCGTGTTGTGTCTAGGGCTCCAGCACGAAGTCCGACCCCACGCACCGATTGCAGACAAACAGCTTGGTTGGGTCCACTCTTTCTTTGATCTTCAGCAATCGATTGTATTTGTCTCCCCAGAAGACCTTTTGCCACTGGGGTTCATATCTATGCAGATGTGAGGTTAGTCGTCTTTTCTCAATTGGAACAGCGTTCACAAGCAAGACTCACGGGTTGGCTTCATTGATATAAGTCCCGCCATCTTCTCCGACAATCTCAGTAAACCGCTCACTCAAACGTACGATTTGCTGTATTTTCTGCTGTCTCTCCTCAACGGATGCTGTGTCCTTCCAATCTATGCCGATGCCAATGAGCCCGTGGCTGTCTTTCCACACATCATGGATAGCAGTGTTGTCGCGCTGGTCATTGTTGACCTTGCCAACTAAGACACAATCCAGTTAGCAAAGTTCGACTCATACAGAAGACATCTCCATACTGAAGTTGAATCCCGCGCCGCCTTGACGGTTTTCATGAATAAACTCGGCCAGCATCTGAGATTTTTTTGTAAGGACGTCGGCTGTCAAAAGCCGGCCCGAATCCTGAATGTTGGTCGCGATGTTGGGGTCCCTCAGAAAGGTTTTCATATAATCAGCCCAGCTCGATGGGTATGCACCAACAGTTCCAGAGACGCCCGTGAGCTGCGTGAGGTTGAAAAATGGAGCAAAGGTCTCGTTAAAGGACTCCACTGTCCCGTTTGGCTGGAGGAAAATCGCAGCGAAACCGTCCTTCATGTTTCCATATCCGGTGTATCCTGCGTCCGTCACATCCGGCAAGAGTTTGAGGGATTCAGCGACAAGATGCTTATAGCTGTCGGCGCTAGAGGCATTCAGCTGGACGAGGCCAATCAGGAGACTCGACGGGACTGGATGTGTCTTGTAGGTAACGGATGTGATGACCTGGATTTTAATGACAACAGTTCAGCCACTGGGCACACCATGTTATTTGCATCGACTTACCCCCCATGCACTGCCGCCACCACCACGGATCGCCCAGAAGTACTCAGGGTCGGTGAAGGAATTGATGACTCGGTGTCGTCCATCTGCAGATACGATACTTGCTTCCAGGAGATTGTCGGCAGCGAGGCCGTAGTAATGTGCGAATGGTGAGTGGCCTCCTCCCAGCAAATATCCTCCAGCGGCTCCTACAGTCCGCGCTGATCCTCCCACCACCAATACTCCACGTTTGGCAGCTGCTTGGTATACATCTGCAGCTGGATTAGTCCTGGAAACTCATTTGGTGACTTCCACACTCACCAAACCATTGCTCTCCAGCCTTCAGAGTCACAGCAGGGATCCCACTGGTTCCGGCTGGTGCACCTTGAGGGATGAAAGAGTTGTGCCATTTCATACCCTTCATATGATGCGTCCAGATGGAAAGTGCTCCTTTTCCACTCGAGCGGCCCAGACTGTATCCGCGAGTCAAAACTGAACATAAGGAATGTGAAATGCGACTTACTGGTCATGTCCTGTGTTCTTTATCACCAAGGATATGTCTTTCTTATCGGCGAATCTCACTGTTTTCTGAATGTCCTGGACAGTCCGTGCATCGACTGCATAATACGGAACTATGTGGTAGTAATCACATCATCAGCAAGACGAGCAACAATAGCAGACCCGAGGTGTTCCTCTTAGGCTTGTCCACATACCAATTCCTTGATCACACCGAGCCTCAACAGGTGTATCAATGGAACACTGCCCCGTCTTGCCAGTTTCCCAGACGGTCGCTGCATACGCGCCGGTTTGGTTCGTTCGCCAGAAGCTGTCCAACCAGCTTTCCTTTGCGACAGCGCATTGGTCGGCATTGTACAGCTGTGCATGGCACACCGCAGCAGGGGGCACGGAGTGGATCAGTCTCCCACCAACAGTGGCATTGAACTGATTCCATGTGCGGGCGCCTGGCCAGCAGCTGTCACCGTAGGCGCATCGACGTCGCGGTTCACCTGCGGCAGATGCAATGCCGGTGGCTACTAGGATAAGCTGTGAAGTACGCGGGATAATCATGATGGCAAAAGTCTGAAGTTAGGAATTGTAGAGCTAGGAATAATTTCCCCTTCCAAATGCATGGTATTTATATTGATTCTTGGAGGCTGTCATCCATACTCGAGTACGAACATTGCCTAATGTGGTTAAAGATGATCGACGTCATATGCATAAAAAGAGACTCGGGCGGAGCAGCCGAATACGAGCCTTGCCTGTCTGGACTTAGCTTGGGTATCATAATCTATATCAATCTTTAAGGGCGCAGATGATGATTGCTGCCTGCTGCCTTTCTCTAGTCAGAGTCACTCTATTCAACTTTTGATTCGTCTATTGTTCTCTTTCTTTTCTTCCATGTCTCAGACTCTGTACACAGCCTCTTTTGCCCCAGTACGGAGGTACGTCTCGACCATCTTGCATCATGGAACCATCCTGTACAATGAATAGAATATGTTAAATGTCACATGCCTAAGCGTTAGATGGCCTCATCCTACGTAATCTCAGCAAGTACAGCAAACAAAACACGGTTGTCGACCCTGCAGCCTTCCCACTGGAATCGCGCACTCCTATACCCACACCGAAGTCGCATATCAAGCTCTGAGATGCTTAGGTTCTTTGTGTTGCAGCTCATAACCAGTTCCAGGGCCACAGCGCACACGGTCGTGTCTTGGTACTCATCTTGTGATAGCTCTGTGTTTGGTGTCGTGACTGACACTTCCGGCTCTGGTAGATATAGAGATTCAGGACCGGTGTCGGTTTCATGCGGACCTGGAAAGTAGCTTGTTTCATGGAGAGAGTCCCTATAATCCTCGGTAGACGTAGATGGTAATGCATAAAGGTGGAGTTGGGGAATGTCCTCCGAGACTGTTGTCTCTGCGAGTCCTGTCGATACCCATGTGTATCAGATATGGATGACGCTGTCGGGTCATGTAAATTGAGGGGTTGACCTACCCACGACGGAATTTCTAAAAGGGACGAGCTCTCTATTCATGTTCATCGCGACATCATTCTTGCTGTTCGTCTCTTTGCTAGATCCGACACGACTGTAGTCTACGCCCGCAGAGTCAAGCAACGCTGTCAACCGCTTGTTCACGTGGCGAAGCTCATCCGCGATAGATTGCAGTCTCCGAATCTCGTGAGAAGTATTCTCTTCGATGGAGGCAAGTTTTTGCTCCAGTTCGGCTACGTAATCGCGTTGCCGCTGTCTGCAGCGACGCTGGTTGTTGCGGACACGGGCGAGGTCCTCTGCCTGGCTGAGGAGTTAGAAATCGCATATTGGCCTGGACTAGAAGGAGATCCCAACTTTGGTTTTTCGCTTGATGCGTGGCATGGTAAAAAGGTGGAGCGTGTGTTGTCTTCTGGTGCAATATTCAAAGGGTCGTGTTTATGAGTGACGAACGATCCCCGCACTCGGGTGTGCCACTCTTGAGTGCCGTATAGTTGGGTCTCGTATCTGCACCAGCACGGGATCCTCCGAATGTAGTGACATACCACTTTCCATGCCTAAATTGGTGACATACCAGTTACAACCAGTCCACCAATGACAAGAATACTGGTCATAGTCGAAGGAATCTTGATTGCTGCCGCCTTGTGCATATAAAGGCAGTCGAATATCTCCTGCTCCTCCAATACATTACTTCCCCATCGACAATACTGTGCCGCCGTTTGCACTATGTCCGAAGATACCTACAACCTCGTCCAGTCCCGTTACGGTGACATTGCCAAGCAGAGCAGTGACACCCAGCACAAGAAAAAAGAGGACATTGCCAGGGCGTTTGGCTACACTGCGGATGATCTCAGTTCACTGCCGGAGAAGACAAACCTCGGCTTGAGTTGTGGCAATCCTGTGGGTTTTGCCAATGTCAAAGAGGTCTGTTCTCGTGTCCCATATATGTAGACGTCAACGAGTTCAAATTCTTACCTGCTATTAGGGCGAGACGGTTCTAGACCTTGGCAGCGGCAGCGGCATTGATGTTCTCCTGGTAGCTCGTAAAGTTGGGCCCAATGGACAGACCATCGGCGTCGACATGACAAAGGTCAGTTCTGCGAGATTTTCTCTCTGTGAAGGAAAGGACTGATAAATGATACAGAGCATGATCGAGCTCGCCGAGAAGAACATCCAAAAGGCAGGGCTATCAAACGCAAAGATTATCGAATCAAATATCAAGTCGATTCCGCTGCCCGACTCCAGTGTCGACTGCATCATCAGCAACTGTGTCATTAATCTTGTCCCGGCTAACGACAAAGCGGCGGTATTCAAAGAGATTGCTCGACTGCTCAAGCCCGGCGGAAGAGTGGCGATCAGTGATATTCTAGCGAGAAAGCCGCTCCCGGATCACATCACTAAGAACATGGCACTGTATGTTGGTTGCGTTGCTGGTGCTAGTCAGATTGCGACGTATGAGGAGTATCTTAGGCAGGCCGGATTCGAAGGTATGTGCACAGCTATGAAGAAAGTCCGTGTGCTGACTTGGTGGTAGGTGTGTTTATCGTGGATACAAAGTCGGACCTTAACCTCTACAAGGAGTCTTCTTATCTGCCTCAAAGCTCGTGCTGTGGTTGTGGAAGCGGGAAGGAGACTATGGGTGATCTTGCAGAGATGGATTTCAATGAGTGGGTTGGTGAGTTATCGTCTCCATCCTGACTCTACTGCATTAATAACGATTTATTCAGGATCTTTCCAGATCTATGCTATCAAGGCTTAGATATTTTGATTGATATTGCTCCGGGGAGGATATCGTGGGAGACCTAGGTCACCTTGCCTTCGCAGAGTAATACAAGGAGACCGGGAGAATGGGATCTACTCAATGTTGTGCTGTTGTATTGCTTAATATATTGAATTTCATCTTATATCTATTCAACTTTAGCGCCACTTCATGATATTCTATACCTAAGACCCTGTCAAACCTGGGCGTCTCGTAGTGCCTGCCATGACTTCACCGCCCATACGAATTAGGTAGAGCGAACAGCCCCTGCACCACGCTTGACGACGCGTATTTCAACCTCCGAAGCCCTGCAATAGCGGTCAAGATTGATCATAAATATGGCCATCATTTTCGATAGTTTTAGATGAATTCAAGTCCTTGCAATTGTCCAGGTTAAGCGGTACTTTTCGCGGTAATTCAGACTCCCGCATTTTGACAGAGCCACAGTGCAAGAAACTACTACCTTGATGCCAAGAATAATTCTGGTTCTGTTGTGTATCGTCCAATCATCGCTCACCAGTGACATACCAGTAACTTATGCACGTTTGGATCTATGGCAAACAACAGTTCGCCACATGTCTTTGACTGATTACCAAAACCTCTCCTAAAGAACAGAAGTGAACATATACATAACATGGGCATCAAGTGTTCTTGCAGACTCAGGCCGTGCTGGTGAACTCCTCAGAGAGGGATTCGGACCTTGTTTCTAGTGTTACTGGCGGATTGTAATTGCACGATATCATTTCGCAATTGTCCCGAAATTCCGAGAGACAACTAGAATGTGTCGTGGGCCAATGAACATCGGCCGGTGACAGCCAGCATCCCTTCCAGTTATCAACTTAGGTCATCCTGAAGTACTAGAAATGATCGAGCAGAGGGAGATCGCTGGTCTCACTATAGCGCTTCACGGCTGCATCCATATCATTCTTAATTGAGGCAGCTTCGTTAAGATGAACGAAAAACAGTCATTAGCCAGGGCAACAGCCCCTAGACCTTCTGCATCCGCCGATATGGAAGCACAGGCAGAAACAACCACCTCACACTCACAGGAGAAAACATCAGCTTTCAAAAACCTTGGCCTGTTGGACCGATTTCTCGCAGTATGGATCTTCCTAGCTATGGCAATAGGCATCATTCTGGGAAACTTCGTTCCCAGCACCGGACCTGCGCTGCAAAAGGGGAAGTTTGTGGGGGTTTCAGTTCCAATTGGTAGGGCTACAACTAACACTTTGGTTTATCTCTTATCTATGCTAATGGGAATTATAGCTGTCGGCCTGCTGGTCATGATGTACCCCATTCTCTGCAAAGTGCGCTATGAGAGCCTGCACCATGTTTTCAAGACCCGTCAAATATGGATCCAGATTGCATTCAGCATCGTCGTGAACTGGATCATTGCTCCGTTCTTCATGGTGTGCCTTCCACAGCCCTTCGACTCATAAATCATCACTCATGCATACTCAAGTTGGCACTCGCCTGGGCTTTCCTCCCAGACGAACCCGAACTACGACAAGGACTGATCCTGGTCGGGCTAGCACGCTGCATCGCCATGGTACGTTGACGATCTTTAACAAACAATTATCATCACGGTTTCGACGACACTAACGATCTCAGGTCCTCATCTGGACCGGCCTCGCAGGCGGCGATGGAGAATACTGCGCCATCCTCGTCGCCATCAACTCCCTCCTCCAAATGGTCCTCTTCGCCCCGATGGGCGTCTTCTTCATCCAAGTCATCAGCGGCGACAGCATCGTGTTTGACTATTCTACAGCCGCCAAAAGTGTCGCGGTGTTCCTGGGCATTCCGCTCGGTGCCGCGATCCTCACCCGCTTCACACTCCGCTGGGCGACGAGTCCCCGGTGGTACGACGAGATGTTTCTGAAATGGGCGAGCCCTTGGTCTCTTATCGGCCTCTTGTTCACGATCTTGGTCCTGTTCGCGTCGCAGGGTCGGCAGGTGGTCCACCAGATTGTCTCTGTGGTGCGGGTGGCGGCGCCGCTGATTGTGTATTTTGCAGTGATTTTCTTTTTGACGCTGTTTGTGGCGTACAAGTTAGGGTTTGGTTATAAGCTGGCGACGACTCAGAGCTTTACAGCTGCGAGCAATAATTTCGAGCTGGCGATTGCCGTGGCGGTGGCTACTTTTGGGGCAGATAGCAACCAGGCCCTGGCTTCGACTGTTGGGCCGCTGATTGAAGTTCCGGTTTTGTTGGGCCTTGTGTATGCTGTACGATTTGTGGCGAAGAGGTTGCGTTGGAAGGATTGACAGGTTTTGGTCTACTTCTCTCATGAGGGTGTGATGCGAGGGCCATGAGAGGTAGTGATGTGCAAGACATACATACTTGATTCTCTGACCATGTCAGTGGCTTTCTGTTTTAATTTAGTGCTCACAACTTGCCACTGTTTGCTCAGGGAGTAATATTGAGCGAGATAATCTCCTTTACCTTGTTAATTTACCCCCTGCCACGTGTGAACTTCCTCCTATAATGCCTTGTTCGCACTTTCGATCTGTATCATTTTATGAGCGCTTACAATTTCATTACTACTATTAGATTTTCACAGTCGCAATATCAAGTACCAAGCTGGAACCGATCTACAAGTGCCATAGTACTGACACATCGGAGGGATTGCTTAGCAAACTCCACCGAGCGTCATAGCTCTCTGGGAAGGCCATCTATTCCGGGGCTGAGAACGCATGGTGTCCGGTATCGTTTCCAGGCGAGTTTCCAGTTCGGGGCTAGAGGTTTCCAACCTCAGGTCATCTCCGTACATCCGTACCCTGAATGGTGCTCACCATCCCTCACCATCTGTAGCCTGTAAACCTGCCAGGGAATTTAGTTCGATAACAACTTTGATCCTTCGACTAGCAGAAAAGAATCACCTGGTCGTCGCCGAGTTTTTCTTAATCGGGATCGTCCAATATAAGATGTCTCACTACCCCGCGACTGTGGCTGGATTCTATGATCTATTTAGGGGCGCCCAAGGCACTAAAACACGGGGTTGTTGTTGTTCGTCGGATCACGACAGGTCGATTAATCTAAGGTAACTGACTAATCCTGCGACAGTCGATAATTCCTGAATCACGAACGATGATGTTCGCAGTCATTGCCTAAGATAGCTTAGTTAGGTCCCTGGACGTTGAAGTCTGTGCGACTGGATGCAATCTCCTATAGTCCCAACTAGGGTTGATTTGTCCAGTAATCGATCTGCCCATTCAACTAGCGCTTGTCTGGTGGAAATGACATATACTGGGGTTGTTGAAGAAGCGAGGTTAACTCGCTTTATGCCTATGCTACAGACATGTGCTCCATCTATGACCCTGGTCTCAACTCCCCGCTATATAAGGCACCTCCTGAGCGTCACTGGCAAACCACCGTGGACACTCCTACCCTCTATCAAGTACAGTCTGCACTTCATTCGTTTTACGCCCTACCAAGATGAGGGTCAAATCAACACTCGTTGCGGGCCTCCTAGCCCTAACAACTACCCTCGCCTCACCCACCAAGCTTACCAGCACCCCATCCCTGGTCGAGCGCGACGCTGCAGCAATCGTTAGCAAAGTCGCCGAGATCAACGACAAAGTCCTCTCCCTGGGCTCCAACATCGCGGCCTACACTGGCGGCGACACCTCCGCTATCGAGGCAACATCGACACAGTTGGTCGCCGTCATCAACGAGGGCACACAGATTACCCTCGCCGGCGAGCCGCTTACCGGTCTCGAGGCCATTAATCTCGTTGACCCGATTCTGGCTTTGACGAGTAACGTGGATACAACCATTTCCGCGCTTATTGATAAGAAGACCCTTGTTGTTGCGGCTGGTTCGGGTCCCAATGTCTACACACAGCTGAAGGCGCAGTTGACGGCCGCTAATGGGTTTGCGGCGGCGCTGAGCAGCAAGGTCCCGCCGGAGCTAGAGGAGGTTGCGAACGAGCTTTCAGCAGGCATTGCGGCTAGTATCCAGAGGGGGATTGATGCGTACGCGGATGTCTCTACAACTACGACTACCACGACCACAACTACAACGTCAAGTACGACGACGACTACTACAACCACCACGCCGAGTACGACGACTACTACAACCACAACATCGAATACGCCGACTTCCACTACTACAACGCCAAGTACGACGACTACCACAACCTCAACGTCGAGTACGCTGACTACGACCACTCCATGCACCACAACGACTGATGCCAGCACGACCACTACCAGCACTTCGACCACGTCCGAGCCCTGCTCAACTAGTACTGAGTCTCATTCCTCTTCTTCTTCTACTACTACTCCCTGCGAATCCACAACGGAAGGACCCAAGCCTACTACCACTCCATGCGAGACGGAAACCAAGACACCCCCGCCATCGAGCACTACCCCATGCGAGACGGAAACCAAGACACCTCCGTCTACCTCCAAGCCCTCCGAGACAGGTACGAAGACACCTACCGGTACCGGGCATAAGCCTTCGGGCCCAGAACCGACCGATGCCGGCCCTACAGCCCCAACGGGCACTTCCCCAGCACCCACGGGTGGAGATACCGATGAGCCTGAGTCTCCTTCCAACACTGATACTAGCCCCAACGCCCCGAAGCCTACCGGCGGAGCATCGGGGGGTTCTGGAGCTGGCGCCACTACCGGTACCGGTACTAGCCCCGAGTCTCCGTTGTTTACTGGTGGTGCAGCGATGAACTCGATCGCGTCTTCTCTTGTTGGTGCGATGGTGCTCAGTAGCGTGCTTATGGTTCTCTGAGGGGGTATGGAATCCTGGGGTCTAAGTTATCTTTCTCCAGTTACACTCACTCCTAATTCGGCATCTATAATTGCCTATAGTTTTTAGTACTGTGATCAGATAATGTAATCAATTTCACTTGTCTTTGTCAAGAGCAATTCTTTCTTGGTACTTCCTTAAGACTATCTCCATCAAATCATAAACTAAGTCTCACAAAATAACAATATAAAATCGAACCATATGTTGATTCACCCCTACGGGATAGCACCCGAGAGTATCAACGTATTCTCTGCCTCGCCTGTAGGAGGTATACATCAATAGGCATCAATCAGATACTTTTCGGCCCCCCAGGTCGTGTTCAGAGGTATTAGGACAATGGGGGACTACCAGTCTTGGCCTCTAGCCTTGGCTTTGTCGATCAGACAGGCAAAATAAACAACGCGCTCTCCTGTCTGTTCTTTCGTTAATGTCAAACATATGGAACTGCCGATGATCTCTCGTGGACAGAGCCAGAGGCTTGAATTGAATGGTTTACTTAGGTCGTTTGTCTATCTAGATAAATAGAAACTGCTCGCGCCGAATTCTTGATTGATACTACTGAGAATCTCTATAAGATGCAGAGCATCACTATACATAATTAACGGAATGTTTCCTCGATTGACGTCCCATTCTGCCATCTTCGGATCCCCGGCCATGCGTTGTTATGGGCTTGTAGATTCCTTTGCCGGGATGGCAATCTCGATGGCACCGACTCTGTCGTAAGGACCCTTGACTTAGTTTCCGTCGGTAAGCACCTTAAGCCCCGCATTACTCCCAGAACAACCGTCGAACACTGTTTTTATAGCACCTTTGAACTAGTATTGATGTTCTGGCGGATAATTCTGGAGCGTGGTGGATGCTTGTGGTAGCTTTTGTCTTGATATTCTCGGTATACCCACTTGCGGCTGAGCAGATACGGAGACGGTGCCTGGAGTGGTCTGGGGTAAGTACATTTATTATGGGTTGGAGCTTCCACTGAATCTAACGGTAGAAAACAGTCTCAAATGAAATGGATTGAAAATACAAAAGGAGAATTGTGTTCAGAAGAAATTGTGAAGTTGAGGACGTAGAAGCACCGGTTCTTCAGAGAGCATACCGTGGTGGAATCTGTAGGCCACTTATCAAAAGAGCAAGGTCAATAATGTATTGTACATATTTCATAGATGTTAATATGCATATAGATTACAGAATATCCAAAGTCCTTATAAAAAGAGGTGGGCGAGATATTATCGATATGACAGCCAAATCCAGTATCTTGCATGATGCTCAGCAAGCCTTCGTGCGTATTCACAGAATCTATACAACATCTTGCTACCTTTTCCACTGCATTATCAAGGTACTTAATCTGGTTCTCATGTGGCTGGAACGTGCCGCCTATGCATTATCCATCGATGACGCGAATAAGACTTCGGATCCTTTCCTTCGGCTGAATGTTTGTAGTGATTATCAGCAACCCCGCTATGTATGTCGACATCGGATCCCGAACAATATTTAGTTAGATAAAAGGAGCATGCATCGGAGATTACCCCTTTGCGTAATGATCCCCGTCCTTTCCAATTAAATTGTCCGATAGCTTGAGTAAGGTAGTATCAACCACTCAGACCCCAGTTTAGTGGGGATGGTGACAGCAATATTGCCGATAAGCTCATCAGGGGATCTGTCGGCATATGACCGATAGCCGGAAATGTCCCTACGGAGTAGTCATATTTCCCACTAGGAAAGTTAGGTAATCCCTATAGTGCACAAAACATAGGACAGTTTAAGGTATATTCCTAATAGACGGCATAGAAAAGAGTACGGGGTCTGATCTCCTCCGAAGGTATCACCCGCATAATCTCTGCAGGAAATATGAAGAATTAATTAAACCAGGTCAGAAGGTTACATTGCTCGCGGTGCTAGTAGAAAAAGAAGCCAATACGCTTCCTAACATGTTTTAGTCCCTCGACAGAAAACGCCACACTTCTTGTTGTCCACCACAATATGCTTAACTAAAGCTTGTCACTAACTTGTTATGCCTGTTTCCCCACCTTCTGTCCTTCAGCTCTCTTCTAGAGACTTCTCTCTTCAGTAAAGATAAGAAAATGCCTCTTCCGCTCAGAAAGGGGGCAAGGGTCATCCGCGTTATCCGTTGTCCTACGGAGTCCGTGTATATGGCGCTGTTCCTACAGCACAGACATTACGTATAGCAGACAATTCTGGCCTGGCTAGTAAGGAGTCAAGACACAGTCTAGGTAGCTGCAGGATTTGCCTACGATTCTCGGCTATTGTACATCAGCGGTAGCTGGCCTTCATCCGAGATGCTGGTCAAAAGGCAATGCTGTCTCGACAATCCTGGTTATCTATCCTCGTATAGGAAGCATGAATACAGGCACACTTAGTACAGGGCTAGACTCATGATCTCTGGTCTAGACTTAAATCGATCAACCCGTTGTCGAAAAGCCCGAGGATATGCGATGCTAACTACCGTAGAATGCATAACATGCAGCGGTTTACTGCACCCCTGGGTTCCTGATTGGAGAATATTCTGGAATAATATCTCATTCCCGATATCTACCTTTCTTCACCGCTAACTGACCCCCCTGTTAGTCGTGAGAGAGTGGAGGGTAGCATCGCTTAGAGACTTCTCCACTAGCAAAAGGACCGAGCCACGAGTTGTCTCCCTTACGATGTATGTCTTTGATTGTGAAATCACACCATATGGGAGTCCGACGAAGGTTCGGGCGGGGGGGGGAAGGGGAAGATACAGACAGCAAGGCCCGTTGCGTTGTATAAATAGGAGCTCAACATCATCAGCTACAAGCAGACATTCAATCTCACAGAGACAGTCTGGTTAATCCCATCTTCTTTGTACTTCCATTGATCATAACACCCTAGAAATTTGTCAAAATGAAGCTCTCTACTCTTTCTTCCATTCTCCTCGCCGGCACAGCCATTGCCGCTCCTCTCACAGCCCAGCGCCAGGCTCGCAATGCGCGTCGCGTCGCTCGTGCTGCCAACCGTTCCAGCCATCCTCCCTACAAGCCGGACAGCTCTGAGCTCCTGCATCTTTCCAACACCACCCACGTGGAGTACAGCTCCAACTGGGCCGGCGCCGTCCTCATCGGCACCGGCTACACAGCCGTAACAGGAGAGTTTACTGTTCCCACCCCGTCAGCCCCCAGCGGCAGTTCCTCTTCGCAACAATACTGCGCCTCCGCCTGGGTCGGCATTGACGGTGACACCTGCTCAACCGCCATCCTGCAGACCGGCGTCGACTTCTGCGTGCAGGGGGGTCGCGTTTCCTTCGACGCCTGGTACGAGTGGTACCCGGACTACGCGTACGACTTCAGCGGGATCACCATCAGCGCCGGCGACAAGATCAGGGTGACCGTTGACGCTACTAGCAAGACGGCTGGAACTGCCACCGTCGAGAACCTGACGACCGGGAAGACAGTGACGCACACTTTCACCGGCGGCGTCGACGGCAACCTGTGCGAGTACAATGCTGAATGGATTGTCGAGGACTTTGAGCAGAATGGTAGTCTTGTGCCCTTTGCAAACTTTGGTACCGTGACCTTTAGCAATGCTAAGGCTACCGATGCGGGCTCGAGTGTTGGTCCTTCTGGTGCTACTTTGATCGATATTCAGCAGAGTAACAAGGTTCTGACCTCGGTCTCTCTGGGTTCCAGCTCCGTGACTGTCAAGTACGTTTAAGGGAGCTGTGCTCGCTTTCATGCCACCATACGGTCCAGTTTGGAGTGGAGCCTGTATGAGATACATGCCTTGAGCGGATGGATGATATTGGTGGTTCAACACACGCCGAGGGGAATGAAGAAGAAGAAGGTCCATGTAGCTTGTGGTGTGTTGATCATGATTGCGCAGCTGTTTAATAACTGTTTCTACACAAATCAACTGGGCAGTCGTTGTTATCCGAACACCTATTTTTACTTGAGTAACACGGTATCCCTCACATAATCATATAACAAGACTATGGACAATCTCTCTGTTCCAAGCGATCTTTGTTAAAGAACTCTCGAAGCGAGGAACGCTAGGCCCACATTGTGGCTCTAGTTGCTATAGGAGGAATATAGTACGTAGCTCAACCAAACAATGGAGAGATCGAAAATAAAAAAAAATTAAAAAAAGTACAGACGGCATCGCCCCGCAGGAGGCTCGACTATTGAGAGATTAGTTTCAGACAGACACCTTTTGGTAGTCCATGGTTACATACACTCCTGACATCCAGATTACTATTAAGTCTTGCATAAGACGCATAAAAGTCTGGCGCTCTAACCAACTGAGCTAGCGGGGCTTATTAAGACGGTCTGGGCCAGAATATATTTTAAGTAAGCTAAAACAAATTTCCACATTGAGGGATCGAAACCCGCCGGGTCCGTGGTGTCTAGATCTGTTTGTACTTTTTTGGTCGGGTTGGTTTGGATTTTCCATCTGTACGTGACACTTTGTACTGTGTGAGAGCCGTTTGAGCAGGACCACTATCGTCCAGCGCTACACACCTGCTTCGGTACATGATGCGGAGTCCCAGGGTACCAGACATTTATATATATCTGCCACTCTACCCTATATGTCCGGTGACATATTGAACAGCACTGTAGTCAGGCCCCTAATTCTGGGGGTCTATGAAACTTGGTTCTCTTCTGAACCCTGAAGCATTTCTCGCACAGAACGGGTCGATTTGCCGTGTCGATTGAGTCAAAAGTAGATTAACAGTCGAAGCTTCAGGGCACATGGATCTTTGCGGGGGCAATTGTGCTCTTGGCAACTGCATGTTTGCTGTTGACTCGTTATTTGCGATTTGGCTTCTCCAGGGGAAAGAGGATATGGGGCACTTTGATGAGAACAGCCCAGAGTCGCTGCCGAGCGAACTTCTTTTTTGACACCATGCCGGCATATATTGAAACTTGAATGGTCTGGGGACAGAAGGTACAGCTAACTGTCGCATATCATTTCCTTCTTCAGCTCTATTTACAGTGGGTGGTAAAGTTGATGGTTTCTATTAGTCGCTGCGCTCTTGATCGCCATTGAAGACAGCATTGACTGTATCTTGACGTATTGGCTTCGATGGAATTAAACAAAGAAAGGAAGAAGCTGCCCCCAGCTTCGAATCGGCGACGAAGGCTCAGCCCGTCTCTCAACGAAAAAAAGTTGCTTCTCTTTGATTGAGCTTTACGGGGTTGGGTGACATACCCAGTCCGCCAGACCTAGAGCAGGCGCATACAATACTTGTATTTCTGATTGAGGCTTTACCGCAATGTTCAATTATACAGGCCATCAGAGGCTGGATAAACTATATATCACTTAATGCACCTGAATACCACCAGGTTGAATTAATCACATGGAAAATGTGTACGTTTCCTGCGATTGATTGAAGTAAACATGACATATGCAGTGTAGATCATCTAGTGTCGGTGCGGTTGGTCGTGCCTGGGTCCCTTTATCCACTCGCATACCACCACCGCAACCGGCCGGATTGCAATGTTTCATTCCAGTCTCTCTACCGAGGCAGTCGATTGTTCTCATTCCAGTCAGGCGGTGACATTTCACTCCATGGAGAGTGTTGTTACACGACCGCTGGGGCTATTGGCAGAGATGACATCACCACTGGCCGACTGGACAAATCGCCATCGACATGCCCTGACGGCGTCCATGGAAACCCCGACTTTGACTGGGCCATCCTCCGATTCTCCTCATCAGCCCATCTCCGGAGGGAATTGTAATACCAGCAGACATTTTCATAGTGCTGCGGGGGATGGCTACATTTAACGTGGTCACAACCTCACCTTGTAACACCTGAAGCTCTTCTACCCTACTTTTAAGCGAACCCTCAAACCCTCCATCATCCCCGCTCGCCAGCATATTTTCTTGTGCGTCTATTCGTGTTGGTCATTCAGGGTGCCTCGCGTGGATTCGGAAAAGAAAGTAGGAACATGGCTCACCTTGAGAGCACCAGCGACTCGAGTCGCTCAAGCTCCGACCAGCGCGATGAGATCACCCCCACCCGGACGTTCTCTAGGCGACAATCCAGGGGCGCGCGTGAAGACAGCACAGTCATGGAGCATATGCGTCCCGAAGACAGGGCGCAACTCACTCGCATCGCATCCGACTTCCCCCGCCATCGTCCCGTCGATTCGGGCGTTGCCATTGAACGACGGGATACCCTCGACGGACTCAATCTGGATGACCCAGTGCTGGACCCGACCAGTGACAAGTTCGATCTGTACAAATGGGCTCGAATGCGGATGAAGTTGATGGATACGGAGGGTCTTCCGCGCCCCCCGTCAGCCGGTGTCGTTTTCCAGAACCTCAATGTCTCCGGATCAGGCTCCGAGCTCCAGTACCAAGATACGGTGGCATCGACCTTGCTGGCGCCTTTCCGCCCGCAGGAGTACCTGAGTTTTGTGAAGCGGTCTCCTGAGAAGCACATCCTACGCAATTTTGACGGGCTCCTCCAGAGCGGCGAGCTGCTGATCGTACTGGGTCGGCCTGGTAGCGGGTGTTCGACGTTCCTCAAAACTCTGTGCGGTGAACTGCATGGTTTGAAGCTCCGAAAAAGCTCTGAGATCCACTATAATGGAATCTCCATGGAGAGAATGCACAAGGAGTTCAAGGGAGAGGTCGTCTACAACCAGGAAGTGGATAAACACTTTCCTCATTTGACTGTCGGCCAAACCCTTGAATTTGCCGCTGCCGCCAGAACTCCAGAGCAACGTCTCCTTGGAGTCAATCGACAACAATATGCCAAGCATATCGCACAGGTCGTCATGGCGGTGTTTGGTCTGTCGCATACATACAACACCAAAGTCGGCGATGATTATGTACGAGGTGTTTCCGGAGGAGAACGAAAGCGAGTCAGCATCGCAGAGATGGCATTATCTGGAGCCCCTATTGCGGCATGGGATAACAGCACCCGTGGTCTTGACTCTGCTAGTGCCCTGGAATTCGTTAATGCGCTGAGACTCTCCGCCAACTTGGCCGGGAGCTGTCATGCGGTGGCCATATACCAAGCATCGCAGGCTATCTACGATGTTTTCGACAAGGCTATCGTTCTCTACGAAGGCAGAGAGATCTACTTCGGACCGTGCGATGAAGCAAGAGACTATTTCATCAATATGGGCTGGGACTGCCCTCCACGCCAAACGACAGGTGATTTCTTGACTTCTGTTACCAATCCCCAGGAACGCCAGCCGCGCAAAGGGATGGAGAACAAGGTCCCGAGAACTCCAGATGAGTTTGAAAAATATTGGAAGAACAGCCGTCAGTACGCGGAGCTTCAGAAAGAAATTGAGGAGCATATGAAAGAGTTTCCTCCCGGCGGCGAGTCTGAACAGGCCTTTGGCGAAATGAAACGGCTAAGACAAGCGAAGCACGTTCGTCCCCAAAGTCCTTATGTCATTTCCATTCCAATGCAAGTCAAGCTCTGTACCATACGAGCATATCAAAGGTACCGTGGCATCCCAGATCTCGACATCCGGTTGTTCGGTTGCTCACTGCTCCAGGATATGGAATGATAAACCTTCTACCCTGACAACAGTTATTGGGCGCATTTCGATGTCTCTCATTATCGGATCGATCTATTTCGGGTAGGAATCCTTCTCTGGTATGCGAGATTATGCTAATCTCTTAGGACCCCGAATGCTTCGGCTGGATTCCAGAGCAAAGGTGCTGCTCTTTTCTTCGCTGTCTTGTATGCCTTCCAGTCACTCGCGTGAAGCTCTTGCAAGATTGCCCAAGCATGTTACTGACGATGACACAGAATGAATGCTCTTATCAGTATCACTGAAATCAACTCCCTGTACGACCAGCGTCCCATCGTTGAGAAGCAAGCATCGTACGCCTTTGTCCACCCATTCACGGAAGCGTTCGGTGGGATTGTTTCCGACATCCCAGTGAAATTTGTATCTGCTGTCGTGTTCAATATTATCTTTTACTTTCTGGCCGGCCTGGTAAGTCCACAACTCATCCATTTGAACCACTCGAATGAAACTAAGCGACAATACAGCGATATGAAGCATCTCAGTTCTTCATCTTCTTTCTGTTCACTTTTCTTAGCACATTTGCAATGTCTGGAATTTTCCGAACACTGGCTGCAGCGACCAAGACACTCGCACAGGCAATGGCCATGGCAGGTGTAATCGTCCTGGCCATCGTCATCTACACTGGCTTCGTCATACCCGTACCTCAGATGTCCGACATCCCGTGGTTCAGCTGGATCCGGTGGATCAACCCTGTGTTCTATACGTTCGAAGCGTTGGTCGCCAACGAATTCCACGGACGGCGTTTCACCTGCTCACAGTTTGTTCCCGCCTATCCTCAACTAAGCGGCGATTCGTTCATTTGTAGCGTGCGCGGCGCTGTTGCAGGTGAACGAACGGTGTCTGGGGATGCGTTCATCGAATCCCAGTACAGCTACACCTACGCACACGAATGGAGAAACCTCGGTATCTTGATAGGGTTCTACATCTTTTTCACTGTGGTCTATCTGCTTGCCACCGAGCTTAACTCTGCAACCTCGTCAAAGGCAGAATTCTTAGTGTTCCGGCGGGGCCATGTGCCAGCCTACATGCGCGATGCCAATAAACGCGGAAAAGAAAGCGTTGCGACAGACAATCCTCAGAACAAGGCCGAGAACGAGAAAGATGCGTCTGCAATTCCCAAGCAACATGCAATCTTCACTTGGCGCGATGTGTGCTATGATATTCCAGTCAAAGGAGGCCAACGACGTCTGTTGGATCATGTCTCCGGCTGGGTTAAGCCCGGCACCCTTACGGCCCTTATGGGTGTTTCTGGAGCTGGAAAGACCACCCTACTTGATGTCCTCGCAAAGCGTGTCTCGATAGGTGTTGTCACTGGCGATATGCTCGTGGACGGCAAAGGGCTGGACAATAGTTTCCAGAGAAAAACCGGGTATGTGCAGCAGCAGGACCTCCATCTTTCGACAACAACCGTTCGAGAGGCGCTTCGCTTCAGTGCCGTCCTTCGTCAGCCAAAATCAGTCTCCAAGAAGGAGAAATATAAATATGTTGAAGAAGTCATAGCGATGCTCGGGATGGAGGACTTTGCGGGGGCCATTGTCGGAACGCCGGGTGAAGGGTTGAACGTTGAACAGAGAAAGCTCTTGACGATCGGAGTGGAGCTAGCTGCTAAGCCCGCCCTGTTGATCTTCCTCGATGAGCCGACCAGTGGACTGGATTCGCAAAGCTCATGGTCGATTATTGCTTTCTTGCGAAAGCTGGCCGATCATGGCCAGGCAGTTCTGTCTACGATCCATCAGCCAAGCGCGCTGCTCTTCCAGCAATTCGACCGTCTTCTGTTCCTAGCCAAGGGAGGAAGGACTGTGTATTTTGGAGAGATCGGAGACCAGTCTCGTACCATGCTGGACTATTTCGAAGCAAATGACGCCCGGACTTGTGGTGAGTCTGAGAATGTGAGTCGCTCCGTGCCCTACTCGATCCATAACCTACTAACGTGCAAAGCCCGCCGAGTACATGCTAGAGATTATTGGCGCAGGTGCGTCGGGAAAAGCATCCAAGGACTGGGCTGCTGTCTGGAACGAGAGCCAGGAAGCCAAAGACGTGCAGAAGGAAATCGATCGAATCCATCAGGAACGGGCTTCGGCTTCCAATGGGCATGAGGGAGATAGTTCAGGCGCTCAATATGGAGAATACGCTATGCCTTTTGCCAACCAACTGTGGCATGTGACGCACCGAGTGTTCCAGCAGTACTGGCGTGAACCAGGCTATATATGGGCGAAGTTACTCCTCGCCACACTATCGTCTCTATTCATTGGGTTTACCTTTTTCAAACCCAACAACAATCAGCAGGGATTCCAGGATGTCCTGTTCAGTGCCTTTATGCTGACCTCTATCTTCTCGACCCTGGTGCAACAGTAAGGCATCTCCGTTTCCCCCGTTTTCCCAGTCATTAGGATCTAACAACATCAGGATTATGCCCAAGTTTGTCGTCCAACGCTCCCTGTACGAAGTTCGGGAAAGGCCATCCAAGGCTTACTCGTGGGCTGCATTTCTCATCGCCAACGTCGCTGTCGAGATCCCCTACCAGGTTCTAGCCGGCGTCATCGCCTGGGCATCCTACTACTACCCGATCTACGGCGCGGCGCAGGCTTCGCACCGACAGGGCCTGATGTTACTGTTCGTAGTACAGTTCTACATCTTCACCTCGACCTTTGCCAGCCTGATCATCTCCGCCTTGCCTGACGCCGAAACAGGCGGTACGATCGCCACGCTGCTGTTCATCATGGCCCTCACCTTCAACGGCGTGATGCAGCCGCCCAACGCGCTGCCGGGATTCTGGATCTTCATGTACCGGGTGTCCCCGCTGACGTATCTGATTGCCGGTCTGACGGCCACTGGCCTGCACGGTCGTCCCATCGAGTGCTCCCGCGAGGAACTGAGCGTCTTTAATCCGCCCGCCGGCACAACCTGTGGCGAGTACCTGGCCGCATACCTGCAGGCTGCCCCAGGCACGCTGTACAATCCGGACGCAACGCAGGGCTGCGAGTACTGCCAGCTGCGCAATGCCGACCAGTATCTTGCCATTAGCAATATCTGTAAGTGTCATCGTTTGTCATTGAGGAAGAGCGCTAACTGGAGTAGTCTACGGTGAACGGTGGCGGAATTACGGCCTCGGCTGGGCCTACATTGGGTTCAATATCATGGGCACGGTTGCGCTGTACTACATGTTCCGGGTGAAACACTACAACCCGACCTCGCTGGTGAGAGGGGTTGCGAAGAGTGTCAAGTTTGTCTGTCGGGTGTTCAAGAGGCGGTCTGGTGAGACGCCCAAGGGACGGGAAGCGGAGAATGGACGGTTGGTGTAGTTGTCTCACTGTGTAGGGCTACAATTGCATGTCTTTTCATACTGAAGCATATTGATGTCTACTATAAATCAATACTGGGAAAATGAATTTCATCCAGCGAATCAGATCTCGTCTGAGCAGCTTGGCAAGCATCATTGGTCTAGTGGTAGAATTCATCGTTGCCATCGATGAGGCCCGTGTTCGATTCACGGATGATGCATCATTTTTTTCTTTTTTGGCGACAGACTCACAATCATGATCTGTTTCATGCACCGCATGCAGGCTGGAGGGCGCGCATTCTTCGAGTGGGTAGGTAAGGTAGACTTAGGTTAATTCATGCTACGCTGCGGTCAGCAAGACGCATCATACAGATATGCTACTGCAGAACATGGACATTATGAAACGCTGAGTATCGGTAAATCAACAGAAAGAGAGACAATGCATGACAATCATACGCATGGACAAATGGGTATTGTGCTGGAAACATGCAACGCCTTGGTCATTAGTATTAACGGATGTCGACAGGTCATCGGATGTGGACGTATCGTAGCTTCGGGCTCGTATATTCGTAGGCTCGTAGATTCGGCATGGTGGATGCTGGTCATAGCGGATCACGGGCGACAACCAGCGCATTCACCACATTGCCGGACTTCCATCCCTGGTCGACGAGGGGCACATGTTCGCGGAGCATCTTGCCCAGGTACACGATGCGGACGCGCTGGGTCCGGGGGATCTACGTATGACCGACCACATTAGCCATCTGACACAAACAACAGACAAGTAGACAGTAGAGGGACACACCCCCGCGTCTTGCTGGATCTTGCGCGCAATAAACCCCACACTATGCGACTTCTTCACGGCGACGACGACATCCGGCCCGCCGCGATCACTCAGCCTTGCCCTGACACGGATCAGATCGCGCTCAATAGCCTTGCCCTTCTCGTCGCGGCGGCGCTCGACATCCTCCGCGATCAGCTCATCGCCCGACGCCTCATCCAGCGACATCTTATCGTCGTCGGTGTCGAACTCGTCCTCTGTGCGCGACAGCTCCGTCGTCAGCATGTTCTCCGGGTCGCTGACGATGCACTGCGGGAGGCGGTACAGCACGCCCTGCTGGTCGTAGGCGCCCTGGCAGAAGTCACCGGTGGGGACGGTGACGCCGGCGGCGTCGACGATGCCCTGGGCGGTGTCGAGGTCGCCGGCCTGCATGAGCGCGATGGCCGTCGCCAGCGCGGCCCAGATCTCCGCCCGCCCGGTCACACGGGTTTCGAAGAACTCGCGACGCTCCTGGTCCAGCTGGGCGCGCGTCCACAGCCGCCGCTTGCTGTACCAGATGTGCGGGCGGACCGGCGCATTGAAGTGCTCGCCCAGTGGGAAGTCGTCCGGCGCGGTGCGCACGACGACCCGCGCGGTGGCGGAGGGCCCGCTGCGAGAGGGGTGGCAGAGCGTCGTCGTCGCGGTGGTTGCAGTGGCGGTGTTGGGGAGGGCGGCGCTGCGCGGTGTGGCCTCTGCAGCGGGCTCCTCCGGGGCTACTCGGTCGGTGTGGGTGTCACGCGACACAGATATGGAAAAGCAACAGCCCTGTTCGGGGAGGTGTAAACGAGGGTGGTTTTGTTGTGGGGGATCGTCCGGCTAGGTCTTGGTCTTGTCTAGGGACTTACCATCTTGGAAATTGATGGATCAACTCCATCAGCCAGGGATTCGAGCGATACGGGTAGAGAGAGAGGAAGTAGTGGTAGTAGAGAAATGAGAAAACAGACGCAGTATGGGATGATGTTAGTAGTGGCGAGATGACATGACGTCGAGCTGAGGTGGAGAGAAGGAGAGTGTTCCGATACGAGCAAAAGAGGGGGACCATCAACTACTTAAAGTCCAGCCCCCTTATACTAACTAACCATCTAACTAATCCTCAACAAGGGGCAGATGCAAGGACAAGAAGAGCAAAAAAGTCGTCGTCAACGCCAACCTTAATAAATAAATAATAAACTATACATCCACCGCTTGGATCGTGTAACCAGATATGTACGTCTGTTGGAGTCAAAATGACGAGTCTACTATACGTTTCCGTGCCAGCGACGGCATCATGTCGCGTCCAGCGAGAGCCAGTACTGACTGAATAGGTATATTGGCCTGTATAGAATTCTGTCTACTAAATTCATACGGAACTATTCCTCCTCATCATCGCTCCCAAATATCGCCTTAAACACCGCCTCCCCAGGACGTTCGGCCTCCAGGGCTTCGTTCCGCTCCGGTTCCACCACAATAGGCTTTGCTTGCTCCTGCACCCCCGATGATCCTGCAGCCACGCCGCCCGTTGCCCCAATATTCAGCATGAGCTGGTTCATCACATCATGGGACACTAATTCTTTCGGGCCCGTATCACTCTGGTACCCGGCCGACTGGAAACGATCTCCAGGGGTACCCTCCGCACGCTCTCGTGGTTCGCCCGGGTCGATCTGCACATGGCTGGGCGGTTTCACGTTGAATCGCTTGCACAGGAGACGGGTCGGGTAGAATGTAAGATGACTCCGCGTCATGGGTCCAAACATGCCAATCTTCGCGGCCTCTTCAGCAGGATCGGCCGGTTTTTGGGCAGGCTTGCTCAGTAACGAACCTGGTGAAGTCGCAGATTCAGACTCGTCTGAGGACCCTTTCGGCCCAGACGATGCCGACGTAAACCGGGAAGCCATAAGACCTGACATCGGCTTGAACACTTCTGCAGCCCGAGCGAACTCATTAAGCTCCGCAACCCACTCATCCGTAGTCGAGCCTGGTAACCGCTCCGGGAGGCTCTCTCGCAGTCCAGCCCGTACTTCCAGAAACGTTCGATAGCGTGTGCGCTTGTCGGGATCCTCCGAATAGGGCATCCACCCGCTGGCGGCCCGCGTCAACGCTTGCACCGCGGCCTGTTTATCCAGTTTAGGAATGATATCCCAGAGATCCCGCCGCTTCTGTGCCTCGGAAGCTTCGTAGCCCTTGGGGGCCTTTTCTCCACGTGCTGGTGGGAGATCCGTTCTCCCAGTAAGCTTCACGATCCGCTCGCGGGCCTCGGGAGTCATCCAATCGAATATCGACTGTCCCGGCAGCTGTACTTCTCCCAGAAGCGCGGCTCTCGACGATGGATCCAGAGACGAGGCTTTGGCTGCCTCTTTCGTGGAGACGTAACTAGATTCATCCCTGTCATGGGACGGTGCCTTGCTGGACTTCCAGTCTTTAGGAATCTCTGGCGGCGCATACTTCTTCTCTTGAGATGAAATCGCAAGGCCAGAGATTCCCTCGGCAAGAAGAAATCCATCCAGCGGCAATCGGCCATCGTGACACTTTCGAGATCCACTGCCTTTCGCCGCGATGGCCTTCTTCGATATGAAGACGGGCTTAGTGTTGAGAAGAGGGTTGGACGAGGCGATCGCGGGTTTGCCGTCTTCGGCGGACTTTGCCCTCTTTTTCTTCTTCTTGTCGCCCCCGATCACGCGGTTGTACGATATCTGCGGCCCCAGCGAGTACGGGTCTTCATCGTCTGATCCGGTATCGTTCAAGACCCCGACTCCGAATGCACCGCGACGGGGTTCTTTCGTTTTGAAAGGTTTCGTCTTCCCGGGACCTGTTAACCGGCGACCAAAGAACGGATCCCCTTCGTCATCGGATTCGTGATCATCTGCCTTTTGCGCGTCCAAGCGGGATTCCCCTTCGAACCCAAGGCCTTTATGGTCCGTTTTGTGTATAAACGCCACCATGGGCGGGTTCTCCGGCGCGAAGAGATACGTCTTGTCTGCATCAGATGCATCCCCGTAGGCCCTGCGCCGGACCTTGGGCCCGATGCCTTGACCCTCCTTCCAGCCCATCTTCTTCAGCAACTTCACGCCCATCGTCTCGCCCCCCATCTGGAAGACATCCATCAGACCGCCGCGGCGGACGGGGTCCGTCCCGGTCGAACCAAACCCGGAAAAGTCCTCAGCGGTACGCAGATTCCGCGCCTCTTCAGCCTCGCGGATATCCTCCTCGTCCATGAAGTCCTCGGGGCGCTGCTGGGTGGCGGCTTTGGCGCGGTTCTGGCGCGACGAGATAAAAGTCGCCGGGGTCCATCCTTCTTTTGAGCCGACGGTGTTGAAATACCTGGAGACGCGGGGCGCGGATTGTTTAGCGGTGCTGTCCAAGGCTATGCGCGGATCGTGAGCTCACCCGGCACTGAATCCACCGGTGAAGGCGCCATGCAGGCGTTTCCTTCCCCGGTCGTCGGTCACTTCCTGTTTCCAGATCGGGGTGTAGGAGCCATCGTCGCGGACGCTGGCGTCGAGGGGGGGTAGCGGAGTGCCGTAGAAGGCGAAGGGGGATTGGTGGGCTTGGAGGTCGGCCTCGAAAGCGGCGCGAGTGCGTTTGCTGGCCATCTTCGTCGATGGGTATGCGACCGGCGGGGGATTAGATGTTCATTATTCTACCTATCTGTTGGTGCGATGACGTACGGTCAGTTCGGCTGCCGGGTAGTTTAGAGATGACACTAGGCTACTTACCGACGGTTTCGAAGAAGAGATTCAGACTGATTAAAGCATGATAGTAAGGTTTGAGGTCAGTGAGGATTGCACTGGTTTGTTCTGTTGTGGAAACGGCAAGGGGTGGAGGAGTTGGAGAGAAGAGGTGATTTATCGCCATGGGATGGTCCAAAACCGCATCCACATGTGGCTGGTGCGATCTGTGGCGGTGCACACAGAATGTCTGAGAATAAGACAGCGAACTAAGTTTGATAGAATTAATAAGAGGAAAAATATAACTCAGTATCGGCATTTAGGTGTGTTTTGATTTAAGGCTGCTGTTGATGCCCGTTGGTGGTATCTACCTAGGGCATCAATGGATGTATTTCCTCTCAGCCTGTTCTTTGTCTATGTACGCTAGACTCCTCAATTATGAATACTACTTTCCACGAAGAAGACAAAACAAATGTATATAAATCAAGAAAGAATAAATAAAAACCGAGACAAAGACAGATCACCAATGGTCGGGGATGTCTAAGATCTATGGCGATCCCTTGTAGCATGCCAGTCGTCGTGTTCTAGATCGATCCAACATACTCGATCCCAATGGAATGAGGCTGATACTAACACCAGTGACTTTCTACTTTCTGTAGATCGTTCTGACGAGTCAGTATCCATCCCAGGGGTCATCTCGTCTGGCGCAAGCACGAGCACCCCACCAGTTGCTAGTGAGCAAATCTCGTGCAGGATACGAGTGATGGACAGCTGGGTTTCCTGGACGAGGAGGGCATCTGTCTCAGTCGAGGGAATTAACCAACCTGGAGACGATTAGTAACAGCTTGAGATGGTCAGAGGATCAGACTCATGGCTGCGTAACCCTGAGGATGGTCACACGAGACCAGACTATTTCTTTCCTTCAATCTTTGCTTTTATTATGCCTCTTTTTCTTTTTCTGAAGCGATGAGTATGAGTGCCTGGGGGGTAGTAGAACACTGCCAGTCTGTGTAGTAGAAATCCACCAATGATGCGGGCACCCTCGGACCATCCCGAACTAATCTGGATGCGGTCGGAGTTGCTCTCCTTCCTGTTTTCCCCTTTCATCACTCCCTCTCTCACTCTCTCCCTCTCCTCCTCCTCCTCCTCCCTCCTCTCTCTTCGCGCCTCCTCCCTCTCTTTCATCCTCTTCCCCCTCACATCTCCTATCCATCCATTCATTTCTCCTCGTTACATGGGGGCACCGCCTCCCTCCATCTGCTGGCTGTGAGCGGTCGGTCGTCAGCAACGCCAACCCAACGTCTCCCCCAACTCCCCCGCCCGCTCCCCGATCGGCCCTTTCAACTTTACACGGCCTGACCCATCCCAACCCCCGTTAGCCTCTTATCCTCTCTCTCCTTTCCTTCGTCCCTCATTCTCACTTGCATCCGCTGAGCTCATTTCCTGGGTCATTCTCGACCCAGTCCATCCCCCTCCCCCTATCGTAATGTCCACCACGGCGTCATCCGCGTCGCCATCGGTCGTTCGCAGCCACTCGACCTCGTCCCGGCCTGCATCCTCTCGCCCTGTTTCATCCGACCTGCCTCACCGAACTCGAAGTGTTGCGGTCAGACCCGCAACCGCTTCCCAGCCTTCGCCGCAACGCCAATCCCAGTCGCACCAGCATCATCACTCCAAGTCCCAGGCCTATGACCGTCGTCCCCCCTCGAACCACCACGTCTTCGATCATATAGCTCGTCGGGACTTCGAGGCCACCCGAGGTGCCCAACCTGCCCCCGCGCGTCGGAGTAGCTCCAGGGAGCGGTCGCAGGAGCGACCGCGCACTACCCACCGCTCCGACTCGTCCGCGGCCAAACATCAGAGGAACCTGTCGGCTCAGGGTCATCAGCGAGACAGCATCGACATGGCGACGGCAGGTCCCGTCGTGGTAGAGGGTGCCGCCGCGGTCCCGCAACCCCCCTCCGCATCGCGACTCCACCCTGCTTCTGCCATGCCATCGAAGCGTCGCACGACCATTGCCACCCCGTCTGGCCAGTGGGCGTTGGGGAAAACCTTAGGTGCAGGGAGCATGGGCAAGGTGAAGGTGGGCAAAAATATCGAGACGGGAGAACAGGTAACCCTCTCCTTTACCCTTTATGTCAGCCATTCCAAACCAATATGAAGTTGCTGACGCGACTCAGGTGGCCGTGAAAATTGTCCCTCGGCAGTCGACTGAGGAACACCGCAGCTCGCGCGATGCCGAGAGAGCTGATCGATCAAAGGAGATTCGGACCGCTCGTGAAGCCGCTATTGTCAGCCTCGTCAACCACCCTTACATCTGTGGGATGCGCGATGTCGTCCGGACCAACTACCACTGGTATATGCTATTCGAGCTCGTCAATGGGGGTCAGATGCTGGACTACATTATCTCCCACGGCAAGCTGAAGGAGAAGCAGGCGCGAAAGTTCGCCCGTCAAATTGCCAGTGCGCTGGATTATTGCCATCGCAATAGCATCGTGCATCGCGATTTGAAGATCGAGAACATTCTGATCAGTAAGACTGGTGACATTAAGATCATCGACTTTGGCCTGAGCAACCTGTTCTCTCCGCGGAGCCTCCTCAAAACCTTCTGCGGCAGTTTGTATTTCGCGGCGCCCGAATTATTGCAGGCGAGGCAGTACACTGGCCCAGAGGTGGATGTATGGAGTTTTGGAATTGTTCTCTATGTCCTGGTCTGTGGAAAGGTCCCGTTCGATGATCAGAGCATGCCCAAACTCCATGCCAAGATCAAGCAGGGCGCCTTTGAGTTTCCTCAGGGACTGACCGCTGGTATGTATTCCTTTCCTGGCACATATTTATCAGACCAGACACTAACCGAAATTCTGAAGAATGTCGCAGCATCATTTCTCGGATGTTGGTCACGGATCCTAAGCAGCGTGCGAGCCTGGCGGAAATCATGAACCACCCCTGGATGAATAAAGGCTTTAATGGTCCTCCGGATAGCTATCTACCTCACCGTGAGCCGTTGCAGCTCCCACTTGACCCTGATGTGATTGAAAAGATGACTGGTTTCGACTTTGGGCCGCCGGATTATATCACGGCTCAGCTCACCAAAATCATAGAATCCGAGGACTATCAACATGCTGTGCGAATGAGTGTTCGTGACCAACCCATGCCGAGTCATGGCGAAAAGAAGCGGGGCATGTTTGACTTCTACAAGCGCCGAAACTCTGTCAGTCGGGATACGCTCTCGGCTCCGTCCGCAGAGGCGGTACAGCTGGGACATGATCCACTCAATGCCTACAGTCCCCTCCTGTCTATCTACTATCTCGTCAAAGAAAAGCTCGAGAGGGAAAGAGCCGAGACCAACCCAGGGGCACTCGGCGTTCCGCAATCTGCAGGAGATGCGATGCTACAGATGCCAGACCTCCCTGCGCCGGAAGCGGCACACACCAATCAATACCAGGTCCCTGGTGAGAAGGACACTTCAAGAAGGTCACGTCCTCGCGCAAGGACACATGGGGATGATGATCTTGCAGATGGGGTCAAACATCTCAACCTCGCTCCCGGACAGGCCTCTCCGACCCCTCCCATGTCACAACCCGAAACTCCTATGAAAAAGGAAAGCGCGGCGGCGGGTCTTTTGAGAAGATTCAGCACCCGACGAACAAAGGAGCGCAGCCGCGACCCCGAACGTGGAAGGATTGGGAGCCCGCAGACGCCCCAATTGAATGTTCAACCGCCTGCCGATTCGGCTTCTCCGCTCTCCAGAGGGTTCAGCATGAGACGGGCTCGGCGCGCTGAACCGTCGTCAACAATTCCTTCGGCGGACAGTCAGCCACAACACCAAGATCTTCTCAAAGCACCTGGATCAGAGCCGGCCTCTCGGTCCAACAAGTTTTTGGAGAGATCCGCCAGCGTGAACTCGGCTGACTACCGGGCCCGACGGGCTGCGCGTCGCAATGAAGCCGACGGAGCCGTCCCGCCCCAGACGAGTGGTTCTGATTATTCGGGCAAGGATCAAACCCCCGTGAAGGACCCGAAAGCTCCGGCCCGCACCCACGCTACACGGACGATGTCTCTGGGTCACGCGCGCCGCGAAAGCATTCAGGCCCGGCGCGCCCGACGGGATGCCGCCAGAGAGGCGAATGTCCCGGAGGAGACCGACGCAGACATCTCCGGTGCTGGCACAGCACTTGAGAGTGCGAACGAGGGCGAGGATTTGTCCAAGCCAGTATACCTGAAGGGCCTGTTCAGTGTGTCCACTACTAGCAGCAAGCCCCTTCCTGTCATCCGAGCAGATATCATCCGCGTCTTGAAACAGCTTTCTGTGGAGTTTGTTGAGATCAAGGGTGGATTTAGCTGCCGGCATGCCCCTAGTATTGAGCTCGACAAGGTGGTGGATGTGGGCCCTCCGAGCCCTGAACGGCAAGGCCATGTGTCTAACCACCGTCGGCGGATCAGCTTCGGAGGGTTGCTGAACCACGATGACAGTAAAGAGGAGCCCCGTGGCACCCCTAAGTCTCAACGTCGGACTCGTGGCCCGCCGGATCGCAGCTTTGTCAGTAATTCGGAAGGCTCGGACGAGTTTATTGCCTCTCCTGACCCCAATGCTGGCGGAGAACGGGTCATGGGGGAGACTACCACCCGTGTGCAGAGCGACACGGGCGAGAACCTTGTTCTTCGTTTCGAGATCCTCATTGTGAAGGTGCCACTGTTCTCCCTCCACGGAATTCAATTCAAGAAAGTGTCTGGAGGCATGTGGCAGTACCGCGAGATGGCGAAGAAGATTTTGGACGCCTTAAGACTATGATTTGCATCAGACTTACACTAATCGCATGAGATGTCCACACAGTGCCATCGCAGTATGACGACGTTGCATAGTCTGTATCACGAAGCATTCGCACGAGCAGAAAATTTGATTTCTCTACCTTTCCTGTCTCTTTTCTTGTCACGTGATTATCCTGCCCCCCATGGTTGAAGATGTCGGCTTTCGGTATACACATCCCGAGCTGGCTCGTCTGCAGGTTTCTTACTGTTTATTGTGGTGTATATTAGAACCGAACGGGGAGTATCATGGCATTCTAGTTTTCTGTCGTGCTGGGAGTCTGGTGCTGGGTTGTATATTCGAGGGTAATAGCACCTGATAGCGTGATTGGAGTGTGCAGTTGTAGGTGTCACTGAAGCAGTTCTATTGCGGCCAGGAGCATATCGAGGTACTCTTGGGTAGGCGAAGGGATGTAGGACTGTTGGCTCATCTATGTATGACATTGCGATATTGCTGTTGGTACTATACTTACACATCAATGCTGTGATGGGTCGCTCGGGGGAGTCAGATATCCTCGACTAATCTATCAACCTAAGAATTACAAGGTCAATCCCGAAAGACCAGACACAGCGTTCAAACAGACGTTCTCCTGCGTTTTGGTTACCTTGTTGCCGCTGGTTGTCTCCAACGCTTCTCTGCATTGACTGGCTCCATTCGAATCCGCAGCTTGACATGCTCCAGGTCTCGAAATGCCCGATGGCGGCACCCATAGGGCCGGGTTCTGCTGGAAAAAGTTGGACGCGCGCAAAGTCACGCCGACGGTTTCCGCTGGCATAATGGGGAAATCTTCTGTGCGCGGGACATGGATCACCCCAAATTGGATATAACACACGATATCGGCGTCCTCGATGCATTCGTCTCGTGCGGTCCAGTCGAGGATATCGGTGTTATCGGGGTCATACACATCCCCGGATCTCTGGCACACATACTGGCCCGCGGGAAAGATCTGCCGCTCCTGGTAGGGCACGACCCAGAGCGAATGCCGGGCAAACGCAGCCCGCTTGGCCAGCCTGCCTCCCGGCCGTGCAAGCAGCGGCGGACAGTCGTTGTTGATGATCCTGTATGCGACGGGCTTCTTCGACCGCGGGTTGATCCGGTGGGGATTGATGATGTCCCAGGTGCGGCCGGTCTCGTGGCAGTAGTCGCTGGCTCCTGAGCGGGCCGTCCGGAGGGTGGTCTTCTGGGTGTAGAACGCGCTGTCGGAGGAGGCATCCTTGTCGAGAATGTTGTCGTTCTGGACTACGGTATTGCGGTTCCCATCGACGGACGGGTCCACCCGCAGGGAGAATATGTGCTGGTGGTTGGGCGCGTCGACACCCTTGGCTACTTCGTTCCGAGACGGCGAGGCCGGTTCCAGCGGGTGGAGGCTGGATGTACTCGGGATGCCGGTGAGGCGGACTTCGCAGCGGTAGGTTCCGTCCAGGGTGAAGGTGTGGTAGAAGGCGTATTCGTAGTTGGCGGCGGTCATGATCTGCGAGATGATGAGTTTGCGGTCCCGGGCTAAGACGACGGTGTTGTCGCGTTCGTCGGTGTGTTTGTAGAGGAGACCGTTGTCTTCCTCGTGGATGCAGATGGCGTTCTTGATCACGTACGGCGTACCGTCTGCTGATGATAGCACGGCGTCCAGGTATTGGATGACCCCATTGCAGTCGCAGCCGAGACGCAGGGAATTCGTCGACACGCCGGTCCCGTACTCGCCGACGTCGAACGCATTCCGATGCGCATACGGGACCACCATCTCCGCAACGCTGATGCGGTTGAAGAGCATGCGCTCGCGGCGCTCGCTCGTGCTGAAGTCCTCCATGCGAACATCGGAGAGCACGATGCCCTCGCGGTAGTTGAAGCCGACGTGCAGCTTCAGCGCGGCCCAGTGCAGCTCGTGGCCGTGCAGGTGGAACGACACGCCGTATGGCTGTGTCGTGAGAATCGGCCGCAGTCTGTCCCAGCGATACTGCTCTCGCAGGAACTGCGGGTGGTAGTTGTGATTCTCGGTAGGGACTAGCGTACGCTCGCCATGCACCCGCCGCACATTCACCGAGACCACCTCTTTCCGCTCCCTGTCGACAAGCACGGTAAAGTCCAGCGGGTGCGCGTACTGGTTGTCCAGCGCAGACGCGCGGTAGTACGGGATCGCCTGAAGGAGGCGTCGTTTGGTGCCCCAGTGCTCGTTATACCCGATAGACCAGGTGTCAAAGTATACTGTCGACATGTCGGTGATGCCGATTTCGCGGCATGCTTCCGCGACGCGAGGATCTTGTCGGACAGCATCCTCGGCGTGGGCTTCCTCGTCTGGTGTCTGGAGCGCGATAACGTCGCGGACAGTTTTGCATGTTTCTACCTTTCTCTGGGTCAGGTTGGTTACTACCTCACAGACCTCGTTGGTCTTTTGTATGATGATGGCAAAAGAGCGTCGGTCAGGAGAGACGAGTGTACCAGCGCGGAAGGCGGCGTACTCGCTTTTCGAGGGCTCGTGGAGCGTGATGCAGTTGAATTTGAGACGATCTGAGGCGAAGTGTTCCCGCATGAGAGACGCAGAGAGTGTGATCTCATCCACAGAAAGGGGGTCTGTCTGGTTAGTCGACAGTCAGCCATGTGCACGGATTGGTCTTTACCGAGTGGATGAGGGCGACATATCCGATTCTTTGGGCCAGAAGGCGGACAGTCGCATCCCGTAGATGCAACGTTGGCGGAGCGCATTCTGTGTTTATTATACAAGGTGTTTCTTATCTTGGATATTCTACGACGGAGTACATCGGACTTATATGCCATCTGACGGCCTGCAACGCAACGTACCACTTCCTGCTCAGACATTGGATTCACAGCAGGTTGTACTAATGCGCGCCGCCATGTTGGGTAGTCTAGATCCAAGTTTCCGGCAAGGGACAGCTGTGGCCACTGATGTCAATTGACCCCGTCATACCGGCATAAACAAGTCACCAGATCTTTGCCTATATAATGTCCAGTTCCGACTGGTCAAGTTGCAATAATAAATGAGAGTCACAGAAATACTGGAATTCTATTGCATCAACTGCACTCTTCGCCTGATGTCGAAGGGCACTTCCCCTTACATTCCACCCAGGGTGCCTCATGTATCAAAGAAGATTGGGGCTGAGGAATCAGCCGGGGGCTAGAGATATGTGTGCTCGCCCAATAATTGCGTATTAACTTCGACATAGCATGTTAACCCTATTCGGGGGGGCTAAGTAATTTGAACCAAGGGCGAGGGAAGGGCGGAGCAGCATGATACTCTGTATTCAAGGTGAACGCTTGAGCAGTAAGCGGGTTGATATTCCACGTCCAGGGTCAGTGATGCGTATGCTAAAGAACCCTATACGACTACCAGACGGTCAACAGAACATGGTATCCCAAGCTGTCCTTCTCGGCACCCTACATAGAAGTGCACGCTGCTCGCAACCAAATTCTGATTGGCAAGGCAGGCCTGCATCTGCCAAGTCAATGACATCGTCACAGGAGATCTCATCGAGTTGACTGCGATGAAGCATATCGGGCTGGATCTCATGCAGCCTTGCCATATCGTCGATTAGCCCTGGGCGCCACTGGGGCCGAGGTGTCCATCCATTTAGGCTATCGGACTGGGGAATTAGGTAGATTAGGTAGGGACTTAGGTTCCGCTGGTAGTGTATGACGTTTGATATTTTCCAGAGCGTGTCCAGAGATATTCTCTGGGCAAACCTTCTCAAAGCAGATCAAGTTGATAAGGTTCTATCCTCGCATCATCATCTCGCTGCTCAGAGTACATTTCCAAGGCGTGTATCGATTTACATACCCATTATGTCTCCACCGAACTCATACCTGAGGGGGTCTTTTCTTTCTACTTTCTCTGATGGACAGATACATACAGCAACGTCATTCTGGCTTGCAAAACAAGGACTCTATTATCAAAGTTTTCAGAAATTTTTACCTTGCCTACCTTCGTCTATCTAAATACTGCTAGAGCCTGAGAATGGCAATGTCCAGCCTGTGGTAGAGGGTGAATATACCCGTCCACAATAACGAATTGCACTCAGTAAGGGAAAAAGCCCGATTATTGAGTGCCATATAGATCCAGACCGTGTCTGTAAGAAGCCTGTTGGTCTAGGTTTCTAGATTTTGAGAAAGGCTACTTTTACTTATAGTAACTAAGGTCAGGCCAACAGTATAGCATGGCTTATCAAATGTTCTTAGCTATCTTATCTCTTCTTCATTGTTGCGGTTCATAAGATACAGGAAAATCCGACAACAAGCAGATTCAAGAACCATTCAGCAACCCTGCTCCCAGTAAAAGGCATACCCCCATGGCTCGAAGCCCTAAGTCCAGAATCGACACCGTCGTCGGGGAACATCCCAATACAAGCAAACCCAAACGTGGCTTGATTGGCTTGATCATACATCTGGACGAATATATGCGTGGCATTATGGCTAGATTGTAAAAAATACGTCACTAAAACAATGCCGAAGAACTAGATACTGTATGCCTCTGCTTGTTATCTTGATCTATATATCACTGACAGCCTTGCTGCTAATAAACAACCGCCGAGCCTTGTGGAGCAATGTCTCAGAGGTCAAGTTAAGCGTCGGGCATTCTATAGTACCCCACAGGGCACTTCCCCATCCAGTCTAACTAATCAACCGTAAGCACTAAGGGTAACATAACAGTGGACGGAACTACTCCGTATCTCAACGTCATTTATGTGAGACTTGATAGGCCCATGTCCATCCTGCTGGAGTCAGTGGGACAACTAAATTCCGACAATGGATCTCATAAGATCAGTGCACAGTCTTGGGGGCCGAACATGGCTCATGCTCAACTTCATACATCCAGCACTGGAATACCCGGAGTAGAACCTCATCAAAGAGCATCATGGTCGGAGAGAAGCTTGGGACGTCGAAATTCTCCGTAGCCACTCCATTGCTGCATACAGAGGCGCCTATCGTGTCTGCGCGAGAATGCCTGCAACATCAACATCTGCTCCGATGTTTCGGAAACTTGAAGCAGAACGTATCAAGAAAGAAAGGTCTCTTCAAGACGGAACATGTCCACGACATCAATATGGAACCAGACCTGAAAATCCGACAAACAATCGTGGAGGAACGCCGGTGGTCAATCTATGTCTCTCGGGCTATCCATCGATTCTCCGTTTGGTGGACTTGCCTACCAACCCTTCGCACAGCGGGGTTTCCATCTGGCCAGGGTACCGAAAAACCACACTGGACAAGGGATCGGATGCCTCCACTAGGTAGGTAGGTATGATGCAGCGCGACATCGGGAGAGGCTGACTTTGCGGCAGATGTTTTGATGGTCCTCCACGCATTGACCTTACATAGCAAAGCCTTCGGAGAGGACTGCCTTCGGCACCGTAAGATGGCGCTCTGGATGGAAGGCTTCCCCCTTCAGCTCGTGTCTCAGTGTATCGATCGGGAGAGCTTCACATATACATGTTCCGAATTGGCCAAGGTGCACTTCGAGGAGACGACCAAACTAGCATGGGACAACCTTGCCGACCCCGACCACGTTTCCATCGAGTGCTTTCGATGTCGACAAGCAACTTGGGTGCCGTGGACGACGCGGCGTCAAAAAGGCCTCGCAGATGATCAATTTAACCAGCAGTGCCAATTCTGCAAGTTAATTCTACGAAGAGACGGCCTCCTGGCTCAGAAGCTCCGGCGGGATTTGCACTTGCTCTTGGAGCAAGATACTCCGTTGCCGGGAACATGTCGGGTTGTTGACGAAGATGGTGGACCTGTTGCTCTCAATAATGCAGCAAATGAGCTCCTGAAACAGTCTCTGGGAATGTTGCTGCTGGAGGAGACGCGCCCGAGCAATCTGTTCCCCGACATGACTGAGATACTTGAAGCTAGCTGGCAGGCAGTTGGGGAGCAGTCTCTGTCCGTGCTTCATGATGTCTTTGAGCACTATCAATACACAGCCAATTCCTCATGTGATTTACATAGCGCCGTGATGAGAGTGACAAGGGCCGCGTCAGTGATGCAGGACGTGAATTGGTCCGAGGACGATCTCTACGGACCACTGCTCGAGACTTGGTATATTCGCTTCCTGCGAGAGCAAAGCAAGGTCCAAGCCAAGCATGCTGTTGTCGACAGTAGGAACTGTGGTATAGTCGCCCTTGTCTTGGTCTGGAGCACGCATCAGCTGGCGGCCCGGTCGTATTGTGGATATTCCCGGCGTACAAACAATGGCATGCTGGTGGATTGGGAGCCAGCCCATGATTCGGCGACATGCGATCTATGTCAGACGTTGCACCCTCCTTCGTTCGCCCGTCGATTTACTCGGGGCCTAATGTCCCTGTCTGTCTGGAAGGAATTCCTATCTACTTATTGGGAGCGGTAGCCTGATGCACCAATGCGATACTATATAGTGTATCTAGATATTGAAGTCCGATAGGGTTTCCATATAGTTGCCCTTTGTCGCAGATATACGTTCTGAAAAGAGATAGCGGATTCTCCCATCAAAGGATTGTAGTTATACGTGCAGTTCTCTAAGGCAGTGGAGCACTGAAATAGCGTAGGAGCAGGCAAATTGGCAATTTTCATAATAATATTTAAGTCATGACAGACTGTGTATAAGAGCTCCCATATTGGGCATCCAAAATTGGGCGATGATACATCTTTCCAGGCTTTTTCCGCATATTTCCAAACTGCGGAAGTGTCAAACTAGGGCGTCTCGTATTGCCTGCCATGGCTTCACCGCCCATACAAATTAGGTAGAGCGAACAGCCCCTGCACCACGCTTGACGACGCGTATTTCAACCTCCGAAGCCCTGCAATAGCGGTCAAGATTGATCATAAATATGGCCATCATTTTCGATAGTTTTAGATGAATTCAAGTCCTTGCAACCGTCCAGATTAAGCGGTATTATACGCAGTATTTCAGACTCCCGCATTTTGACAGGAAGTCTCAAGTGACACTGTATTTCTAGGGTCCATAATCGCACTTTTCTTCTCTGTTTTCTGAATTTCTTATTCTCTTTCCCGTGACGGCGGCGAGATCGTAAGCTCGGGAGTCAAACTATCCAGAGATGTAAGAGCATACCATACTCCATAAATATATCTGTGGCTTGGCAACAGGAGATTTAAGCCCAAGCAAAGCTGCAAACTGGCAAGGGCATGCTGGGTCAGGTGCTCGCACTGGCCAACTGGCATGTCATGTGATCAACAGATTCCCCCCCTATATGGCATCGTAAATATATATTATAAATATAAATAAATACTTAGAATTCTGACTGGAATAGATTTAAAATCCAATAACTTAGTGAACTTGATCCCAAAGCCACTATACCTTAATTCACTATATAATCCGGTCTCATAACGGTCGAATTCCTAGGCGTGGTGGATCATAGTTATGAGGGGGGTGATTAGTAAGTAAATCACCGCGCCAAGCATCCACCACAGCACATATAGAATCGCTTTTCCCTCTCCAGATTGCCCAAATTGCCCTTTAATTAGAAACTAGTTTATGGAGGTAATTTGGAATATTTCAAATTATATATCTCAATCATTTCTGGTAAAAACAGTCTATAGTGATGTTCTATGTTGACAGCCACCAAGGTCCCTGTGATTGGCTGGACATTGGATTTGCGGGAAGCCGCGACGGCACGAAACAAGGCCCAAATAAGAGCGATTTCAGCTGGGTTCTTCTCCTGTCTTTCAACGTATGCAACTATAGAAGACTAAATTATATTACTCTTACGCCATACTGCCATTGGACTCTTCTACTACCTACTATATATAGAACTTGTATAACTTACAAGCTTTTCACCTTTAGTCTTTATTACTTCAACTCTATTCTCTTTTTTCTCTATAATCTAATTCTACTCCTTGTGGTGATAGGTTTATATCCAGAATTGATAGAACCGATGACTAAGCACCCAACTATTCCCGAATAGGCATCGAGCCCCACACCCACTGTTTCTCTAAGGGAAACACTTTGACTTCACCTCTCCTTCTCTTTTCTTCTTCTTTGATCTTGATCTCTGATTCTATTCTCGTGATATCCCCCGTCTGAGCCTTTCCCTGAAGTTCTCTTGGATGTTTGGGTTTTCTTTAGAAACCCGTTCTCAGGATCCGGTCAGCATGGTCATAGACCTAACCCAGGACTCGGATTCGGAGGATCACCCTCCCCAGAGGCCCCAGCCCCATTCCCAGGTGAGTTCCGTGATACCGTGTTTTTCCAATCCGTTGAGGTATTCTGTATTCCGCTGCCTGGTTTTCGGTTATCTTTTATATTCCGCTGCCGCATAACAACCCACCTCGCCGATTTTTGTCGCTTCCCTCTCTTCTATAATTTTCTACCTTCTGTATTGGTTTAACTGACTTTCGCAGCCACGCCAAACTTTGATATCTTTCTTCTCCAAGCTTGCTCCTTCGACTGTGCCTCAGAAGAGGAAAACAGAAGACGAAGTTGTTTCTATTAAAAGCGCGTCGTCCGCATCTTCGGGGCGTGTCAACGGCACCAGCAATGGAGGGTTTGCTCACAAGCTGCACACCTCCACTCCCAGCCCGACTCCCAGCACCAAGGCCGAATTAGCGGCAGTAGTCATCCCCTCTCCATCGAGGCAACTCCAAAAGCAGATTGACGCCGCCGACTGGACATACTCGTCCGAGTCAGATGTCGGGGAAATTACCGCGCTGTCGGAAAATCACTATCCCACTGACGCGTTCGACATCCGGGCCCTGCGCGGCGCATATCCGGCGGCAAAGACAGTCGACCGCTCAAAGATCCCCTTCAGCATCGGTCGCAGCGGCCCCATTCTGAAGCAGAGACCCCCCGTCACCGATCAGCTGAGGGAAACCCTCCAGCGCAAACTGGCCAAGCTGCAGGGCCCCCCCGTCACGTTTGCCTCGACCGACGGCCGCGCCTTGCAGCACTTTGCGGCAAACTTTGAATTCGTCAATGGCTACAAGCTCCGAAAGGGCGTGAAGCCGTTGGACAAAGAGTTCGACGGCGGCTGCAGCTGCGGGCCCAAATGCGATCCTCAACGCTGCCTGTGTCTCGACACCGAGGAAGACTCGGATGACGAGGACGACGGGCACGGCTCCGGCGTGCGAAACCGCAAGATCGTCCCCTACCGGCCGGCGCGCGGCGATCAGAAGCTGGTCGTCCTGGCCCCGGACTTTCTCACCCGCACCGCCCGCATCCCCGAGTGCGGCGCCCACTGTAGCTGCGGACCCGAGTGTTGGAATCGCGTCGTCCAGCGCGGTCGCACCATCCGGCTTGAGATCTTCGACACCGTGGCGCGTGGTTTTGGTAAGCCACCCGTTCCCCCTTGATTCGCATGCATCAATAGTGCACCGTTCGCCATGCATCAATAGCACCGCCACTGCAGCAGACCCACTGACAACGCCCAGGCCTCCGATCCCCCGATCCCATCCGCGCCGGTCAGTTCATCGACTGCTACCGCGGCGAAGTCGTCACCAAAGACGTGGCGGACGTGCGCGAGGAGCTCGCCATCCGCCAGGGGCACTCCTACCTATTCAGTCTGGACTTCTCGCCGGATGTCGACGAAGACGACATCTACGTCGTCGACGGACAGCGGTATGGGTCCCCCACTCGTTTTATGAATCACTCTTGCAACCCGAATTGCCGAATGTTCCCCGTGTCGCACACTCATGCCGATACGAAGCTTTATGACCTCGCCTTCTTCGCCCTGCGTGATATTCCGCCCATGACCGAGCTAACCTTCGATTACAACCCCGGTGCGAAGGAGGCCAGAACGGCGGTCGAACCTCATGCGGTGCGATGTCTCTGCGGTGAAAAGGACTGCCGCGGACAGCTGTGGCCTAACCAGCGAAAGGGGACTAAATAGCCTCAGCCTAAGGTTGAGTGCGTTTATCTTGCACATACGCATCTTTGTACTTAGCATCATTGTTACGAGCGATTGGCATTGCATTGGCGTCAGCGAGTCTGGTTGGATTTGGCGTCTGGTTGATGGTCCGTTCAAGAATACCCAAGCGATTTGATTATTGTATCCGGAGCCCAGCGATGATGAACCGTGGATAGGCTAGATTCCTTCAACCAAATACCAGGGTACATAACTTTTATGTTCGACAGTCTGTATTGTATCCTCTCTAATCTATCATCTATCTAAACACCAGCAAACTCCACATACCATACAACACCGTAAAATCCAATAAACCCCAAAAATCCCATCGCTACCAGATCCAGCTAATAAACCAAACCGAACACTATGAAAAGAAGATGAAAAAGCTAAGCCCTCCCCTCCATAACCTCAAAAATCCCCCCCATCACAAACCTTGGCTGCGACACCCTCGACGCACTCGACATCTGACTCTGCAGACTCTGCGTAGAGCAACGATCCCCTGCCAACGATGAAAACACACTCTCAATGGGGATGGGAATGATTGGATCGACGGGCCGCGGCTCCATCAGATCCAGACCCTGGCGCTCGATCGCGTCCTCGTCGCAGCGGGACCGCTCCTCGCTCAGCGCCATGTCGACCTTGGACGGTCGGCGGCGGAGCAGCACCAGCGACGGCCGGCGGAAGACGTGTGACAGGCGGAAGGTTGGGCTTTGGCTGTCGCTGCGGCTGGCGCCGCGGAGGGGCGAGGAAGCGGGTGAGGGGGGGCCGGTCGGGCTGGTTGTTCTTGTTGTTGGGGAGGAGGCGCTGAGAGGACAGTCGGTGCAGGGGCGGTCGTGGGGCGAGGGTTGGTGGAAGGTAGTGTGGAGGGAGAGGCGCATTGTTGCTTCGCTTTTGCTTTTTCTTTTTCTTTGTTTTTTATTTCGCTTGGGTGGTTGAGGTGAGATCGATTGATGGTATGTATCTCCCACCACGTCTTCAGGATGGGGGTGGATGGATGTAGTCACAGAGAGAGCATGAATATCAATCAAGTTCGCAATGGAGACCGCGCTGGAAGGACGCAATAAAAACCAGACCAGATCAAAAAAAGATCCCAAACATCAGACAGACAAGAGTCAGAGTGGTTCTTATTTAAGGACGGGATCCCTCTATGCACATGTCTGCAAGGAAGAAAGGACAACAACGACAACTCATATTAAATTAACTTGGGCGTGGGCGCCAGGGACCGTACCGCATGCACTGACGAACGCAGCGGCAATGCAACAAGAGGAGGGGAGGGCGGCCGATCATTGATTGATCTGTTTCTGTTTCTCTTGTCGCGGCGTCTCAAGTGAAGCCGCCGCTGCTGCAAACGGCGACGATCTTTCTTCCGTTTTCGACTGCGCATACTAAAAGTTTACTCTTTCTTCATATCATCTCTGTCTTTAATCAAGACGATTACAATCATCATAATAATTATTACCAGTGTTCCCCTGAAAAGAAAGGAGCCAGGGCAAGGGCAGGGCAGGTAGAAACTATCATCACCCTGCGATCCTTTATTGCTTCCTGTCTGCCGAATCCGGTAATCTCCATCCCCGCCGGTCCAGCATTCCTCGCATCCCTCCCCCAGGGTTTTTCTACCCACTACTACACTCCGGAAACATACTAAGGGATTCAACAAGTCAAGGTAATCAATCATTGATTCGCCCTCGCGCCGCCGCTATGCAATCCCCGGATCAATTCTCCCAGGAATATCCAAAATGTGTAATAGTCTACAGACACTCCATCACATACACCAACAAATCTAATAATAAAGAAAAACCTCCACCTTTGTATAAATTAACGTCACTCATCATCATAGTCACCATCATCATCACTCTATGCATCCGATCGCCGCCGCTGTGTGAAGCTCCGTCGAAGACTCTCGCCCCAGGCGGACTCATCCAACGACTGCATCACCTCCTGCACGCTCATCGCGCTGTTCTGTCGTGAATGCTCCGACCCAGGGGACATTTCATCATGCACGTCCGGCCCACTGCCGTACGACGATGTTGTCTGCGCGCGCGGCCGACCCGGCGACAGCTGCAGACTGATACTCGACCATTCCGTCGGCGAACTGGCCCCGGAGATGCGTCCACCGAGACTGGTGTCGATGCGCGGTAGATAGCCGCGCGGGGACCCAGGAGGAGAACGCGGCGCCAGCCCCGATCGCGACGACTCAGCTTGGTCCGCGCCCTCCAGCGCGTCTTGCGCCATGCGCCGTCGCTCTTCCTCCGGTGTGTCGTCCTGCGACCCGTCGTCGACGTAGATCTCCGGCACCGAGAACTGCGGCACGAAATCCATCCGCGCCGAGCGCTTATGGTCGATCCGCCGGCGGAACTCGCGAGACCAGTACAGCGTGTCGAAGAAGCCGCGGACCGTGTTGCGTCGGACGGCTTCCTCCACGCGCTGGAGTCGCGCCCGTCGCCGCAGGAACTCCTCCAGTTTCAGACTCTTGCTGTCGCTGATGACGTTGTAGTGCGCCAGGAGCATGAGGCAGGAATGGAAGGAGATGCCGCGCACCGGGTCCGCCGTTACCAGTACTTCCTCGTAGAATGCATTGAGCTTCTGCCGTCGCGCGCGAATATCCTCCACCGGCAGACTCCGCAGAATCTTACTCAGCTTGTCAAGATCGACTCCGTCAACTACTCGTCGGTGGGCAAGTAACGAGTCCCGCTTGTCCACCCGACACTGCTCCAATATGCGTCCGATCGAGAACTCGTCGTCGTATATGCGCACGGAAAACGCGCCCGACAATTCCTAGCAATGCGTTAATCCATGCAGACAAAAGACATGCGCAGACAAGGACTTACCCCAAGCAGCCGTGGGAATTGCTCCTTCGAGATGAAGCCGGTCCCGTCAGGATCGTAGGTCGCCCACGCCTGCTTGAATCGGCGAATCTCCTCGCGGCTGATCACGTAGAGCCCACTGCTTCTCTGGTAGACATAGGAAAAGCTCTCGAAGATCAACGACACGAACAAGGAAACGAAGATATACATGCTGATGATGTTCCAGGAGATGAAGAGTGGCCGAGCCCATGCTGCGCTACCGCAGTCCTCGTACAAGCCCGAGCCGATACACACCGGTGGCTCCATCGTCGCAAAGTCTTCCATGATCTCGTTCCACCCCTCACCGCAGCTCAGCCGGAAGAGCAATATAAGCGATCGGGGAACATCCCGGAAATTGAGGTTGTTGTTTTCCATTCCCCCGAATTTCGTGAGGCCGAATGCCTGGTTCATCGCGATAGCGTAGACGAGGAACAGGACGAACCACGTCGCCAGGAGGTTCCCAATCGCTGTCAAACTAGCCGCGGCCGTCTTGAACAGCTGGTCCAGCTGGTTGTTCCGCGGGATGAGCAATAATGTGATGGCGACAAGGAAAAGCTTGTTTAATTCCATGATGGCGTCGAGATCCTTTCCAACGGCATTGAGGATGGTCGTTATGAAGGCTCCGGGGACAACCACAAGCGAATACAAATCCCAAGAGCTTCTGCTAAACCGGTGCCACCCCAGTCCAACCATCCGAATAACGACATTGGCGATGTAAAAGAAATTGAAAATAAAGAAGAGGATATCTTTTGGAACGTTAGTACCCCAGCTACATACGCGTCAACCTCTGCCATATACATACCTCTCACCCATTCCCATGTTTTGGGTTCCTGGTAAAATTCCAGGACCAGCATCAGCAGATGAAGTACAAGTATGGTGGAAACACATCTTGCCCATCGGCCATGCTTCTTGACTGCGATTCGATAACAACGCAACTTCCACTTGCGCGTTGTCTTGTCAAAAGATCGTTTGGAAGGCGAAATCTGCCGGAGAAGCTTGCGCAGTTCGAGCCAAGACCGCTGTTCGGCAGTAAGAAAGGCCACGCCAGTTTGCTCCGTGTAGTTGCGCATAAACACAGAAACAAACAGCGTCAAGACAAAGACGGCGCCCAACAAGTTGAACACGACGAAGAAAAGTCCATTCTCGGGGGCTGAGTAACCTTCCGGTTGTAGGCCCTTGCCAGTAATGCTCATGGCGCTCCCTTGGACATCCGTCCATCCCTCCTGGGAGACAATTTGGAACAGAATGAACAAAGAGTCCCCGAAGTTATCGAAATCGTAGTATGGGTTATCAGCAGCTCGCGGCGCAAGAACGTCCCAGTTGAAAGGGCTACTGGAATACTCATTGACGCAGGCTGTCAAGTTACCCGTCAATGAACCATCATTGCATTTGACCATCTGTCCATTGAAGAGATTGACGCCGTAGATGGCGAATGGGATCAGAAAGCTCATCGAGACTGCGGCAGCAGCAATGACTTTCCATCCTCCAATGATAATGACCGAGTGGAAAGTATCCTTTGCACTGTCGCTGACGTTCAACAGCCGTAAGGCCCTCAGAGCCTTGAACGCACCAATAGCCCTGGAAACGCTCCATTCTTTTTTCAGCGAACTGATGACACTGATCCAAAGAGTCACAAGCACGATGCCGTCGATAAAGCCCCACGAGCTGCGGAAGTATGCGTTAGGCGTCCAGAAAAACCCATCCGCGACGACTTTGATGAGGGCCTCAATGCTGAACAAGATCGCGAACCCCAAATCGGTCCACATAAACCAGTTGTCCGTTTCAAGTCGCTCGCGCTGATAAATTGGGGTGGTGATGCATGCAAGCAAAACCATGGCGACAATAGCGGCATAGATGAAGGCGGAGAATGTGTACCAGACAGGCTTATATGGCACCACACCCTCCACTCGCTGATGTCCACGTCCAGGTCCGACAATGCGCTGGCACAGTCTTCGAATAGAGTTGTCTGGTGAGAAGATAAACAGAGACTTATTGTAGTTCGGGTGTCTCATGAGATATTCTCGCTGTGCGCGTTTCCTTTGCTCTGCAGCCGACACGACTTCTCGGGCCATGGCCCTCGGATCCAGTTCATCATTCGCCCGAGAGATTTTCAGTCTGGAATAGAACGGGTTGGGTTCGCGACGCATGACCGAAGTCGAGAATCTATTCCAGATCCGTGAGAAGAAGCCCGGTCGGGCGCTCTCTTCTGTTGCTGTGGTCACTAAGGGAGCATTGTCTTCTGTTCGAGGATTCTCTGGCTCTTCCTCGTCCAAAAATTCGCGGACAACGGCATCTTTAAGAAGCATGTCAAGGGCCGCCGGGCCATAATCCAGTGGATCCTTGTACCGCTCCGAGTCACGACCCAACATGAGAATTTTCGACAGGGCCAGATTCCCCTGTGAAGCAGCGCCGACCTGTTTCTGCTCTAGGAAAGCTCGCACTTGCTGCAGCCGTTTCTCGTCTTCGGAAACATCAAAGCTTTCTTGGATGACCGCAATGAACATGTTAAGGATGATGAAATTGGCCACGACAAACCACAAGATGACGAAGGTGGCAGAGATCCACGCGGTCTTATAGTGCGACGTATATAGCGTGGTCGTGAAGAGGATATCAGTCCAGTTCTCGCTAGACAATACCACATACATCGCAAGAAAAGAATTGTAGATATCCGAAAAGTTCCAGTCATTGTCATCTTCGGGTATTTGACTGCGAAAAAGCTGCGTGGCAAAGATCGCTGCGAGGAAGGTCATCAAGAACACAAAGACAATTAGATTAAGAAGACCTTTGGCGTTCCGGAAAACGACCATAATCAGGTTCCGTGTAACAGAAAAGGCCAGCACCACCCGATAGACTCGGAGGATCTGGAAAAGCGTGAGCACCGAATAAGGGCGCCCGGAGTGCTTGATAGCAGGAATTTGAATTATGCAGGTGATGACCACAAGTCCCAGGTCGACCCAGTTGCGACGCTTCTGATGGAATCTGCGCCAGTCAGATGCGAACCGTAAGAGAATCTCACCAAGGAAAACAAAGGTGACAACGGTCTCGGTGGTGTCGATGAACTCAGCCCGGTCGTCAGACATTGTTGCGCTTCTCAATGCCTGAACAACAAGACCAAATATAATGACACAGACCCAAAACCACTCCATTTTGTCGTAGAGGCGTTTGAACGTGCTTATTTTGCGAGTTTCATGATCCTCCTTGTTCAACCCATCGAGTTTCTCAAGCGCAAAGGCACTCCGTTTGCTTCCTTCTCGGATGACCTGGAAGGAGTGCGTGATGACAGCAACCAACAAATTGACCAACCACAGACTCAAAATGACAAATCCTGCGGCGAAAAAGAGCGCCGCCGCGAGATAGTCACTATCCGTTGTATAGTACAGAAGGTCCGTGAAGGTGTTCGAGCTCATTATGACAAATACAAGCTCAAGGGAGTTGAGAATGTTGTCAAAGCTCATCGTCTCATTGTATGGATTATGGGGTCCTTCAATACACTTAGACCCCTGGGGACAGATATAACCTTTGGGTCTGGCATCGCTAGGGGCACCAAATTGGTCAACCCAGGATACTGTATGGCCCGTTTCGTTGATGAAGCCACCGCAGAACTGGAGAGTACCATCTGGGTCGTTCAGGGCAAAATCTTCTTGCCCGTCAACACCAATCCATGTACACGTTCTCCGGAAGCTCGACTTGAAGCTTTGAATGCCAATAATGGCGAATAAGAGCCAGAAGAAGCCTATGAGAAAGCCCACATGGACCAATAACGGGGCGGCTCTTTTCAGACTTCGAAGAATAATCTACTCTTGTGTTAGCAGATGGAAGACAACTTACGAGCGCGGCCAAACTCACCGAAGTCCCGTTGGTCAGGTTCAAAAGACGGAGGATACGCAGGCAGCTCAACATGCGGAAAACATAAATCTGCTCGCGAGTTTCCACCCCGACAATGCCGAGCAGAAACGAAATCCAATAGGCCACAACCGCCACGAAATCGAGCCGGTTGAACGAATGACGAAGAAAAGCACGGTGTGCAAGCCTCACACGGCTTTTTTGGAGAGGATCGTCGACCAAGCCGGGGTCCAGCTGATTTAAACCACCGGTGAAGGTGCGTATGATGGACGCTTGATGTTGGTCGGGGAGTACGGAGGCCTTCCTCGTGGATAACTGGCGCTGGGGAGCAATGAGATTCTTGCCCTTCTCCACCACCGCTTTTCGAAATCCCAAAGATCGATCTATGGTACTGTATTCGGATGGATTGATGATAAACCCAGATACCAAGATCTTGGCAATCATTTCCAAGGTGTAGATGATAAAGATGGCAAAGTATGGGTAGTCCATGGGGTTTTTACCCCAGTCCCGGGGATATTTCCATACAGCCTTGGCAGACTCGACGGTCAACAAGATCAATTGGACAAAGATAACTACCAAAATAAAGGGTTCGGTGAATGGATGAACCAAGATGTCGCAGAGCCACTGTCGCAGACGGTTGTCCGGGCTCAGCAGTCCGAGGGACTTTCCGCGCAGTGGGTTGTTATGGTATCTCCAGGCCGTCCGCGAGTACGGCTTCTCTGGCGCTGGTTGGTTCAGCGCCTCAGTTGACGGCGCATCATGAGCGTAACCCGAGAGAACCGGCAATGCCGGAGGCTCTTCCAGTCGAGCATTCTTCTGGGACTCTTCTCGCAAAATCGATTGCTCCACCACCTCCGGTTCGTTACTCAAGTTGACGACACGCTGGGACATGGACTTCATCATGGAACTCGCTCGTTGTAAGGCCGATCCGGACGACGAAGCAGACAGTCCGCGCGGTCTACCGCCGACACTGCTGCTTCCGCGCGGCCTGCCGCTGAACCCCGTCTCCAGGTCATCACCCAATCGCGAACCCGACAAATCTTGATTTGTATGTGATTCGTGCTGATCGATGAGAGAGCTGCTCGAACTTCCGCCGGGGGCGCCGGTGATGCGCTGGATATTATCGGTATCCGTCAATGGCGCGGTATCGGAGAACACGACAGGAGGAGTCAGGTAGTGGTCTTCAAAGTCAAAAGGTCTAGTGCCCAAGTCGGATGAGGCATTGCTGTGTCTGTGTCGGTTTGGCGAATCTATGCTTTGGGGTTCACCTAGACTGAGTCCAACAGAGGCCGTCGCAAAGGCGCCCAGATCGTCAACATAGGCCTCCTCGGCACCGTGCGGGAGGGGGTGTGCTGCAGCCGCAGGCGCATTATCGACGGGGGAATCCTCCGCTATCCTTTCATATTCCCGCGTCGGTCGCGAGCTTCTGGTCAAAGAACGCGTCGGGAGAAACCTGCTCCCCGCATTCCCTTCCGTTCCTCGCTCCTGTGGCCCCGACAGGTCCTGGAGTGGGATGGAGTGATCCGTCGGAGGTGGGTTATCGTGGGTGCCGCGCTCATGGCTGTTCGAAGCCATCGTAGGCAAAGTGGATATGCTAGCCGAACAGAGACATCGCCGACCGCAGGGAGGAGATAGAGCGGAGAGATTCGATGCGCCGTCGCCCGGGGTCGCACAGCGTGGCCAGAATGTCGCAAGAGGGAGTTGTCCGGTGGACTCGATGGGAAGAGTACTGCGCTAAATGCGAACGACGATGAAGAGAGCGAGAGGAAGTTGTCACAAGCAGAGAAGAGGGAAGAAAAGGAGACAGAAGAGGGAAGTGCGGGTATGGAGTCTCCAGAGATCCCCCCGAAGCACGGCGTTGACACTAAGCTGGGACTAACAATGGGACTGAACTGTTTAGATCTACTGGGGCCGAAATTGGCCGTCAGCTGGTCCGGTTCGGCGCCTTATTAGAGAACCAGACTTTGGTACCTGCCTTCTCAGGTGGGTTCTAGAATTACGTAGTATTTTACTTTCTCCATTCAGATTACCTATATTATTGTCTTCTTCCTTTTTCCCTCTCTCTCTGTTTATTCCCTCGAGTCTGATTCATACATAAAACAACCTGACACCAATCGGATGTTGCCTAGGATTGCCCCGCCACGCACAAAAATAACCCCCGACAGTCTAGGAAGTGATAATCCACCCCAGTCTCAGCACAGCCCTACTACAAATAGGATACAGAAGAATGCACCGGATTCTAGAGTCGAGGAAAAGATGATCCAGATTGGAATTAGTCCGTCTCCATACGGTTTCCTTCCGACTCCTTGACATGAGTCCGGACGCCTCGGAGGAAAGCCTCGACAGCATCTCCACCACCCAGTGGAACACCTCCGCGACGCATAAAACCTCCATTCTCAACCGGGATTTTAAGAGCTTCACTAATGCTTGGCAAGCCCCCATCGCGGATCGCCACTGTCAAACTGGCCAGACTCTGTGCAAATTGAGGCGAGTGGAGAACTTTCTTGAGAATGACTTTCTTCTGCGAGAGGTCGAGCGATTCCATCACGGCGGCCGCCAGTTCCGGGTTGTCCACGGCAGACAGGTCATCCACGTCCTGGGCCAAGAGGAGTAGGGCCGGGGGAAGAAAGCTCAAGAGATGGTCCACCGTTTTGGCATCGGCCGACTCGACAAAAGGGAGGGTGCTGGAGGGTGGAAGGAGATCTTGCAGAGTAGTAAATGCCCTCTCCGAGTCTTGAGATTGGTCGGCATTCCCTTGTAACGATTGCAACAAGCTCTGCACCACCGACGAGGGGTCCGACTCAGCGGCAGCTCTAGGGAAGACAAGAAGATTAGTTTAAGAATTCAACGATATGCATTTCAGAAGTGAACAAAGGCGAATGCGCAACACAAGCATCAGATTCCCGTAAAAAACCAATGCTTTCACAGCAACCAAACGAACGAACAGCAGACATATGTACCTACGCTCTTCCGCCGTCGGCACCTCCTTCCCGCGACTCTTCCCCTTCCTCTCGAATGTCTCCACCCGTGGCATCGGGTCCAGCTCCGCCACTGCTACCACCGTGGTTGTGATTGGGATCGTGGTCGACACCTTCCACATCCTCCATGGTCTCGTCGTCGTCGCCGCCACCGGAGGGGCCTCTCGGCAGGTTAGCAATCTCATGTTCCACGTCCACATCTTCTCCCTGAAGCAAGGTGTTCACGATCTCCCCAAGTCGAAGATCTCTCGGGCTGAACCAGCTCAGTTCCCCTCTCTCATGCTGAGACTTCGACTGTAGCCAGAACAGGTAGCGTTGGGAGCTAGATGAGAATTTCAACACGTAGATGCGACCGTTTGTGGGTGCGCCCTTTCCGGCGGGTTGGTAAGGCGTGAAGCTTCCATCTGATGGAACCATTACGAGGTCGATTTCAGGCTCGGTGTGGGGGGCACTGCGTGGGCGCCAGCAGAAATGTACCAGGTCATCTTCGGAGTAAAGGTAGATGTAACCGGGAGTGGGCTTAGGCTTGACGGTGGGAGGGTCGCTGGCGTGCTAGAAGTGATTGTTAGACGAGTACAGGAGGAGTGGGAGAAGGTGTGGGAGCTAAAGCAGCATACATCCAGGTCACAGATACCCGCTTTGAAGGTAATGATGGGGACTATCGACATGACTGAAAGAGCTAAATGGGTGAATATGGGAGAGTAGTAAAGGGAAAGAAGATATGAGATAGGTCGATGGATACAACCTAAGAAGAGATGAAAGAGATAAGAGACAAATAGAGAGAGGAAGAGAGAGGTAAGGTGAGGTAGTACGTCAGTCGATGGGGAGTTGTTTTGGTCACTGGAGCTCGACTGCATCTTGGGCAGTTGTGGCGTGCCGAAGTCAAGTGATGAGTCAGCCGATCACGGGTTAGGCATCAAGGCATCAACACTATCGACGCACCAAAACGGCACTAGCGCCTTTCGGCTAACTGATAGGGCTCGCGTTCCCACAAACCCTCAGGATTTCCCGCTCTGGGCCGCAAGTAGCAGTCACACATCAATCTCCAACAACCACCCGCCGTCGACAACCACCCACCACCCCCCCTCCTTCATTCTTTTCGACTCTTCTTCGTCCCCAGCAGCCAATATGTCGGACTCTACTGTTGGCCAGACGAAGCAGTTTGGAAAGGGCCAGAGGACCGTGCCGGCTCAGAAGGCCCAGAAATGGTACCCTGTCGATGACGAGTCGCAGCCCAAGAAAGTCAGTACATTGATGTGCCCTTATTGCAAACCACTGGAAATCGATCTCCCGGGGTGCACGACACGATGCGGTTTCTTATGAACAAAATGCGACAATTGCGCCGGTCCATACATCTCCGCACAATGCGGTGAGATTCCGGGCCAGTGCGATGGGAAAGGTTGATAATGGAATCGCATCGTGGCCGCACACTCTCTCCCTCTCCGAACAGTCCCTCCGCAAGGGAAATCAGTGGACAGCGAAATTCCGGGAACAAGACATTCTAACATGACTTTGCAACTACAGGTCCGCAAGGCTCTTCGTCCCACCAAGCTCCGGGAGAGCCTCCAGCCCGGTACCATCCTGATCCTCCTCGCCGGTCGCTTCCGTGGCAAGCGTGTCGTCCTCCTCAAGCACCTCGACCAGGGTGTCCTCCTCGTCACCGGTCCCTTCAAGGTCAACGGTGTTCCCCTCCGCCGTGTGAACGCCCGCTATGTGATCGCCACCAGCACCCGTGTGGACATCAGCGGTGTTGACGCCAAGACCCTCGAGAAGGTCTCTTCCCCCGACTACTTCACCAAGGAGAAGAGCAAGGAGAAGAAGTCCGAGGAGGCTTTCTTCAAGCAGGGAGAGAAGCCCCAGGTATGTGGATTTTCGAGGCCGGCCCAGTTCTGGCTCAGAGTCAGATGGGTCAGCATGTGCTTTGGGAAACGGTATACTGATGATATGTATAGAAGAAGGTTGTTGCCAGCGCTCGCGCCTCCGACCAGAAGGCCGTTGACCAGTCCATCCTGGCCAACGTCAAGAAGGAGGCCTTCCTCGGCTCCTACCTCGCCAGCACCTTCAGCCTCCGGAACGGCGACAAGCCCCACGAGATGAACTGGTAAACGTGTGGTGGCCGCGGGTTCGGTATTGATGTGGAGGAATCGAGGGGCGGCTTGAATGCAGATTGGCGTTCCTACTATGGGAAAGCGTTCAGCAGCGCGGGAGGAACGGCTCATGAAATGTGTAAATCGATTCGGGCTCCGTTTTTACTTACTAGGTTACGGTCAATTCGGAAAAACCGGTTGTTGTTTCTGTTTCACGATCAGTTCCCTCCTGCGTGGCCGATCTGCAGGATACTATAAAGAGCCGAAATGAGAAAAAAAAAGACAACAAAAAAGAAGAATCCCGTTCCAGCTGGTACATGTCCCCTTCGCGTGCGGCTGGATGTGCTTTTTCATTAATGTTCAGTATGATATACTCCAATGGCGGAAATCTAAAATTGGGAATCAGTTCTTGTTATTTTTAGCCTTATGCCATGACTCCGAGCGACCTGCTCAGCTCCAAAGCGACTCCAGTAGCACATCAACTCCGTACTCCGTATACATCACGCGTAAATACATGAAACCCTAAGATTGATAATCCTCCCTGCGCCGTCTCCGCAACCGCTGCTGACCCTCCCTCTTCTTCCGCATAGCCTGCTCAACAAAGCGCCTAATCTCTTCTTCAACATCCTCCTCCCGGCTCCCCTCCACGTTCTCCTCGTCCTCTTCATCCCCGACAGTCGTCCCACAAACCCAGTCCAAAATCCCCCACGGGCCGTAATTGCCCTCCGCCCCACTGAGCAAGTGAATGTCCGTGCGGCGCGCAAGACCCCCGAGGAAGAAATTCGTCGGCATCACCGAGTACCCGGAGAAGGCGAAGGTCTCCTCGATCGAGATGACAGCCAGGTAGAGCAGGTAGGTCAGCATGTGGAAGCGGAAGAGCATGGCCGGCAGATACGTCGGCATGAAGTTGGCAATCAAATAGACAAGCGGGTGGTCGTAGTGGCCCGTCAGCGGGAACGGCGCGCGCAGCGCGTGGTACCAGGCGGCGTGGGAGTCGGTGAGGCGCGAGCGGCGCTTTGCGTGCAGCACGTAGCGGTGGATGCTGTACGAGAGGATCTGCGGATACAGTCAGTCAGCTTCCACTTGGACAACCAGGCAGCAAGGCTCACCTCTCGCCCCAACAGCCCGCGGAGCAGGTCCATGACGATCTCCCAGGGCAGCGGCAGACGCATGGAGACCTTGAGCGCGCTGCGCAGGCCGAAGAGTCGCGTGCGGACTTCCTCGATGGCTGCCTGCGCAGCGATGCTGAGCGCCAGGTTCGCGATGGCCCAGCCCGCGACCTTGATCTCTTTCAGCCGGATCTTGCCGCGCTTCTTGCCCGACGGCAGGCCGGATTCACCCTGTGCTTTGACCACGACCGCGGCGGAAGGGGTCAGGATGTCAAACAGGAAGAACAGAAGCGATGGGAGGAGGTAGAAGAGCAGGCGCACCATCGCGGTGCCAAACAATTCGACCCGGAGGGGCGGATGCGACAACACGAGGGTCGTCCATGTCATGTAAAAGAAGATAAGGTTGAGACTCGTACTGTAGGAGGAGATCGTGGGCACGAGAAACAACGAGAGGACGGGGAGGGAAAAGAATGCGCCCATGGTGTAGTCTGTACGGCTGTATCAGTCCTTTTGGATCATCGGCGCATGCTGAGTGAGAGGTTGCAAAGTGCGAAAGGTGAAACAAAGCAAATAAATCCACGTCAATATATAGTTGGTGGGGCGAAGAGTGTCGCATTGTCGTCGCGATCGAGGCCGTTTGCGGTCAGACTCGCCGCATTCCTTGCTCCTTAGCGCCTTTCATCGCTCGATGATGTCAGTCCTTCGACATACCACTACATACTAGGTAGTCATATTTAACTAGTAGATGTTGGGTTTGAATTAGAATATTAGCCCCAAAATAGACAAAGGAAGTTGCTTGATATGAAAAAAGGCTTGTCTCCACTTCACCAATATATATCCGCCAAATATACCATGCTTGGTGTCGCTCATTTGCTTATGATATATTCCATGTCACCACTACCAGGGAGACATGAGAATTGTGTTTACAAAATAATTATAGAATTAGGGTATCTAAGTATCCACCGCACAAAGTAGTATACAGACCAAAGACCTACTTCGAGCCAGACGAGGTGCCATACTTAACACCCCAGTCCCACGCTTTCTTCCGAAGGTCAGGAATCACCTGCAGGAACGCCAAGCTGCTGAGCCAACTGGTCAAGGTGTCGCGAATGACCGAGTTCCGGGGACTACCTCCCAGAGCGCTGGCCTTCATGATGTGCCCAACAAACATGGTCGTGATGAGATACTCGCCCCGTTCAAGGGCTTCAATCGAGATGCGGGCGACCTCTTCCGGGGTTTGCGGCTTATCGGCTTCTTCCAGCTGCTTCGTCAATTGCGGCTTCAGTTGCTCCTCCTTATCGAATCCCGGGCTGAGAATGCCCATGGGAAAGACCGTGTGGATTTTGACATCAGCGGCAGGGGAACTGCCGGCGGTTTTGGATTGACGGCTGCCATTGTACATTTCAATTTCCTGGCTGAGCGTGTCCGACAACGCCCGGATCGCAGCCTTGGCAGGGGAGTAAGGGCCGTAACCAGCGATGGGGAAGAAGGCAAGCGTAGAACAGGTGAAAATAAGATGGCGGCGAGGCAGTGCAGCCTGACCCTCAGATTGAGCTGGCGCAAGCCACTTCGCCAAAGTGGCATGCGCGGTGTTCGCGGCAGTCCAGTACACCGTGTCCATCTGGTCCCTGAGAGTCTGCATGGGGGTCTCGACGAAGAAGCCCGGGTTGCAGTAGCCCGCGCAGCACCATACTACATCAGGAGCACGGCCGTCGTTCCATTCGGTGACCTCCTGGATGATTCGCTCGCATTCCGCGGCGCTGGTCAGGTCGGCACTGATGAAGTGGAATTTTTGCTTGCTTGGGTCCACGGCCGAACGCTAAGGGTGGTGAGTGTCACCGAGCTATACGTAGGAGGGAAAAAGCACCTACCTTGATGTCTTCGATAGCTCCCTGGAGCTTCTGTACAGTACGTGCAACAATTACAATGTTGGCACCCTTAGCAGCAAGTTGACACGCGGCCGCTTTGCCCATTCCCTCCGAGCCGCCGGTAATGACAACCGTCTGTGAGGTTTCAAAATCAGAGAAGAGCACACACCTTATACAAGGCGGAACATCATACCTGGCCATCGACAATGAAGTGGTTGCGAGCACCGAAGCCAAACATCTTGCCGATTATGTACAAAAGGAGACTGCTCAGGAGGATAGAGATCCCCAACGTGGTGGGAGTGACGTCGTAGGGAAGCTTCGACAGTATGGCCGACATGAGAGATGGTGTTGAAGAGTAGAGAGCGAAGGTGAGAACACGACAATGAAGCGATTGCACTGGAGTTACAATTAACCCAGATGGGAAAGACATCTGATGGATACATATCAATACGCACTTTACGCTGTACAACCAATGGAAAGTTGTGATTACTTAAAATTATGGTATTACAACAAACAGCACAAACACCACACCTCTGGTCTAGCGCTCCCAAGGCGGTGAGCCGTCCCTCCCAAAATTTTATCTCTGAAGTTTATCAAATCCAACAGGCGCATCGACAACATACCTTTCATCGCCGCTTCAGTCATGGGTAAGAAGAGAAAGGCCGGCGGTCGCCCGGCCGCCAGAAATGCGACGGCACAGGAGCCAACCAAATTCGACATCGAGGAGAGATTCGACGATTCCGAAGACGAATTCCAGGCCGGCAGAGATCACATTCTTCTGGAGGAGGCTCCGGACGCAAAACGCCGACGGAAACTCGTGGAAGATGGTTAGTCACATGTGCTGTTCTGTTGCCGCTATAGTCGCTAACATGGTCGTTCTCCAGAGGAAATGCTCCAGGATTCTGACGAGGAAATTCTCGGTTACGAGTCGGTTGACGAAGACGACGTCAATGATGAGGAAGTCGATGAGGACGATTATGACGACGACGCCTTATTAGGTCTTAAAAAGAAGGGTCATGGTGGGGCCGATTCAGAGGAGGAGGATGACGGTGGCCTTGCTGCTTGGGGCTCCTCGAAGAAGGATTTCTATAACGCCGATCAGATCGAAACGGAAGCGGATGCCTTGGAGGAAGAACAGGAAGCCAAGCGGCTGCAGAAAAAACATCTTGAGACGTTGGACGAGGCCGACTTTGGCTTTGACGAGTCAGAGTGGGCTGATGCGGACAAAGACGAAGAAGCCGACAAAGATGAGACCGGCGTGGTAACGGAAGTTTTACCGCAGCTGGAGATCACAGACGAAATGGACGAACAGGAGAAATTGAAGATCCTGAAATCGAGATACCCGGAGTTTGAGCCATTGGCGAAGGACTTCACTGATCTTCAAGCGACTCATAAGTCACTAGCGCAGGCTGCCGAATCTGCTCCCAAGACGACCGCCGAGGACGACATCAGCCCTGCACCTGTTGCTGTGATTCAATTCCGTGCGCTATCTTCCTATCTGGGTGCAATCAGCATGTATTTCATGCTTTTGTCATCTGGCAATGATACAAATGGGAAGCCGGGACCCTTGTCGCCGGCCCAAATGCGCTCACATCCCATTATGGCCTCTCTGGTTAAATTTAGGAAGCTCTGGGAATCTGTGAAAGACCTCACTGCCCCCGAAACACCGGAAATCAGCAACAAGAGGGACGAGACCACCACCAAGTCACCTGCAAACGCCCCGACTCCCAAGAAACAATCGAAGACGACCAAGGAGCCCCAGACCTCTGACGAGCGCAAGAAGAACAAGAAACTCTCCAAGGCAGAACGCGCTGCCCTGGTTGCACAAGCCGAAGCAGAGGCCCGGAGGGCCGAGAGACTCAAGGAGACGGAAGCTAATTTGGCAGACCTGTCAAACCTTGTCGCAGCGCCAGGGAAGAAACGTGTCGTACAGAAGACCGGCCTTCCCGCAAAGGATTCGGACGATTCCGACTTTGGCGACGAAGATGCACTTACTGCCAAGGAAGCCGAGGAGAAGGCTAAGCAGAAACGCTCCCTTCGCTTTTATACTTCGCAGATGGCCCAGAAGGCCAACAAGCGCAGTGCCGCTGGCCGGGATGCTGGAGGTGATGCGGATCTACCTTACCGCGAACGTCTGAAGGATCGCCAGGCTCGCTTGAACGCCGAGGCCGAGAGGCGTGGTAGACAACAACCCAAGGGATCTGAAGTCCTTGGCGGAGACAGCGATGACGAAGATCGCCGGGTTGCCAACCAGCTCCGCGGTGAAGAGTCCGACGACGACGATTACTACGACATGCTCGCGGCACGTTCCAAGCAGAAGAAGGACGAGAAGAAGGCTCGCGCCGAAGCCTATGCTGCCGCAGCTCGTGAGGGAGGTCGTGTGGAGGTGCAGGAAGAGATCGGACCGGATGGCAAGAGAGCAATCACGTACCAGATCGAGAAGAACAAGGGCCTGGCTCCCAAGCGCAATAAGGACTCCCGCAATCCTCGTGTCAAGAAGAGAAAGAGATTCGAGGAAAAGAAGAAGAAGCTGGGTAGCATCCGTCAAATCTACAAGGGCGGAGAAGGTCCAGGCGGATATGGTGGTGAGCTTACTGGTATCAAGAAGAACGTGGTCAAGAGTGTTAAGCTCTAGATGTTGTTATTCGTGTAACTGCGATATAAAAGGCATTTTGTATAGATACATACTTGTTTCTGGCCCCCTCGCCGGTTTTCATTCACGGAGTATAGGTGGTCCTGAGTTTACTCTACAGCTCGCGTTGCATAATCACTCGTATGCTGAATAGATCACGTTTGTGATAATTTGCCGGTAATGACATTGCTAACTTGGTCTCTGAAGATGACTAGTATGAACAATCAAGTGCGTGTAAATGCATATCGTGCACCATACAAACTCGTTGGAACAAACATTGTGACCATCAAAGCATCGACTTGTATATCGATTTAGAAGCAGAACGCATATATGTGTACGTTGTCTGAATAAACTTGTCGACGTCACTCGTTTACCTCGAATAGCCGATCCAGTTCTTCGCGGATGCCATTGCTGCTCTTGTCATCTGACAAGTCAAGCGCCAGGAACTTTCTGGCCAATTGCTCCTGAGCGCCATATCAATTAGCCTGGTATCCATGAGGCAACAACACGACAAGATTGCGTCCATACCGCTTCCTCCAACGTACGCATCTCACTCTCAGATAAGATCGCACAGGCAGTAACCAGATTCTCTCCACGGGCAGCAAGAGATGCGAGTTCGTCTGCGCGAGCAACAATCCGCTGATCGATCCCATTCATCGCCGCGCAGCTAAATTTCGTGCATTAGGCTGTGTCATGCAGGCCCGGAGTTTCGAGACGTACATAGTTCCAAAGCTCTTGGTGCTGGGACCCAAGCGGAAGCTAGAAATTCTATTAGCATATGTCGCTGCATGAATTTCCTTGCTGGCTTCTCAGACTTGTAGAGGTAAGTGATCTGGTCTTCTGCGTTCTGAGACTCTTCGCTAATCTTGACCTCCATGTGCCCAAGCTGCAGTCGAGGACTCAACTCGAGGAACTCATTTTCCAGAATCTCATGGAGGTGTGTTGAGGCAATCACTTTCGGTGCCTCTTCGCATTGCAGCAGGTAATTGAGAATACCGCATGCTAGACCGACTCCATCTATAGCGTTATTTAGCATTGAATACGGTGGACAAAATGCCAAAGACTAACCACTTTCATTTGTGCCCTTGCCGAATTCGTCAATGATCAGTAAGCTGCGGCTCGTGGCCTGCTTCAAGTCGAATGATATCTGCTGCAAATCGTTCATGAAGGTACTCTGGATCTGCAAGGGTAAGCACATGCTACAAGTCATCCGTGTGCCCAAATCTTCGGTACCTGGGAAACACTGTCTTCCGAGTTGGATTTCACCAGGATTTTGTCAGTAATACCAATCTCCGCATTATCTGCAGGGACGAAGCTATTGCTGTCAGTTTTTCCCTAAACCTAGAGATTGTACTCAGATTCCATACCTCCCTAGCTGGGCTAGATAGGTGATGAGAGCTACCTGTCCCACATTTAGCTCTTAGCTGCACCATATTCAATAAGTATTGCTTACTTGTTTCATGTAGACGCTTTTCCCGGAGTAATTCGGTCCTGTCAATAGCAGCATATTCGGAGCTCTCTCGGATCCAGCCGCGCTTGAGGTATGGACCCCCATAAGATCACGAGGAGCATGGTTTACTGAATCGGAGTTCCCTCCCATGAGGAGAGTATCATTTGGTACGTATGATGAAACTGTTAATTCCTGGAGTATATGTCTATCTGGCAGTTAGCTAAGAATCAAAAATCCTTCTTAGGGCACTTCACCGGCCTCCATTGATCTTGATGATATTCTCTCGCACCATTTTAGGGCATACCAGCTTGTAGAAGCTCGCTGCTTGCGCCATTGCAGTGAGACTAGTGCGTGTCAAACATCTGTCAGTAAGCGCGCGCATAGACTGCTGACCTGTCGATCTGGCCGCATATATCGGAGGCCTGTAAGAGCACTTTCTCGTACTGAAGCACTCTCTGCGCCAGGTCATAAACAATCTCAATCTCCTTTTCTTAACCCCAGAGACGGTTCATCAGCAAGAGTCGCCGTGATGCTGGATTGAACGTACCGCAAATAAGCCCATAGATGTCTCCCAGTGATTCGTCCATTTGTCTCATCCGAAAGTCTTTGAAATATGCTCGGTTCTCTGTGATAAACACGAGCTCCCAGTCGGAATGAGTGCCATCGTAGGCAGCCTCTCCTTTATCATTCAGTGGGATGGCAATGTTGAAGCCAAGCTGGGGAAAGTATATCACATTCACGTCGATGTTCAGGCTCCCTGGGATGGTGGCCGCGATCTCTATCGCAACTTGCTTCAGTAGGTTGCTAAGACCGTCGTAGTTGTCTTTCATCTTATCAAGTTCTCTGTCCAGTCCTGTCTTTACGACAGTTCTTCCCTGCTCCTCGGAGCCATCGATATCCACCTGGACCGTTCAGCTAGTGATTGAGGCGGGTGTGAAGTTTCTTACTATCTGCTGGATCATCCTCCCGACTCTGTACAATTGAGCTGCTTCGAAAGCCCAAAGAGCCTGAAAATAACTCAGCCTTTGCCTGCTACCGAGTGAAGTTACACTTACCGCCCGTTGCAGTCCTAGCCCATCCCCGTCCACAGTTTCTTTGAGAGCCTCGTGGATATCGATTCCGTAGAAGGCAAACTATAACGATCAGTTTGTCCCATCCGTAACGTGCCATGAGTAACGCACAGCTAATAAAGTTGCCCACACCGTGGCCTTGAACCCCGTAATCTTTCCATTTCCTGTGCTGATACCCTTGCGAAGGTTGACCATGATATAATGCAGGTTCTTGATGTGCTTCAGACTTTTGACGAGTTTCTCAAGGGGGTTGTAATTTTCAGGGCGCAGATACACGCTGATGAAGGCGTGTCGTTCACGGATCACGTCCAACTCAATGCTTGGGCGAAGGAAAATTTGCTTGAGCCTGTTTCTGCCTTGCGGTGTATAGGCAAAACGTTGAAATAGTCCATAAACAGACAGGCCTTCCTTAGCTCTGGAGGACTTTGTTCCCGGCCCTAGATCGATGGCTCTAGGGTGTGATTCCGAATCCATGATCTGGAGGGCTACCAATGTCCTCGCATTGATGAACCTTCCCAGTGTGAGTATTCTGTGGTCCTGGATAGGTGTAATGAATACTTACATGGTCCCAGTCAAGCAAAACATCTCGATGGACTTCACTGGGAAGATGGCGTAGGAGTGATCACTAGAGTCTGATACTGTCGCTCTTCGTCGTTGTAGATGGGTAAGGACTGCACCAGCACAGCCGACTGTTACCGCATTGGCCATGTCGATCGAACTGGCCATGTGCAACAGTCTTCCCTCCTGCAGTGTGAAGTCTAAGTTATCAGTGTCCAGTTCTTCAGTATCCACCAGTCCATTGTGCGGCACTAGGAACTTGATACGATTCTCGTGCGTAGACGATATCTCCAACGCCGCAAGCTTGTTTCTTGCATTGGTGTAGTTAAACTCTTGGGAAGGTCTCGTGTCAAGTTGATAAGGGAGGTATGAATGGGTGCCTTGAATACGAACCGTCAGCAGCGAGTAGAGACTTCTGTCTTGTCATTCCTTACTCTCGTCTTGTCCAAGGCCTCTGTTGTCAGGCGAATCCACACAATCAACCCGAGGTGAAGCCAGGAGCACCGTGGGCTTCGTCTGGAGAATCACTAGATGCTGTCAGTCAGTAGCAAACTTAGCTCAAGTCCAGTACTCAAACAGCTATCCACCACTTGTGCACCGGCAGACTGCAGATCACCCAGTAGATAGAGCGTCTCTTCCGGTGCCGAGTAGTATGAGCAGCCAACGGTGTCCGAATTCCTAATATCGATGGCCACGATGATCTGTTCAAAGTCGTCATCGGTCGAGTGCTCCCCGCGGTTAGCAATGGGATCTTCCATAAGACTGGTAGTGGGGCGTCTGGGAGTTGAAGTTCCCTGCGAACTTGCAGGTGGAATGACGGAGGCGGTAGATCGCGCATCGTCCCTCGGGTTTCGTCTGAAATTGGAGGAGTGAGGAGTGATATATGGGTGGGAGGCTGTTCGTCTTCTTTTTGTGATAGGCTCCATGTTGGAAGGCTGGCATTCGCGAAGCTGCAGCTCCTGTGGGTGAAGTGCACGTCGAGAAGAAGTGAGGCCTAACGTGGAGGCAATCTATACAAACACGAGTGGGCCTCAGGCCTCAATCGCTACGATCGTTTACTTGGCCTCATCTTCGTATATTGATCAAATGATTTGGTAATGCAATTGTACAGTTAGATTTTATAGACATACTCCAACAATGCAACTATAGTACAAAAGAGGAGACAAAGAAGTGTACACATGAGGATGCAATCATATTTTCAGTCGCCCACGCCAGAATCCACCTCAAACAAACGCCAGGAATAGATATTGACAAAATCAGGAATAACGTTTATGGTTCTTCAGATTCCGTGGGATCGGGGATTTTTACGCCTTCTGACCTGATCTGCAGTCCGCTCTTGTCGGAGTTGAATGAGACATGGGCCGTTTGTCCGGAAGTGACCTCGCCGCGAATGATCTTGTCGGCGAGCTTGTTGCCAATTTCCTTGGCGATTAAGCGGTTGAGAGGGCGAGCACCGTACTTGGGGTCATAGCCTTTGTCGCACAGCCAGTCTTTGATTTCATCATCAACCTGCAGCACCATCCGTCGGTCATCCAGCCTCGCTTGAAGTTCCTTGAGGCGGATGTCCACGATATCCCGAAGAGCCTCTTTGGAGAGCCTCTTGAAGATGATGAACTCGTCGATACGATTGAGGAACTCAGGGGGATATGCGTGTTGCACGACGTCCATCACGGCCTTCTTGATTTCTGGCGAGAGCTCCTCGTCGCCAAAGTCCTTGAAAGAGTGGAGGGGGTCGGCGCCTACGAGGATGTCGGCACCGAGGTTGGAAGTCAGCACAATAAGCGTGTTTCGGAAGTCCACCTTATGACCCTGGGAGTCGGTAAGGAATCCCTCATCCAGAACTTGCAGCAAGAGTGCGGAAATGTCACGGTGCGCTTTTTCGAACTCGTCAAACAAAAGGACTGCGTACGGCTTGCGTCTCACAGCCTCAGTGAGCTGACCCGCATCGTCGTAGCCCACATAGCCCGCTGGCGAGCCGATCAAGCGACTGATGGTATGCTTCTCTTGGAACTCACTCATGTCGAATCTCACAACGGCAGTCTCAGTTGAGAACAAGAATTCCGCCATTTTCTTGCACAGCTCTGTCTTTCCAACACCAGTGGGACCAAGGAACATGAAAGATGCGAGAGGCCGGTTCTCTCCGCTGAGACCTGCGCGTTGCATGCGAACTGCGTTGGCAACCGCAGCAAGAGCCTCGTCCTGTCCACGAACGGACTGCCGCAGAGTATCTTCCATGTGGATCAGTTTCTCAACTTCTCCGGCCATGAGCTTGTTGACCGGAATTCCGGTCGTCCGGGATACAACGTTTCCGATATCGTCGGCAGTGACCGAATCGTGGATCAGGCTTGTCTGGGGCGTTGCGCCTTGTTCCTCACCCTCCTTCGGCAGCTTGGCCTCGAGGCTTGGAATGGTGGCGTATCTCAGCTCTCCGGCTTTGGCGAAGTTTCCTTCTCTTTGCGCCTGTTCAAGCTGGAAACGAGCGTTTTCCAGCTCTTCCTTGGTGCGCTTGAGGGACTCAATCTCGGCCTTTTCTTTTTCCCACACCTCTGTCAACTTTGCGGCCTCTTCTTGCTTGGCCTTGAGGTCTTCCTGGAGCTTTTCCCGTCGCTCGCGACTGCTGATATCTGTTTCTTTGCGGAGAGACTCGAGCTCAATCTGGATGGTGGTGATATCACGGTCGAGTTCTCGGATCACGTCTGGCTTTGATTCCTGTTGCAGTCGCAGAGCCGAGGCGGCCTCATCCACCAGGTCGATAGCTTTATCAGGGAGGAATCGGTCCGTGATGTATCGGTTACTGTAAGTTGCCGCCGCGACCAAGGCGGCGTCGGTAATTCGGACACCATGGTGGACTTCATACTTGTTCTTGATACCACGCAGGATCGATATCGTCGCTGGAACAGAAGGTTCTCCGACCAGGATGGGTTGGAATCGTCTGGCCAGGGCCACATCTTTTTCAATGAGGCGATATTCGTTCAAAGTCGTGGCACCGCAGCATTGGAGCTCGCCTCTGGACAAGGCAGGCTTGAGGAGGTTGCTCGCATCGATACTACCTTCGGCTTTTCCTAAACCGAGCAAAGTGTGGAGTTCGTCGACGAAGAGGATCACACCGCCGTGCGCTTCCTCGACTTCTTTCAACACGGACTTCAGGCGTTCTTCAAAATCACCGCGGAATTTGGCACCGGCAATGAGCGAGCCCAGGTCGAGCGAGATGACCCGCTTGTCTTTGATACTCTCGGGAACATCGCCCTGCACAATTCTCTGGGCGAGACCTTCGAGGACAGCTGTCTTGCCGGTACCAGCCGCGCCGATGAGGACGGGATTGTTTTTCGTTCGTCTCGAGAGGACTTGAATGGTTCGATGGATTTCCGCATCGCGTCCAATGACGGGATCCAGTTTGCCCGCCTTGGCTTTCTCCGTCAGGTCTACGCCGAACTGTTCCAGTGCCGACTTTTCTGGTTCACCACCGAGGTTCATGCGGTGTGTACCGCCGGGAGGATGAGGTCGTCCGTTTGCATAGCTGCGAATTGCGTATAGCGGCTGGCAATGGGAGACACCGACAGCGAGAGGGGGAAGAACGCGGGTTTGCGGAAGCAGACGGAGGCTGCGTGTAGTATGGATAACACGGTTGGGGGATAATAATGGGGCTCTCAGGAGTCGATTCCGAGTGAGTTGTAATCGTGATGCCATATTTATTGCGAGGCTTCTATGTACAGTGAGTGTTGGCGAAATAGTTAACCCGGAAATCTAGGGAACATCACGCGTAAGATATACCTACTGAGGATAGCTCCACGCGATCGAGTGTTGCCCTGGCAGCTTTAGTACCACAACGAGCTGTTTGCCCCCGGGCGTGGGAGAAGGGACGCAGGGATTCGTGATGCTTCTAGGTCGATCTATGGGAGCGGAAAGATGATATCATGAACCAACCATTTCGGCGAGGTCACCTGATATTTCTCTTAGTCATCCAGCCAAACCCAATGCTCGCTGCGATCACGTGCCTCCACAGCGGGTTGCTGAGGGGCTTTTTTTTGGCGCCATGAAAAAAATTCCACACCTTTTCTCCCCCTCCTATTTATTCCTCCTCTTCCTCTCCTTTTTCTCCCACACAACACATCTCTTCCCCTTCACACACAATCACAATGGGTTTCACCGACTTTGTTTCCGAGGCTGGCCTCACTCGTATGTCCTTCTCTTTCTTGTTTTCAGTTTTCTCCCCCATCTTCTGTTCTTTCAGGCACTAATTGGACCCCTCAGTGGCCAACAACTACTTTGCTAGCCGCAGCTACGTTGTTGGGTAAGACCCCTCCCTTACCTTTCCCTTGCCTTCATTGTTAGCTTGTTGTCCTGTTTTATGATGAAAACAAATTGGTCCGTGTTTATGAGGCGGATTAAGACCCCGCTGCGAGATTACACAACTTTGCGAGAAATCGCGTTTCTGATCAGGAGTATATGTCATTGTTGTTTTGTTTCGAGCTATTTTGATTGTCACTCGATGTATACCCTGGCATTGGCTAATAATGCTTCAGCGATGCTCCCTCTCAGGCCGATGTCGTGACCTTCAAGGCCTTCTCTGGCGCCCCTGACGCCGACAAGTACCCCAACGTTGCCCGTTGGTACAAGCACATTGCCTCCTACGAGTCGGAGTTCTCCTCCCTCCCCGGTGACGCGTCCAAGGCCTACACCACCTACGGCCCTGAGTCCACCGAGCTCCCCACCAACCCCAAGGACAAGCCCGCTGAGGATGACGACATGGACCTCTTCGGCAGCGACGAGGAGGAGGAGGACCCCGAGGTCGTCAAGGAGCGTGAGGCTCGTCTGGCTGAGTACCGCAAGAAGAAGGAGGCCAAGCCCAAGGCCATTGCCAAGTCCATGGTGACTCTCGAGGTCAAGCCCTGGGGTATGTTCTGTTCCATCTCCGTATTTATTACCCGGCGACCATACTAACGAATGTAGATGACGAGACCAACCTTGAGGAGCTGGAGGCCAACGTCCGTGCCATCGAGAAGGACGGCCTTGTGTGGGGTGCTTCCAAGTTCGTTGCCATTGGCTACGGTATCAAGAAGCTCCAGATCAACATCGTCATTGAGGACGAGAAGATCTCTCTGGATGAGCTCCAGCAGGAGATCGAGGAGGACGAGGACCACGTCCAGTCCACCGATGTTGCTGCTATGCAGAAGATTTAAATGAAACGTCCAGTCATGAGAGAAATGGCGTGATGAAGGATTTGATGTTATCTGTCATGAAATACTAGAATAACCGGTTACCGGTTTGACGAATATAAAAAAATACCCATAAGCATAAGATATTTAGGAGTCCCAGTTCCGACAAGAAAGGACTGGGCTCTCTTTTTGAATAAGTCAATATGACATTTACATCAATTCAGTTCCAATTATGTGAAGTACATTGAAGCGGAGGATGCATCATTCAGGGTGCTCGGCGGGGCACTGCACTAATGGTAGCAATGGTTACCCGTAGTCCTGAGCTACCAATCTCTACGACAGCTGTCTAGCTACCTCATATCCTGCGTCGATTACCATCCATCTACGCCCAATTGCACACGATTCCCCTCACCATGAGTTTTCTCTCCCGAATCATCACCCTCTTCGGCCTGGTCCTCCTCGCCCACGCGTAAGTCCACCATCTCGACCGCTCCGCTCCCTCACAACCGGCTAACCATCCTCTCCCAATGGACAGAGGCTACTCGGCGCACGAACACACCGTCCTATACAGCAACGTCCGCGTATCATCAGCATCGACAGCTCTCCCGCACGATATCGTCGTCGAAGCCCTCGCGTCGCTGGTGGTGGTCTCCGTGGGCCTCGTCCTGGGCGCGGAGAAACTGAAGCCCATCAGTTGGAGCGAGTGGGCGGGCCAGATCGAGCGCGAGGGCGGTGCGCGCAACCCGTTTCGGCGGCTGGAGGAGCGGTATGGGTTTTGGGATGTGCGGGTGAGTTTTTTTCCTTGGGTTGTTTTTTGGGGGGGGTGAGATTGGGCTGGCTGGCTGACTATGTGCAGGCGAAGAGAAAGCAGTTTGCGGATTGGATCCGGGCGGAGGATCCGTTGAAGCAGTGATCATTTCCTGTGCTGTGTACTATAGCTGATCATAATCTATGATTTTCAAGTGGGAGATATATATATTGTTGTTTACATCTAGAACCCTAGTGGGAGGCTCGGTCTGCATAGCGTCAATTGTGCACTGATGCAGGAATAAGATAATATGCAGCAGTGTCTTCAATAATAATTACCGTAAGCAGCAGATGTTATTATGCAGGACTCCATGGAAACGAAGCAACGAAGAACGGATACCCGCATTCTCTCACATAGATTAAGCCGCTCCACCACAACAGCCACGACGACCCTGAAAACACATTCATATTAATATAGAAACCGATCCTTGCAGACAAACCTTCGATAATTACTGACAGTCATTAATAGGTACTTATGATTACTAGTTGTGCCAATTACCGATTACTCATTCGGGCCCGCGATGTCTTAGGCAGCCCTGGGATCGACGAATCTCTTGCAGATGCGTACGTGGACTCTCCTTCGCGAGACCTATCAACGCCGTGTCCGACGATGGGTTTACGTACGCAGTCCGAGGGCGTGTCCCTAGGCACAATCTGCACATGAACAGCCGTCATTCCTCCTACACAGGGCGTGGTCCAGCTCTTGTTGTGATTGCGCCACCGACGCCCTCCTTCGGCCCGCGGCTTGCCTGGACTCATCCCCACGGACGCCTGAAGAGGCTGAAGGGTCGCATCCGATCCTGCGATCGACAGCGGATGTGAGACAGGGTAAGCTGTTAGCTGAGCCTGTGCTGGGCTTTTTGGGACGGTGGGAGGTTGGTACGTAGACTTCAGACGGGATGGCGAGACACCCTATTTATAGAGAGACACAAGAGAAACATGTCCCGTTGTGTCGCGGAAAGTGGACTGATTCTAGGCTCAGCGGTGGAACATGCCATCGGTGGATGGCCACATGGGTTGTTTACCTGGGTATTCGTCTCGATATTTCGAGAAATGACCAGGGCGGAATAAAAATAGATGCATACGCAACCCTCGTAATACACTTTGCTGTGGATGTCCTCCCAAGACGCCGTCTAGACTGCGCTTTATTTCCCGCGGTGGATCGCGGTTGCCACTAACGCAGGACTCGCAGCAGGGCTGAGGCAAGCAACATCCTTTTCTTCTTCGTAGGTATTTAAGGGTTGTCGTTGTCCCCTTGGATCGTCTTCTACATACTCACTACATACTGCGTACTGTATACTACATACTACATACTCCGTACTACATACTCCGTTCGCTCATACCACCCCCAAGTCTATCCACTCTCTACTCTCTACTCTACACACTGTCTATACTTCAACATGCGTGCCTCCATCCTCGTCCTCGCCCTCTCGGCCCTCGCGGCCGCCCAGTCTGGCTCGGAGTCTAGCGTCTCTGCTACCGACTCTGGCATCGTGACCGGTACCGAGTCCGGCATCCTGACTAGCTCCGCTTCGGTACGTCTTAACCCATCTCATAACGTTACCTCCCTCTAACTAACCCATAACAGAGCGCTGGCACTGAACAGCCCACCTCCGCTCCCTCCACCACCTCTGCCCCCGTCATCCCCACCGGCGGCTCTGGCTCTTCCTCCACCGGCGCCCAGGCCCCCTCCACCCCCGGCGCCTCCTTCTCGACTTCGGTCCGCTCCAGCAGCGCCGTGAAGAGCACCTCCACTGCCACCGCCACCAAGACCAAGTCCGCCTCCGAGTCGTCCGGTACCTCCAAGTCGTCCTCGTCCACCGGCGCTGCCGCCTCGACGAGCAGCGGTGCCGCCGTCCCCATGGCCACTGCCGGTCCTGTCGGCCTCATCGCCGGTGCTGCGCTGGCTGTTCTGCTGTAAGGTGACTCGGTAAATGGTGTGAATGTTGATCGTGGCAGTTGTGGGATATCCAATGTAATGGCCTTGTTTTCTTCGGGACGCCTCTCCGGCGAATCCCATCTTATTCCAAATGATGCATAGCGACGCCTAGCGCTTACCCTCCTTACGTTAATATACTAATATCATCATGACTAGATGACTCTGCATCTGATGGTGATCGTAGACAACCCCATGTACAGGAATTAAGTATTCAATAGCCAGCCAACCCTTCCAATAGATGTATGCAACCACCCATGCTCCTATGCAGATGCAGTCTTACCCTGATGCCACCGTCAAACGCCATAACATGAGAAAACAAAACTCCCTCATTACAACCTCCAAATCCCGATCCGCGGCTTCGGCTTCTTCCCCTGAGTTCCCGATATCTTGCGCGTCCCAGGGATCGGCCGCGCCGTCTTGGAGCCCGACCCGACTGCTCCCGCCGACGGCGCAAGAGCAGCCGCATCCTGGCCATGACCAGGCCGATGGGCCGCGGACCCCGTCTTGGACCCTCCAAAGGGCAACGCGTGGTTCTCCTTGCCGTCTCCGCTGCGACGACGGTCAAAGTCATCCGCCGGGACTATATCCGCGGCGTCCTCGAAGATTTTCAAGTCGTCGTCGCGGAAGCGTCCGGACGCGTTGATGCCCTGATGCAGCACCGACAGCTTGGGCGACTTGCGTTGCGGTGAACGGTCTGGCTCCGCGTGCCGGGCGTTGGCCGCGATGTTCTTCTCCGAGGCTGTCATGGGGAGACCGTCGACGTCGGAGTCCTCGTCGAGGTCGTCATCTAGGTCGCGGTCCAGCGGCATCGTGAGCACCGAGAGCGGGCGTTTGCCCAGGGCGTTCTTGCGTGGACTGGGTGGGGCGAACTTGACCGGCGACGGCGAGAGGGACGGGTCGTTTTCTTTGCTTGCGTTGGAGACGTTCTCTGCGTCTGAGTCTGTGTCGCTGGGCTCTGCGTCGGTGAGGTCGGCACGGCCCGTTGGGTGTGATGGCTGGGGTGGTGGCGACAAGACGTGCGTTCGTCGCGTGTTCTTCTTCATCGTCACGGATTGAGTCGGGACGCCCTTTCGGGACCGTAGAGACCGCGTCGTTATTGAGTTCTCCTCCGGGATGGGTATGGCTCCCGCATCCTCGCCGCGCGATTTCGCCTCTATGACGGTATCTTTTAATTCGGTAGGGACCGGGGCGTGGATGGAGGTCATCAGCTTTGCCTGACGGGCGAACGCCTCGTAGTTTTCTTGCAGCAACGCGCCGGCCGTGGAGTTGAGCGCCGAGTCTGGGTTAGGGTAGATGAGGAGACAAGAGACGGTCTAATGATAGAGATGGAGATTAGCGCATGCGACACCTGACGTGAAATGTAAACATACAATCAAGACGTCTTTTAATGTCAGGGTGGCCTTCCAGTCCCGCTTCAGCGTGTCGACGCACACCGCTCCCGTCGACTCCTCCACATTAGGATGCCAGATGCGCGTTTTGAACGTGGCTTTTGGTGGACTTTTAGGATAATCGTCTGGCATCTTCAGGTGTAGACGCCACAGGCCCTGGGAATACGGTGTTCCCTGGGGCCCGGCCAGGTATGTCGTCAGTTGTGTCAAGTCATCGGCGGAGGAGTCGTCGGACGGGAAGAAGTAGTTTGGGGGAAGCTCGTCGTGTAGGGCTGCATGGTCCGCCGCTAGACGTCGGAATTCGGAGACCTAAGGCGAGGGGCATTAGTAGGGAGAATTTGATCGGTCATGATCTTGCGGCACGAAAGTGAATGTATAGCATCGCCTGTTCTGGACATCTCCGGGACGACGTACCATGTTGTAGCTAGGTCAAGCTCCACAAGTGGCGATGGAGCGTCCGGCCAGAATCCGAAACGAAATCAAAAAGGAAATCAGATCAATTACACTAGGCCGATTGCATGCAGCCGGGTCGGGACAGAACAATGCCCGGTGTCGATCCCTGAGATGATTGATTGCTTGGTGGTTGCCCCCGTCGGAGGTTGTTTTGGATGACGGCCACAAACAACAACAACCACGTGACAGACGCGTGGACTGGACGCGTTTTAGGAAGTCTAATTGAAGCTGAGTCATCACATACAACCTTTTGATTGTCTAGCAGATCTATCCAAAATCATGTCATCGAGCCTCCTAAAATACATCAAAATCCAATCACTGCCTCAAACCCTTGGGCAGAAGCGGCATCTGGAATGCGCCTTTGGTCCCGCGCAGGAACGAAGCAACGAGATCATCCAATCCAGCCTGCACAGCTCTATCCACCCACTGATCAAAAGGAACCAACTCGACCTCGGCTCCCCCGTTTCTTTGCAAGTATTCCCTAAAGTCTTCCACAGGAATCACGTTCTCCCCGCTCTGGTGAAGATATACGAGCTCCCTGGCCGAGGACTGAACAAAAAGATTATCAGTTATACCCTTTGCGCAGGTTTCCACCCCCACAAAGTCGAATGCGCCTTGAGCACCCGCAGCCACCAAATCCGGAACCGCTCGTAGCACCTCAGACCATCTCCAGACATTGTGAATGATGTCCCGGTCACCAACATCCGGACCTGTAATGTTGCTCGGTCGATGAATGAACACAGATAATCCGAGCTTTTCCGATGCCTGTTCCAATATCCGCTCGCTAGCCCATTTGGCAGCAACGTAACCATCGGACCCATCGACTGGAGGTGGGAAGGAAGAAACAGACTGCTCAGGGAAGGAAGAACCCCCAAGAAGGTGGCCCACACCGGCGGTCGAGACGTAGTGGAAAGCTGGGGTGGGAACGCCGGAGTCGATCGAGGAGCGCAGGGCAAGTTCAACGAGTTGGCGGGTACTGTCCACGTTGGTCGATCGAAGGGAATGATAGGACTTCATATGAGAAACTTCAGCTCCATTGTGGATGATGGCTGCGGCAGAGGAAAAGATTTCCTGAGCTTGCACCGCGCTCAATCCAAGACGCTTAGCGGCCAAGTCGCCAGTGTAAACAATAACCTTCGCAGATCCTACCAATTCCTCTGGGAGCGTGCGTCCAGGTCGGACAGCGAGGCAGTGGATCGTGGAAATCCGTGGGTCGGCGATAAGCTGTCGAACGATCGCACGGCCCAGGAACCCAGTGCTACCAGTGAGGACGATCGATAAATCTTTCTCTGGGTGATCCCGAGAACGAGCAATAGCAGGAGGAAGAGACGCATCCAGAGCAGTCTCTTCGTCCCACACAATGGTGCCTGGTTCAGCTGTTTTGTTTCCATCAAGTCGTGACGCCAGTGTCTCAAGCGTGCTGGCTTGAAATAACTCGGCCAACGGCACCGAGACATCAAAAACCTCCAGCATCTTCGCCCGAACTCGCATCAACATGAGCGAGTTTCCTCCAACTGAAAAGAAGTCTGACTGCCGACGAATCTCGAGAGACATTCCCTGTTCCGACAGGATATCCTGCCACACTTGCTTCAACTTCTTCTCCGTTTCGCTTAGCTCTTCATTCACCGTCTCTTCATCCTCCTGGATGGGAATAGCCGCAAGAGCTTTGGTATCAAGTTTGCCTCGTTCCGTGAACGGTAAACGCTCCAGTGGAACTGCAATCGCTGGGCGCATATACACCGGTAGAGGTAGGGACTGGATCAGCTGACGGAGATAAGCAGACGCCGATGATTTCGATCTCTCGAGGTCCGCCACCTTGGCCGGCGCAAAAACCACGAAGCTAACCAGCGTCTGGCTTGTTGTGCCCTTGACAATAGTCGCTGCATCCACAATTGCCTCTTTAGAGGTCTTGACGATTGAGTTGGAGATGTCATTCAATTCGATTCGAATGCCACGCAGCTTCACTTGCGAGTCTCCGTCCATGCGGCCCAGGAATACAAAGGATCCGTCTTTGAGAAGCCGGGCCTTGTCTCCAGTACGGTAAACACGGGTCCAGCCATCATATGATGGCCCTTGGGGCTTACGCAGCTCATCTGGTTGGAACTTGGAAGCAGTCAATTCCTCCAGGCCGACATAGCCCTGCGCCACACCTGGTCCGCAGATACACAGCTCGCCAGGCCATCCCAGAGGACATGGTTGCAGGTTCTCGTCAAGTACATACACACCGTAGTTTGGAAGAGGAGGTCCAACAGGGACAACGGACCCGTCTCCCCAATCTGTACGGCGGTACGCCACCTTGCCAAGAGAAGACATAATACTCGCCTCGGTTGGACCGTATGCGTTGTAGAGTTCCAAATTCGGTAAGTTGAGGTCCCGGAACTTGCGAAGAAGATTGATTGTGAAAGCCTCGCCACCACAGAGGGCAATGCGCCAGGATTGGCAGCGAGACAAGATGTCACTCCCATACTGGAGTAGAGCAGACATCTCAGAAATCATAATCAGTGTCAGTGTGACACCTTCTCTTTCTATCAGTGCCGCAAGATCCACCGGATCGCCACGGTTGCTGCCATGGATCAGGGTCCCGCCATTCGTCAGTGCCATGAACAGCTGGGACAGGGAAGCATCGAAGCCAAGAGCACTTTGCTGCAGTACGACGTCTTTGTCCGTGAGGCCCAAAGCACTGCTGATGGAAGCAAATTGAAGGGAGAGATTTGCGTGGGTCAGCATGATACCCTTGGGTTTTCCCGTGGAGCCACTCGTGTAAAGAATGACAGCTGGGTCGGAGAGTTTCGAAACATCGGGAACAGGTGCTGCCGACTGTGGAACAGTATCAATATCGAGTACATCCTGACCATCACCAGCCACACTAACCAGCGTCTGCTTGGTAGCACTGTGGTATAGTATAAGGGTTGGTTTGCACTCTTTAACGACATCGGCCAGTCGCTCAGGGGAGTTTCGAACGTCGAGAGGGATGTAGGCAGCTCCAACACGATAGATGGCGAGGATCGATGCGACAGTGTCAACCGTCGGCTCACAGTACACGGCAACTCGCGCACCGGAAGTGATGCCGGCCTGCTGGAGAGAAGTAGACAGAGCGTAAACTCGAGCTTGCGTCTCAGCATAGGTCCTAGCCTTTCCATTCAAATCTTTGACTGCAACACCGTCAGGCCGCTGAGCTGTCATAACGTCCACGCGCTGTGAGATTGTCTCCGTTCCGGCCCAATCCAATCCAGTTACAGGCCCGGTTCCAGCGACCATGGACTGGTTGACCAAAGACTTATCAAATAACGACACCTCATTAATGCGTTGGGACGAGTCGGTCGCCAAGGTATCCAGCAACTGAACATAAGTCTTCACCAGGAGCTCGGCACCTTCCCAATCATACATGTAATCTTGCATGGAGAAAGTGAACATTCCCGTGCCATCGTCTTTCTCATCGATCGAAATGGCAAGATCAAAAGGCGCCTTGGCATCTTCATAATCCAAGAAGTTCATCTTCGCGTCACCCATTTGTGGAGCGCGCAGGGCCCCCATACGGTAGTTCATCAGTACCTGGAACAGTGGTGTACTCGTCGATGATGTTGGTATCTGGAGCTCCTTCAAAGTAGTCTCGAGAGGCACACCAGAATGCTCCAGAGCATTGTATGCTTTGGAACGAGTATTGCGAAGGGTGTGGATAAACCGCTCCTTTTTGTTGACCTTCAATCTCAAAGGCAGCATATCCAACAAGAAGCCGACTGTGTTGAGGAATGCTTTATCTGAGCGGTTCGCGTCGATGATGCCCAAGCACACATCGTCAATTTCCAGGAAGCGATTAAGCAAAACCATGAAAGCGGCCAAATAGAAATGGAAGGTCGTGGTCTTTGCAGCTAAACTTGCCTTTTTGATCTTGGAGACAAGAGAGGCATCCACGTCGTACACATAGTCGAGCGTGTCGTACCGAGTCAGGGCTTTCCTGGTGCCGACCTTCGCGAATGGGAACAAAGGCAGCAAGGGCGGTGCGGACGGAAACTCCTTTCGCCAGTATGAGAGCTTGGCATCATGGGCACCGCTACTGACAAGCTGGCGCTGCTTGACTGAGAAGTCGATATACTGCGATAGCGGGGGGAGCTCAGGATTGTCTGATTCGTAGAAGCGCGCAAGATCATTCAGGGTAATCTGCCAACTGACACCGTCCATAATGATATGATGGTAGCCAAAGACAATGGTATGGTCTTTGGGACCATGGGAGACCAATGTTGCGACGAGCGTATCTGCGACAGAGAGGTCGAAATGATAATGGGCAATTTGACGGAACACGCGCTGCACGTCGTCTTTGTTTCCCAACATTGTCCGCAGCTGGAATGGGGAAGATGCTAGTACGCGCTGCATGGCTGCACCGCTAACTTCGTCGGTGTAGAACGCAGTGCGGAAGCTTTCATGTCGTTGAATCAGGCGCTGGAAAGCATTCTCAAGACGCGCAGTGTCGAGCGGACCCGTGAAGGTGTATGATGTGGTACAGTTGAACGGGGTCTCCTGTTCAAGATAGGCAGTTGGGAACCATAATCGGTTCTGGCTGAACGACATCTTTTCACGCCGCTGGACAGCAGTGCAGGTCTTCGATTTGACACTCTCCAGCCGTAGGGTAGTTATTTCAGTGTGAGGAGTGTTGATACCCCGGCTGCTCGGAGGCGTCATTGTCCCTTCTGAAGATGAATCGCTTGATGGGGACACAACAGCAGCTTCAACAACTGGCTCTTGGGATTCAATATGGCGTTCGATGACGGGGTTTTCAGGTACAGGTGCGGTAGTAACTGGCTCAGGGGAGCTGACAGCGGGTTGCGCTTCAGCTTCTTCCTGCGACCCAATTTGAAGGGTCAAACCAGCAGCGACTTCATCACATACTGCAACAGGTTAGCAAGGCATACCAAAAAAGCAACAGAAATGGACGCCGTACGGTCTGCAATAGTAGATCCTCCAAGAATCTTCAAGATTGACACATCGACGTCCAGCTCCTTCAAGAACCAGGCCCGGATGTCCGATGCGCTGAGCGAATCAACGCCTAGACTAGTAAGATCATTACTAGAACTCAGACTACCTTGACTGAGGGTCAGCATCGCAGCCAGTCGTGTCAAGAAGAACTCCTGAATGACTAGGGAGGCTTCCTGGTGGGTCTTGGAGGCGGCAAGTCTTTCAACCATGCTCTGGATCTCACCCTGGGAGCTGCCTGGTTCAGCTTCCTGTCCACGCTGTGTATAGTGAGAAAACAAAGGCTTGGAGAACCAGCTCCACTGCGAAGAAGCAGGGGTTTCACGAGGTAATCTCTTAACTCCGGTCCAGATCGCGGACACATCGTCCTGAGACTGGGCGGTTCGAATGGCCTCTGTCAACGCGTAGTGTACATCTGACTCGCTGAGGCGGATGAATGGGTAGTCCGAGTCAAGATTCATTTGAGACTCCAAAGAGAGAACGGTTGTTGGCAAAAGTCGTTGTCTGGACTGAGCAGCGAGGCTAGTGAAATACTGTGAATCAGATTAGTATCGTAGGCAAGTGCTCTTCTCGGAAGAGACACATACTGCATTGACTGGCGCTCGGTCCTTCAGAAGGGAAGACAAGATAATGAAGAAACCAACTTCTTGATCTTTCAAGATAGTAGCCAAATTATGTGCACTTTGCTGCACACTCTGAAGGGTCTTCGATGGAGCATCATCTCCTCCGAGAACGGGCAATGCTGCTGATGCACCACCATAGATGACACCGTTGACTTTTTGCAATGCCTCAAAAACACCTCTGACGTCGTGCAGATTGGCAACATCTACCTTGAGGTTTTTCACCTTCAGATCATCCAGTAGATCTCGACCATTCCGTTCTCCGATGTCACTGTTTGATTGTTAGAACGTCCCCAGGCAAGGATGGAATGTGGATAGCCTACGAGTTAATAGTGACCAAAGACCGCACACCATTCGCGATCAACCAGTCAGCAATGGACTGAGCCAAGTGTTGATCAATATTGACGAGCACATATGTTCCGGTTGAAGAAAGGAGCTGTGATGGTTCCAATGGCTCCACCGTCACAGGAACACCTGCCTCCCGGGCCCAATCGACAACCGTCACGGCGTTGGTGTTTGAAATCCCATGCTCAATTAGATCACTTAATGTCAAAGGCGAAGAGGATGGATACGCGGCCTTTCGGGAGAGCTTCACGGCAGATGATGCAACAGTCAGGAGAACATGCTGTAGCCAGGGAGTCGACACTTCTTCAGCGCCTTCAGAGCCCAACTGGAATAACTCTCCTGGACCGACAAGAGCACAGTCCACAGGGAGTAGCGACACAATGCGGGAGGACAGGCGGTTTGATTTCGGCGAGAGGTCAAAGAACAGTTTTGGACAAGGCGGAAGCGCCGAAAGGATGTGTCTCTTGGACGCAAGAGGTGAGATGGCAGTCCATGTCACGCTGCTGGTTTCTTCACGTGCTGCAGTGGTCAAGAAGTGGACTTTCTTTTCAGCGCCTTTGGTCAGATCATTGAGAATAGTTGCAAGAGTGGTACTGGGCTCCAGGATAACAGAATTGCCTGCAGGAAGGGAATCGAGAATGTGTTGAGCGACCAAGACATTTGCAGTCAGCTCCAAGAGGTTGCCGAGTTCAGCTGGGCCAGATTCGGCTGAGGGAACCTTCCATGTCGCAAGTGCAGGCGCACAAGATGACATAGTATCAGTGAATGCGAGAACAGTGCCCACATCGTCGACCTGTCCCGCGGAGAGATAGAGATAAATCCCATTGGAGACGTTGATGGCAATAGGAATGGATTGGGTGGTGCGAAGAGTCGGTCTTCTCTCGGCAGATTTTGAAGGACTGAAACGTTCAGCAGTATAGGTCGCGACATGAAGCGAGCCAGCAGCAGTCAGAGAAATTGTGTCTTTCAGGGTATTCACGCTTTGGACGATAGGCCGCCAGTGAGAGTTCAGACGATCATTCGGACCGCTGGCTGGAAAAACACGAGGAATGAAAACGCGGCCGTCTTTGAATGAGATTTCTGTCTCAGTAGTCCACAGACGAGACTCTTGTGAATCGTGTACGCCAGGAATCAACAGTCGCATGAAAGCACCGAGAATCTTATACTCAGACTCTTCAACGATATCCAAGTTAAGGAATTGAGAATGAACGGACGGATGTTCTTGCGCCAGGAAATGACCTAGACCAACTGACGCCGCCTGTTCGGGGTTGGCTTCCAGCGCACCCTGGGTCACCCAGAGTACATGAGGAGCCCGTGCAAACAGTTCAGAAATTGCCTTGTATGATTTGGCCGTGAGCAGTCTGGACACTGGCTCGTCAAGGTCAGTAAGAACGATTGCACCGGCAATATTAGTTGCGTCTTCGTCCTGAAGGGCTTCAAAGGACTCTATGCAATGGACTTCCTTTGTCCAAGGGCGCAAAATGGAGGCAATATTGTACCATAATCTTGAAGTCTGCAGTGTTTTACCTCCGACGACAAGGACTCGTCTGCCATCCAATATCCCCAGAGCCGATGGTTGCAACGGATGGCGAAGTAGATCGATGGTCTCATCCAAAGCCTGAGACACAAATAACGATATGGCGTCACCTGGCCCATTGGCATCTTGAGGCAGCAAAGAGTCAACACCGGAGAAGCCCACCTTCCGCAGCAAGCCATCTAGACTCACGCTAGAGACATGGTGTCCAATATCTCGGCCGTGGTCGCTATTGCTCGCCGAGCCTAGCAGGACACCTAGGAAGATCCTGGACCAGACATACTCCTGAGTAGGTTCAACGAGGACCAAGTAGCCTCCCGCCTTCAAGACCTTCCGGAATTGCCGCAGCGCCTCCTCATTGAAGGAAGTTGTCTGGCCATTTAGGAGATAAGAAGCGATGACGACGTCAAATTGTTGTCCATCGAGGGCAGACGCGATAGCGGACGGGTCGCTGTGTAATGTCTCCACTCCAATATGCTTGAGCTTCTTGCCATACTTTGCAACGTCTTTGGAAGACGAGTTGGTGACCAATGTGTATGATGAAATAGAGTCGGCCAGATCTTCCAATGTATCGAACGAAAGAGGCAAATGAGCTGGGGAAATTTCGAGAACATCGATGTGTGCAAAGCGATGCGCAATCTGGTCGATCAGAGTATGCAACCCAGCCTTCACTTGCGTAAAGGCAGAGTTAGTCTCCACAAACGCCTGTAGCTGTCGCTCAAGGTCGCCACCGGGTAGTCGGCCTCGTATAAGCTCAGGCAGATTCTTCGCAACTGCTCTTAGTGTTTCGAAGTCGTCCAGGTGGGAGACTTCCTCCACATTATCGTCGTGGTGCCGGCCCTTGGAATGACTTGGCAGATTGAGTTGAAGCAACCACTCAAATTCCTGCGACAAGTGACCAGAAAGATACAGATTGTTCGCGAGAAGATTCTCGAGATACAAGATTGACTGATGTTCCATATCCAATGCAGCTTGATTGGTGACCTTTCGTTGTTCGTTGCTGACAGAAAGGCCTTCGCTCACAACCGGCTTCCAGACAGTCTGCAGGAACAGTTCTCTGTCATCAGCCACAGAAGTAGGGCTAAACGAGGAGATCGTCACTCCTTCAAGTTCGACCAACAACTTGCCGCTGGTGCTATCAGACACTTCAATATCTGCGTGAAATGCGGAATTCGTGTTTGCGGTTGCTTTCTCCACACCTGTAACGAAGCTATCGATTACGAGCCAAGAGTCTGAGGAAGATACTGACGACAGCCGTAGCGACATCCTTTCTATCTTCTGTGGAAGAAAGACAGGCCGCAATGAAGCGTCTCCAGGCGCCGAGAATGCTGCATACGCGGTTTGGATACAGCTCTCCACCAAAGGTGGATCGAGCGTCAAGTGCTTGATATTGGCGATTTCCTTGTTGAAGATTGCAGAAGCTCTCTGCCACTTCCGCTGGATTCTTTCCAGGCTTGTGAACGTGCCAGAATACTGGAGTCCCATCTTAGCGATTGATTGGTAGAATTGAGGTATGTCAACGGATTCTAGGTTCTTCTCCCTTGCCTGGATAGGTGAGCGTTCATCAGCCGGATCCGCACGCAACAGTATCACACGCGCCGAGGCAGCTTTCTTTAGCACCTTGCTACCATCAGGGGGACCAAAGAGAACGCTAAACTCTGCATCCAGTGAATGGTACGCGACTTCGAGTCGATGAATCGAGGTAATTATCTCGACGCCCTGGGATCCATCTGGGATGCTGACTGCATTGTGAATAACAAGATCGTGCAGCTCGATACAATCGGTGACTGGATCGACAGAGCCTGCTGCCAGCTTCAAAGCTGCATCGACTGCCATGGTGCAGAATGCAGACGTCGGGAGAAGTGCCTGTCCTTGGAACCTATGGTCGCCAATCCAAGGAACCTCTTCAATGCGGAGAATGTTTCGCCAACGAAGACCATCCTCAGACGATCCACCTGGTAAGGGATGGCCGAGGAGTTCATGAGGAGGCGAGCTTCTCGTCCGGAACTCTCTCGATAGCCTTGATTCACGCCAGTAGATCTGTGAGTGGTCCCAAGGATAGGCAGGGAGATCTTTGACTAGCCTCGGGGGAGATAAATCCTCCGGTCCAGAGGCAGCTGCATATCCCGCAAAGTCGACGGCGGAGTGGCCGAAATGAAGCCACAAAGAGGCGAGCGCATCTCCAAACGCCACCACGTCGTTGCGTTTGCGATCAAGGACGCCAAAGTAAGGGAGAGGACCGTCGCTGAGCTCTCGTAGCGTCTGCGATGCGGGGCCCTTGAGCGCCGGATGAGGGCCAACCTCTAGCACGGCATCGAATGGACCGCACTCGATCATGGCACGCTCCAAAGCCTGAGAGAAGAGTACGGCCTGAGCCATGTTGTCTCTCCAGTAGGTGGCGCTGAGCTCCTCCGTCGTTGGATCACCATCGGAACCGTACACACTAGAAATCCAGATGCAGGATGACTTTGCAGGATCGTTCGGTTGAATTCTCGAAGCGTTCAAAGACGATACGTACGGGTCGGCACACGGCAACATGTGATGTGAGTGGTATGCAGTATCAACTTGGAGCATCCGAGCAAACGTCTTGCGGGCGTCAAGTAACTCTTTGGCTTCACGGACAGCATCCAAATCACCTGACAAAGTAACGCTGGTAGGAGAATTGCTGGCGGCGACGCCCAGGCGTGACTTGAACGCAGGCTGATCACAGAAATCTTTGGCTTCGTTGAATCCCATACCGACTGCAAGCATGCCACCCTTTGCTCCATTTTTGCCCTGTGCTAGCTTGGCATACTTCCCTCGGTAGTACGCAATTTTCATCGCTTCCTCTGCAGTCACAACACCAGCAGCATAGGCGGCCCCGATCTCGCCAGAAGAATGGCCTACGACTGCCGTGAAGCCAATACCAGAGGCGTGAAGGAGATCCACCAGAGCGATGGCAATGGCGGTGCACAGGGGTTGCGACAGAGCGGCCTCGGCAACGCGTGATTCGGCCTTCGGGGCTAGAATCTCACGCTTGAGGGACCATTCGGGGCCGTCGTCGAGCTCAGACAAAGATTTCTCCAGTCGCTCAATAGTGTCACGGAACGCTCTTGAATGCTCGATGAGGTGCTTTCCCATGGTAGGCCACTGGGCACCTTGACCGGTGAAGACGCCCAATAGAGACGGCTTTTGGCTTGCGATAGCTGTGGATCGTGTACCAAGCTCCGTCCCTGGAGTGTTTCTGACTGATTCGAGTTTATCTTGCATCTGCTGTGCGATGTCGGAGGCTGATAAGCCGGAGAAAGCAACCTTGAAAGGCAGGTTGGATCGCCGCGAGTGTAAAGTCCACGCCAGATCGCGGAGACTGGTAGTCTCCTGGTTTTGTCTCAAGAATGCTGCGTAGTTCTCCACGACGGATGCGAGGGCTTTATCGGAATGTGCAGATAATACCAGAGGAAGTACAACATCGTCACATTGGCTGGTGGCCGAGATGTGATTTTCAGGCTCATAGCTTTCCACGATGGCGTGAGCATTAGTACCACCAAAGCCGAAGCTGTTGACGCTGGCACGCAGAGGAGTTCCTGGTGCCACCGCTGGCCAAGGAATTGGCTCCGTAGGTACTGTCAAACGGCCATAGAACGGGGCAACGGAAGGGTTGAGGTTGTTGAAGTGCAGGTTGGGTGGGATGACACGGTGACGGATTGCAAGCAAGGCTTTCAATATACCTGCCATGCCTGCCGTTCCTTCCGTATGCCCCACGATAGTTTTGATAGATCCGACCACAAGCTTCGGACCAGGTTTGTTGTTATCGCCTTCTGCCCCAAAGAAGGCATCGTGGATGGCGGAGGCTTCTCGTGGGTCACCAGCTTGAGTTCTAATCTCATTAGAACAATGGCTTTCTAATAGTTTAAATCACATACCCAGTTCCATGTGCCTCAAAATATTGGCAACGATCGTTAGGGTTGGACAAATCCAAGCCGGCACGACGATACGTATCCCTAATTAGGTCTGCCTGGGCTTGGGGACTGGGTAAAGTAATACCCTTTGTGCGACCATCCGAGTTGACACCGGTTTCACGGAGGATAGCCTCGATGTGGTCGCCATCGGCGATGGCGTTGGACAACGTCTTTAGCATAAACGATGCGAAGCCATCTCCACGAGCGTAGCCCTCCGCGCTAACGTCCCACATCTTCGACCTAGACGACATCATGTGCATGTTCGATGCCGAGATGAACAGCTCCGGACCAAGCAGTAGATTCGACCCGGTGACACAGGCAACGCGGCTCTCGCCGGCCCGTAGTCCCTGGACAGCCTGATGAACCGCCACAAGACTCGACGAGCACGCCGTGTCGACGGTCAACGAGGGGCCATGCCAATCAAAAAAGTACGAGATGCGGTTGGCATTGAGTGCGCTCGAGGTTCCTGTAACCATATATTGTGAGAAGAAATCAGGATCACGCACCTGTACATCCATGTAATCCCTAATCATCAGACCTGCGTAGACTGAGGTATCACTTCCCTGGAGGCCCTGCAATGTCAGACCGGCTGCTTCCATAGCCTCATACACTACCTCGAGGAGGATGCGCTGCTGGGGGTCGATTGCCTCGGCCTCTTTTGGGGAGATATTGAAGAAGACCGTATCGAAACACCGCGGGTCTTCCTCAAGAAAGTAGGATCCGTGGACATTGGTGTTTCCATGTTGCTCTGCGTTTGGGTGGTAGAAGCCCTCGAGGTTGAATCGGCTTTCTGGCGGCGGCTTGGATAGATCTTTGGGCTTGAGGAGGAGGTCCCATAATTTCGAGGGGGATGACGCTCCACCTGCAAATCTGCAGCTGGAGCCAATGATCGCAATCGGCTCGTTTGAAGACATCTTAGACGATGTGTTGTTAGAGCGCAACCAAGATGTGTTAACAGCCCTGAAGGAGTTACACAGCAGAGCTCTGTCGAATTGGATAGGTATCGAAATCTTTAAATTGTCTGTTCAAGACTCGGCAATAATTCTGATTCTTTCTGTGCCCACATAATTCTGCCTAGCGATTCGAGCTCGTCGTTTGACAGCCGATATCACCGGAAACATACTCCATGGGCGATGTGAGCCACAAAGCACGTGTGCTATATTCCCGCCCGGACTACCGGTATAGGCCATCAAGGCTCCCCGGCTCGGCGTCAATAGCTTCATTGTATTATTCCGCCTGCAAAGCCGGTATGGTGTAATCGAACTTGGCCGTTGCTTGCTGCTGCTGGCTGCTGATCGGTGTAGTCGGGGATCCACAATAAAGCCGACCGCCGAGTGAACGATGACTGGCAGACCATTGAAGCTGCAGCAGAAAACTAAACACATCCAGTTAGTGTGTCGGAGGACCTCCGCCGGGGATGAGCGAACACCCATGCAAGTCAGACGATGGTTTCCAGCAGGAATGCGTCGGAATACCCACCGTACTGTCCAAGTAACACAGTTCACGACATCATGCAATTGAGACGTATAGACAGAGGAACTATAAAAATGGGTACAAACACAAGTCGAGTAAATCAGCACAAATCGTTTATTATCAGTCTAGTTGAAAGTATATTGTTTGGTCTTGTTTTTCCAAGCCTCTTGCGAATAATTTTAAAATGGCCGTTCTCGTTGGACTCAAGCTGCTCAGAGTCGCCCCTCTCATTACCTCGACAGCTGGTTACATGTGCGCATGGGACCAGCAGTTTGCCTTTTCGTCCTGGATCGATCATGGTGTGCCTCAGGAGCCAGCCGGCGCAGTCCTCCCGCACTGGTTTCCCGCTATCTTCCGCAAACTCATCTGGGTGGTCAGCATACTGCACCCGCTGGGGGGCGTTTTGGGATTGCTGAACAGCATCGGTAGCCCTGGCGCTTCGCTGGACGATCAAACTCGGCGACTTTACCTCGCCGGGGGTGCGTTCGCCATCGGTCATCTCGTATATGGCAAATTCGCCATGCGCATTATTGGGACCATCTGGGACAGCGCCCTGCCGGGCAAGACGAACTTGAGCGCTCTGCCCCCTTGGCTGCGACTGAACTGGTGGCGCATTCATACCAACAACCTCCCCGCGGTTCTCCTTTTCCTCGCCGCCTTGGTCAACGCTATTGAAATTCGCTAGGCGGGCTTTTGCGAAGGGAATTCGACACATCGAGACATAGAACAAAAGCTCGAAGCAGTGGGAAGATTTCCATATTCAGGCAGTGATAATTGAAGGGTATCATTGTGCGATGAGGGGTGAGCGGCAAAATCAGAAATGGGTTGATTATGAAATTGAAGGACAATTCGTTGTATCTAGTTCCTCACAGAATGTTCAGCTCAATCAGGGAGCTTCGTAATTTCGTGATTCTTTTCATTAGACGGTCCTCTTCGGCGGAGACAGTATCCAAAGCGCTAGACAGTAGAAGACCCCCGGTCGCCGATTCGGACAAGGTAACATTAGCGGGATTATTCTTTTTCTCCGGCTGAACGGCTTTGATGATCTCGCCCATTCGGGTCAGGAGTTGGCGCGCCAACTGCAGGATGAGAACAATTTGCAGCGATGACGAGTGCGGCAAGGAGAAGGACCCAACTTGAACGGATGGCATGTTGACGTAGTCTTCTCGGGCCGTGACCGAGGAACGATCCAGGCATCCCTGCATGTTGGCAAAGATTCTATCGTAGGTTTCGATGAGTCGAGTGTAGCATGACAGAATGAGAAGGCAGGAACCCTGGTCAAGCGGTGGCTCCTCCGAGGTACCGCCTTCGGGAGTCCGTTCGGGGGTCCCCTCCGGGGTCTGCATGAGGGCGGTCTCAAGGTAGCGCGGATAGCGTTCGTTGACGATCTCAATGAGCCGCTGGGACAAATGAAAGGTCCGATCTATGGCAAAGTCCTTGTTCTTCCAGCTGATCGGTTCGTTCAAGGATGCAGGAGGTTTTGGGACCGTCGCTTCGTGGGCGTAGAGGTCGACATTGAGCTCTGACAATTCGCGGATGGTCGCAAGAAGGCACACCGTCTTCGGTGCATCCACAGCGTCGCTTACAGGTGATGACCGGGACGGCGTGTTCATCGTTGCGGCAGGATGCTGCGACGCCATCATGGCCCATTCCTGGTTGAAGGCTTGCTGCCAGTTTGCCGGCGGGGTAGTTTGAATGGGACCATTCGCGACGACCGGCCACATCCAGTCCGCGGTGGTCGGAAGGTCTGCTTCACTTTGGCCCACATGGTAGGTGTCCATTTCCTGTGATGCGGGAGATGGATAGCGACCGGCCGGCAGAGCCCAGGGAGTACTTTCAGTGAATTGAGTCTGCAGCATGTTGAGGTCCATGTCGACGCCGGCGGAAGAGGGTTGGCTCATGTATGCCCCAAATGACGGGGTGTTTGGGTCGGGCGGCTGGTTCGTGAGTTGTGCACAAGCCAAAGATACATCAACCGGCGCGTTATGCCTCTTCAGTCGGTTGGAACGCAAGGACTGGCTCCAGCTGCAGGTGGCTTTGGCTTTGGCGCAGCGTACACACGGACCACTCCCTGAGTGGATGCATCGGAGTTTTTGACCATGACAGCGGTCGCAGGCATGGCGCTGGTTGGGTTTGGCCATGGTGGTCAATGGGGTGGACGAGGTCGAGACATCAGCTGGGAGTGGAGGAAGTGGAAGATCGGATGGTAAGTGGGGGACGAGTACAATAAAAGGAACGGGCCGATCAGGTGGATCACGTGGGTCAGCACGCCTAAAGTCGGGAGTTTAATTCGGAGCTTACCAATCAACCATCCTGCTAAACCTACTGTCCCTTTTTCTCCGGTGTACTTGACTAGTGAGACTCTATTAGACTAAAGATAAGGACTTTCGGTTTACTAGCTCCTTTAACAACTGTTACAGGGTTACACCTGTTAGTTCTCCTTCAAGCAACTCTCCGATCTCTACCTAGAGTAGTAGACAGTTTAAGCTCTATAAACGCAAGCCGCGTTACTTAGATAGAAAACTACTTAAATAGGATTGAGATCCTCATACGTCTACCCTAGAGGGGAATCCGTCTATAGCGTTTTACACTTACTCCCTATCTCTGCCGCTTGATTAGCATTTAAAACTCCTCCCATGGCGATTGAATGGTGCCCTAATGCCTTATATACCTACGTCTGATCTACTAATATGTAGGAATAGAGACGTGCCGCTAGCAAGTCGTCTATCTTAATAGTCCGAGAGTTGTAAACACTATAGCAGCTCTTTCTAGAACTGCTACAGTCCTCTAAAAAGATAGACCTACTATCGAAGCTGAGAAGAGACAAAAAAAAAAACTTAGTCGGAGGTGACAGGATTATTTTCGGTCCAGTTTCCAGGCCGGAACTGAGGATCTACTCAAGCGTTTTGGAGCATGACCCTCAAAAAAAAAGCACTTTGACTTCCGCATTTATGTAGCACTATATAGAGTTGCAGAATAAGGGTTGTGGATGCGGTCGAGCCTCTCCTAGGATCGCAGAATGCGGTCAAGGGACATCAAACAGGCGCGAATTTTTCCCGAGTTCTGAGCTGGGAGAGAACTTCCTACTTCCAAAGAGAACTTGCCCACTACCAAAGGGAACTCCTCATTGCCCCCAGGACGTCTTCTGCAAGTGTATTTCCAAATGTTCTGGAGCACGACATCAAGAAAAGAGCGCAGCAGTACAGTATGCATCCTTACAGTATCACTTGACTTCCCTTTTTATGTTAATTGCGATAGTACACAATCAACCATTAACAACGCACACTTCTCTATACTGGAAATTCACGTAGAAAAATTACACTCAGTCATAATAGCTCGAAGACAGATCTAGAAGTTATAGTAGTATCGCTACACTCCGTGAGAAGATCCTTTTGACTGCACCATCACAACTCTACTCCGTACAAGGCGACTAATAGTACTGCGGCTATTTAAATCAGATAGACAAAAGCTGACTCTGGGTCTTGTATGCGGCACGAGGACCGAACTTGAGATTACACATTCCGAGCCTTGCGGAGGTATCTGATAGTACACCTTCAGTGTGAGGCTGGCATCGAGTCGGTCGGTTCCCCAGCCACCGTGTAGCCTCGGAATTGAAAGAATGCATAGCGTCTACCGCAATGTGGTCCCATTGAATTTGATTCCGCAGCTCCTGTCCACGCTTACGGGGTACACAGTGCCGCTCCAGTCTTCTTCGCCTCGAACTGCACGAGATGGTCCTCCGCCCACTCGATGGTGACCCAGGCTGTGCTTGCTGTAATTTCTGACATCCTTCCTGAACCAAGTATTCGTGCACTAGGAAGCTCATATCGTCTGCGAACGAGACCCTGATAGCGTGTGTACCAGGAGGGGGTGGAGAAGCCTGAATAGTATTTGCTTCCATCCTCTTATTTGCTTATTTTTTTTTTTAAAGTGAGGCGATACTTCGTATTCCCATCGAGTCCAAGCACACATACTATCTCCATGTATGCAATCTCCTACCCCGCCCTGAGTGAGACGGGTAGGTTCGTGCCGGCGGGCCGTCATATGTATGAGATACATGCTCGCCCGGCACTACTACAAAGAGATGCACCAGGTGGCACGTTCTGGTTGGGGATTTGAGAGGACTGTAAGCTGCGTTGTCCCAATAGGATGCGTTTTCTGCCTCTAGTGCAAGGCTGCATCCGCTACTCTAATATCATGGAACGAGGCTCGAAAGAAAACGAGGGCCACGTCGCAAGCCTCATGCAACTCTTGTGAGAGCTTTATTATGACTGGAGTCCCAGGGAATCATCTATCTCGGTACCAAAGAATTTACCAGCCGAATGTGATTCGGGTTGCAGCTTTGGATGGTCTCGATCTTCAGATTATGGCGAGAAGGGACGTGTGACATCCAAGGGCTATTTTTCGTCGAAGCGAGTGGATGATCGACTTGGAACCGGTGGTGTAGTATCCAATAATGCTATACCAACTCATGGCTCCTGCAATTCTGGCCTCATCACCTGCACTTGCACAGTCGTCCACGTCAGGTCTCCTGCAAACTTCATTGCAAGACGGTGATAGTTACAACAGCCAAATGGTGCATGATCCAAATTTCCTAGCTGGTCTCCAGATGGTGAACCGCAACAAGCAGCTGGAAGAAGAGCTTGCAGCATTGCAGAAAGAGATGCAACTCAAACTCGAAAGAAAACGGGTGACGATTGACGAAGTGCTGGAGTGCAGCAATGAGGAAAAGAAGGCACATATCCGGACTAAGGAGAAGGTTCAGTCTCTCGAGAACGCTATCAAAGAAGAAAAAAAGTATTTGATGAGCAGAAAAAGCAGATCAAGTCTCTCCAATCCCAGGCTGAAAGCTTGCAATCTAAATATGCGGACGAGAAGGACAAGGTTGCCAGCGCCCGGAGAGAAACTGACGGCCTGCGGCAACAGATAACCAGCAAAGAATCAACAATCAACGAGCTGAAGAGTGCCGGATCGCAGTTGAAAGAGCGATATGCTGTCTCAAAGGACAAGATCAGGGAGCTAAGGGCAGAGAACTCAGATTTGGATCAGAAGTTGGGAGAACTCAAAGACCGCGTAAGTGAGTTGGAGGGATTTGCAACTGGCTTCATTGACTTGGATGAGGATCACCTGTAAGTGATGTGTCGCTCACTGTATTTATATTCTCCTGCTTCTGACGCCACTAGGATCGATTCGTATGCCTCGCTCTGGGAATATGCCAGAAACGAAATCTACTCCCAGTTGGAGGGCGATCTTGAGAGCAAGGTGCTTCGAGTAAGTGCACACCGGATCCCGGAAGGCGGAAGAGGGCATCGATTCTAACTTTCCATCACAGGATAATACAGCGTGGGAAGAACTGAGACATTGCGACCTTGCTATTCAGCACGGCATTCCTCTCCCATCTTCAAACTCCCTGGCGGCGAAGCAAATGCGCCTCGTCATTATTCTGGCCATGCTGTCGAGGGAAATCGACCCATACATATTCCAACCCACGTACATTGGGGGTGAAAATTGCCCTAGCCGGCAATCGCTAACTAACCTGGCAGCTGTCAATACCGAGAAAGAAGCATTTTGCCGGTCCATGTTATTCTCACTCGATCCCGAATCTCAGAGTAAACACTGCCAATGGCGCGTTCGGAAAATCGCGCAACATGTCTCATCATATCTCTGTGCTTTGCTCTCGGAGGAGCAACACAGTCGATTCTGCCAGAGTCTCGAAAACGTTGCAAAGAAAGCGGTAGAGGTCTGGCACCCAATTCAGCGTGCCCGAAGAAAGTACGAGTCAGACTTTGGACCAGCTGACAGCGATGATGAATCGACTACTTTTGTTTTCCCCGGCCTAGAGTCGGTGGACACCTCGTCCAACATCCAACCCCAACACCAGAGTTCTCTGATAATATTCCCTCACATCTACGCAATAGAGGGAAACAAGAAGATCTTGTATACTCCAACCTGGCAGCTCAGCAACATGCACCCGCAATGGGTGGCCGCGGAGCAGGAAGTGCGACAAGGCCCTCCCAGCTCTACATTTGAACGTGTTATGTCAACACAACTACGCAAATTTATTGGCCGCAGATCTATCAATAACCACTGACTGCCCTCTCCCCAACATGGGGGTGTAATTGCAGAGAGACGGTAGCTTGAGACAGCTTGGTATCGGGAGCCTACAAGGCTCCATGCTTTGGGTCTTTTACTTGTTTTGAAATTGACTCAATTTTTGATTTGTTATTGTTAAGGCAGCTTTTATCCTGGATATGCGGAGCCGATCTTTGTCCGGGGTGTTGGACTGACGGGCTGGTCGTCTGTACATATTCTCGGCTGACCAGAGCGGCTGTTAGTATGAGGCCCAATTGTTGGGAACTTGGTGCTCCGTGATCGTCTAGCGTATCTACAACAGGAAAAGTGCCACTCTCCTCCACAATGATCAATGGTTTTAAATTTCATTGCCCGAAAGGGTCATTGACACTCAAGAGAGGACTGAAGACCTGTACAATTCATACTACCTCTTCATAGGATGATATTAGTCGTCTCTAAAACGGATACTTGTGAGTTGATGACGCTGCATAAGCTGTCTCGGCAAGTCCGGGTGAGTTTTGCCGCGACGGAGCTGGCGAAGGGGGGCAGTTTACCACAAGGGTAATATGCTGGTTGATGTTGTATGTCCTGAAGGAGGCAGTGCATCAGGTATGTATGACACCAAGAGAAAAGTCGAGAAGGGAACGTGGGTGGTTTATGTTTCTTGAGCTGGAGCATGAGGACGGAAAGTATCTCGGCGGTATATATATATGCATACTACTAGATTACTAGAATAGGCAATATATCAACATCAATACACCCTCCCAGTCGCATCCTTTACAACCAATCTCTCCCTCTGCACACCAAACTTCCCATCCAGATACGAAAACGTCCTCTGCATAGAGTACCCAAACGCCCCAATCTTCGCCTGCAACCCCCCAAAAACCACATCAGTCGCCACCCACTCCTCCTTCTTGTGCTCGGGCAAGTGGGTCAAACTCCTCAGGACCCTGCGCGTCGTCGTCTCGGGGTCGAAATAAAAGCTTGATCCCGCGCCCGTCACCAGCACTGGACACTTCACCTCGTGCAGCCACTCGCCGCCACCAGGTTTGGCGAGGGTGTAGTCCAGCATGCGACGGATGACCTGGGCGTCGGAGGAGCGCCCCATCGCCCAGCGCATGTGGTTGAACTCCCAGCGCGTCTGGAAGGTCCAGCCGGAGATGGCGCCGATGACGGTGTCAAAGACGCCGTCGGAGATGTACCCGCCGCTGAAGAGCTTCCACAGCCACGCGGGCATGCGGCCCTGCGCAAACGACTCCATAGAGTAGAAGCCGTCGACGCTGATGCAGGCGCCGATGCGGGGGTCGAGCGCGCCGCGGAGCGCGTAGTACCCGCCCATCGAGGCGCCCGTGATGCCGATATGGTCCAGGTCGAGGTCGTACTCCGGGTGCGTGCGGGCGAACTCCCACAGGTGATCGAGGACGCGGCCGACGACGACCTCCCAGTCTGGGCGCATGGGCAGCTGGTCGCGCCGGAGGACGATGCCCTGGCCGGGACCGTCGAAGGTCAGCACGGCGTAGCCGAGGCTGGGGCCGACGGAGGCGTTGATGAAATAGATTTCTTCCTGGGTGGAGTCGCCGCCGCCGGTGTTAATCAGGATCGGGGTCTTCTGGCCGTTCGGGAGACGCTTGTCCGCCGGCGGGAGGTAGAGGTAGCCCGGGAGCTTGACGTTGTTCTCGTAGGGGATGTTGAGGAAGTGCACGTCGCCGTCGAGGTACTTGACGCCGCGGCGGAAGTCGTCGATGGCGCGCTCGATCGTCGGCAGAACGCGTTTGTCGTGACCGATGGGGCCTTCGTTGAGCATGAATTGCGCTGCGCGCAGGTAGTTCGATGCACGTAGGTATGCCCGTCGCGCGGCGACGCGGTCACCCGTGCTTTCTGCCTCCTGGGCAATCTGCTCGACCTTGGTCCCAGCCTCGACCCAGTTGCTGTACCAGCTTTCTGGGTCCTGGTCTTTGATTTTGCTCGCGGCATCGAGGATCTCTGCGATCTCGCCGCCCTCGAAGGGGGTCATGGCGAGGAGCCGCAGAAACTCGAATTGGAAGAATGGAGACTTGAAGAATTGGAACATTGTGGTGGTGAGCGGAATTCTATCTGGGAGATCGAACCATGGCGAACTCCATTTTGGATCAGGTTTATACACGGAGTGGGGGTCAGTGTCTCGCACTTGGTATGCAAGTGCTCGGGGGTCGTTAGTTAGTGTCGGGGGTCGGCGTCGGCGATGGTTTGCAGGGGACCAACCCGTCGGGGGTAAGCAGACCCATGCCTGCAGAACGGCGCATTGTCGCAATACTGCCGGCCCGCGCGGCATATGCACAGTAGGCGTTTCCTGCAGGCAAGCGGACTCCATAGGTAAAACGGACTGATGCAATACAACCAAGCATAGCGGACGCGCGAGAAGACTTCACAGAATAGCGGATTAACACTAATCTATTATATGCTGTATATAGAAACTATCTATATTTTCTAGCTTTTAGGCATCAAGCATCATCATAACTCGTCATCGGGAAGTAAGCGCCCACTTGATGGCCTTCACTACTGCCATCACCTCCATCTGTCGCTTCTCGACGGCTTTCAGCGAGAGCTCCGCGACGTCCATGCCGCTATTATCTCGTAGCCGATCTGCCACGTGCTCCTCCCCCATAAAGTACTCTTGCTTCTCGTATCGAAAAGGCGTATTCACCGCAGACTGGTTTCTAGTGATGGTTTGAACGGCGCGGTATACCAGACCTAGTAACTGTTCGGCCAGCTGGACGGTCATCAAGGTGTGGACGCTGGGCGGGGTTTGGAGGGAGAATTCGCCGATGCGAAGAACGGGGAAACGCGGGAGGCGTCCGTCTAAAGAGCGCTCGGGAAAGGGAGAGGGAGAGTCAGTGGACACAAAAGACGGCGGGTAATGTGAGGAAGCAGAAGAGGGGCGATAGCGGGGACCGGGCAGGATTTTCTGTAGCGGTTCGAAAATTGCATAGTAGAGGTCCAGAAGGCGCAAGTATAGCGAGAGGATCAGAAGTAAGCTGCCATGATCCAATGGTTCGATGCCATTCCGAACCCCGTTCCCGGGCGATTGGGAGGAAACCATCTCCAGCGCCTCCAGAACTTGAGTTGTAATGGTAAAGGTTTGGTCGATGGCGATAGTCCGATTCTGATCCGTTGTGCCGTCTCCATCCAGACCGGACGGGTGTTGCGATGCGCGACGGATTCCAGTCACGCATGGTGGAAATACGGCGGCATGTTGATATAGCTTAATGTTCAGATCGGAGATTTTGCGAATCCATTGCTCGTGTGGCGAAAGATGGCCGCCTTCAGCAACTGCAGGAGCGGGATTGTCTAGTGCGCTGTGATCAGAGACAGACTGGTCGCTCAAAGAACTCCCGGAATTCATATACAATTCGTCGGGATTCAGCATGTGGAAGTTCATACTCCCTGGCGCAACCACCACGCCTGGATCGACTGTTGATACACTGCTCTCAAAGTCGTATCCTACGGGGTCTGCGCTTTGCGAAGCCCACTCGGTTGTAGCCAGATCCCAATGTAAGAGATCATCTAAGGACATATTGTCTGGAGGGTCGTCAGTCACCAGCCCGCCAACCGCCACCTATAGAGGGGAAAGCGCACCATTAAGCCCGAACTGACTGCTGCCCCCCGACACGGACAACCTCGCGTCACCATCCTTTGGCTGGCTCATCTTGCGCATCCGACGGGAAGGACTGAAGACGCAGGTCACGCCCGTCTTCTCGCAACGATCACACTTGCCGCCCCCCATGCGTTTACAACGGAGCTTTTGCGAATGGCATCGGTCACACGCGCGGCGCAATTGAATCAACTCGAAAGGAACCGGCTCAATCGGGGTGCTTGCCATGCCGATCATAGGACTGGTCATTTTGGCACTGCCACTGGTGAAGTCCTGCATGAAGCATGGCAGATAAGTGGCAGTTAAGTAGTCAAAAGGGTTTTCTCATATATCCCCGCGGATGAGAAGCCGGGGGCTGCATGGCCTGGCTTCCTCGTGTCTGCAGGCAGTTTGAGACGCCGCTAACGCGCCAAGTGAGGAAATCCTTCCAATCGCACATGGGCGTCAACCTCCTGAAGATTCCACTCGTCATGTAACATGGACAGCAGTCATCTTCATCGACAATCTTCTCGGGCAATCTCCACCAACGGCGACATCACGCGAGGGAAATGTCGCAACGGAGGTCAGCATAGGGTCAGGATATCGCTCCTTCAGAACATGGACCACTAGTACACTCCCCCAAGTGCGTGCTTGATTGTATAGTGCGGGAATTACGTGATCTCTCTCATCATCCATCACGACGAGACTTTGGCAGAGAGGTCGGGCCGCGCCGCCGGTAAGCGAAGGAGTCAGCGCTAGACAAAGTACAGCAGCCACCCGGCGGTCCCCTAATCATCCTGGGAGGTTTCGTCAACCCTAAAACAACTAGAAAAAAAAGGATGAATTCAGATGGAAGCAAACAAAAGATTGCCATGAATTAAATAACGAAACAACGGTCTATCAACCTAAAATATGGACCACAACCATCGCTGGCTATGGTTCTTTATGTATGTACGCAGTTCCGAATCGGCCACCCCAGCCTCCGATACGGTCATGGCATGTCCACTTAATTCTAACCGAGGCATTCCGTGCTGTCGCCATCGCGGATACTAATGAGGTATGGGGCATAGCGTGGAAAAGGAAAATGGTAGAAGCTACTGTAACATTCGTATTCATGCATGGATGTAGTCACTACCCCTGCAGCAAGCACCTCATTTCTGGTTCACCTGCTCTCGGGAAAAATCCGCCAACACGTCAAACTTGGGATAGGTGGGGAATCCTTCGCTGTCGACATTCACCACCCGGCCGTCTTGGACGTATGTTTCCACCCAGCCGAGAGTCGCCACGATGTCCTCCCCGCTCACGTAAGGTTCCTCTTCCTGCTGGAGTGCCTTGAATTCTGGATCCTCCAAGACCGAGGTGAGTTCGTCTAGACTATGCAGGTAGAATTCGACCGTCACGTCGTGCTCGTCGATCCTCCAGCGCCCTCCGAGTTGGTGGTTCAGGTTCTGGACCGTCGTCCTAGCGGTCTCAGGACTGAAGAGCTATTCTTCCGTTAGAGCTTGAAGGGTTCGACCAGAGCCACCGGACCAGCTATTCACGTACCATTCCATACGCTTCGATGCCGTGTCGAGCATGGATACGTGCCGCTCTGGCACAATGTTCCTTGGTCGCCCATTGATGGAACTGCTCCTCGCTGAGGGAGGGATGACGATTGTGTGAGACAGCAATGCGCAAGAGGCGTTGTTTGACTGGGGACATGATGCGTAATATGGTGTTTTTTAGCCAAAAGAAGAGGGAGTATTGGGATATTCTAGTCGACCTCAATCATATTGTCTGTCATTGGCGAATATAAACGACTACTCACGATGTGCGATATGCTCTATCTGCATCCTGGAGTCTCGTCAGGTCCGACAGAACAGTCGGCCGACGCCGATGATGTGTGTTCCTCGGAGGTTGTATCTACGCGTGAAGCATCGGTGATCTCGGTCGGTGATGGTGTGCTCTGACCGGCGCCAAGCCTGACCATTCGGTTGATCGTGCTGTATTGACTGCATTTGGCGTAGTTGGTTTTATTCAGTCGCGGGCGTGAGAATCCTGCACGGATTTACCATTCCCCCCGGAGCAAGATGGATTCCTCAGGGTCCAGCCCGGAGCCCTAGCCGGATCCATATTTAGCACCGACCACTACGGCGTACGAACTAACAACTTGGTGTGCTTAGCGGCGAGATCGCTTCCTCTAGAACAGCCTCGACTCATTGCGGCGAACTAACTACCCCAAAATAAATGTAACCACGTAAATCAAATTAAGCGAGCGCCTTCTCCAACTCCCCCCCACTACCGACAAACTCCCCAAACCCGGGCTGATACTCCGAGCCCTCATCCGTAACATTCACCACCTTGCCCTCCTCCACATACGCTTCCACCCACCCCAGAGTAGCCACGACATGCCGACGGCTAAGATAGGGTTCCTCCAGATGATAGAAGCTAGCAAACTCCGGATCCGCAGCAATGTTGCGCAATGTCTGCAGATCCCGAATGTACAGCTCGACCGTCAGATCGTGCTGGCCGATGGTCCAGTCGGCGCCGAGAGCACGGCGGAAGGCGTCGAGGGCATCGCGCGTGGATTGCGTGCTGTAGACCTGTCCACGTCATGAGATAATCCAGAGTACCTTGACTTGCAGATCATGGAAATGGTGCCTACCTGGTAATATTGCCGGGTGCCATGTTTCGCATGCAGGGTTGCGGCTTGCTTAGCGTGCAGAGTGGTGCCGAAATAGTGGCAGGATTCCTCCGAGCAGGAGTCCTTGCGGTAGTGCGCTAGGCTGAGACGGAGGAGGCGCTGGGTCATGTTGCGGGCTGTATAGATCTGACTGTCCTTTGACTCGTCCGATGACTACCTCATCTTGTTTAGTGTTTTTGTATTCGACAGCCTGATTCGGGTCTGGATCGGTAGCCGATGCGCCAAAAGCCACTAACGGCCACTAATCGGCGCTAAATAGCGCTAATGCAGGTGCGCCGAATTAAGGTTGGCGGATTCGGCGATTCGGCGCTCTTTGTCAGCGCCGAATAAACAAAGTACTGGCACTTTCGGTGCTCGAGATCGACTTCGCTGTCCTCTCTCCAGCTGATTCAATCGTGCTTCTGTGTGGGATTCGCTTCTCCCAAAGCTTAGAAATCAATTTTCTTGAGCGATCCTTTTTCTTGTCCGCGTTCCCTTCGCTACATCGTCGATTGCCCTACCAGAAGGACAAGCGCATTCACCATGGCGAGCAGCAATACTTCGACAGACGCTAGTCTCAAGGACCTCAACGAGAAGCCAGTTGAGGAGACGCCTCCCGAGGAGAATGGCGATGACGATACTGAACAGTTGAGCCCAATGAAGGCTTGGTTGCTGGTGTCGTCGCTTTGTGTATGTACACCGATCTGAAGTATAGAAGAAGTATACACCGCTGACGGCGTCTAGCTTTCCACCTTCATTGCAGCCTTGGAGCAGGTGAGGTCACTCGACCAGCAAATGACGACTACGTCTAACTGAATACCTACAGACCATCATCTCAACGGCTGCCGAGTCCATCTCGCGCTCCCTGCACACCACCGAACTGGAATTCACCTGGATTGGAACTGCCTATCTTCTTCCTGCTGCCGGTATGTCTATCCCAACACTCCATATCCATTGCTCTATTAACAACATTCAGCTGCGACACCACCATGGGGAAAACTCAGCGATATTTTCGGCCGCAAGGTAAGCTGGTGCAATCCATCCCTCTTACAGCAACGCTAATCCCGCCCCCAGCCCGTCCTCATGATTAGCATCGTCGTCTTCTTCATCGGATCCCTGATTGGCGCGCTCGCCATAAACATCGACATGCTCATCGCAGGACGTGTCATCCAAGGCATCGGTGGCGGCGGTATCCTGGGCCTCTCTGCCACTGTCATCGGCGACGTCTTCAGCCCTCGGTAAGCTCAACCCCCTTCTAGGGACATCCAGCCGCATGCTGACCATCGCAGTGAGCGAAGCAAATACTACGGCGTGCTCGGTGTGACCTGGGGCGTCGCCTGCGGTCTGGGTCCCATCATCGGCGGTGCATTCTGCCAGTATGTAAGTTGGCGCTGGTGCTTCTGGATCAACCGTACGTCCAATCCTCCCTCCAATCCTTCCTCCAATTCTCCCATCCTAACGACATCCAGTCCCCGTCGCCGGCGTGGCAGGTGCCCTCGTCCTCCTCTTCCTGGAAGTGCACACGCCACGCACACCCATCATCGAAGGCCTCCTAGCCATGGACTGGCTAGGCACGATCACCATCGTCGGCGCAACGGTCATGTTCCTCCTCGGCCTCGGCTATGGCGGCATCGCCTACCCCTGGAACTCCGCGACAGTAGTCTGCCTGATCGTCTTCGGCATCGTGACCATCATCGTCTACGCGCTGATCGAATGGAAAGTCGCCAAGTACCCGATCACGCCGCTGCGCCTGTTTAAGTCGACCTCCAACCTCGCCACCTTCGGCATCGCCTACATCCACGGGCTCGCCTACATCGCTGACCTCTACTATCTCCCGCTGTACTTCCAGATCGTGCTCGGCGCCACCCCCATCCTGTCGGGCGTCTACCTCCTCCCCGTCGCCGTCACGCTGTGCGTCGCGTCTACCGCCACCGGCATGTACATCAGCCACTCCGGCCGGTACCGTCCGCCCATCTACTTTGGCCTCGTCATGATGATCCTCGGCCACGGCCTGTACATCAACCTCCAGCCGTACGCGAGCTGGGCGCGCATCATCATCTTCCAGATCATCGCCGGCTTGGGGCTGGGTCCGCTCTTCCAGGCCCCCATCATTGCCATCTTCTCCCTCACCAAGCCCGCCGACACCGCCAGCGCCGCCGCGACGGTGTTTTTTGCCCGCGACATTGCAACCGCCATGTCCATTGTCTTTGGCGGTGTCATCTTCCAGAACCGCATCCGCGCGTATAAGAGCGACATCGAGGGCGTTGTGTCCCCCGAGCTGACGGAGCTGATCACGTCCGGCGGTGCCACGACTGTGTCCGACCAGATTCGAGCGTTGCCTGAGGCTGCCCGGAACCTCGTCAGGGATCGCTACAACACGGCGCTGCGGAGTGAGTGGATCTTTTATACCGCGCTCTCCGGGGCGGCCTTGCTGCTGAGCGTATTTATCAGCAAGCAGATTCTCTCGCGAGACCACAAAATGAACAAGACGGGTCTTGATGTGCAAGAGGCGAGTCGCTTGGAAGAGCTGGAGAAGGAGAAGAAGGCTGCGGCAACTGATGCAGTATAATGCAGTTGGAGTAGGACGTAAGTTTGTTGGAGTTGTGATTTCTTTGCTGTTGAAAAGATGGTCTGGATGGGGGGTAAGATCGGATTCGGTGACATAGATTTGATTTGATTTCCAGGTGTCAATATTTCTGACCCGGGGTCTTTCACATAATGCGATATTAATTGTCAAGATACAAAGGGTATCATGTCCGTAGTTGTTGTGCATGCAGAGGTGATAGGCAAATTTGTATATAGGAGTAGACCCATGCCCCATTATATCAGAATGGAGAAGTACTTCGGCTCTTCCATTTATCCTTCAGCCAAAGATAACTGATCTTAATGAACAGATACTAAGCTATACAATATCTAAGACAATAGACAAATTTTCCTAGGAATCCAACCCCGCTCTCTTACATTGAATTGTCCCTCACCCTGTCCGTGCAAAGCAATACTGGGTTCGAATCACCACTTGAGACTGTGTCCGCAAGACTTTTCTTCCCCGTGTGAGCCCGCACTGCAGCTGATATTTAAATAACAGGAACCAAGTGGTTGGCCTGCGGCATATAGCGAAATAAGAACAACGAATCAACACGCTAGAACTAGTCCGATTAAATCAATATTATCCGAGGAGACCGGAACACTGAGCGTCGCAGACGACCCCGGTGATAGCCAATGTATACCATTATACGACCAACTCTAATGATCTGCCCTGTTGGGCCCAAAATCCATGTCGTCACCAGGTGAAGCACCACGGAACATCTTGTCCAGTCCAACCCTTCAAAGGGCATACGGGTTGACGGAGCGAATAGTCAGGCATCTGTGCAGGAGAGTTAGTGAATAGTGACGGGAAAAGGATTTAATAACACATACGGGGGACTCTTCGTCAAGTCGGTCTTCAGAATGATGGGGACACGGGTCATCTCGGTGACGTCCTGGATATACTCTCCGTCCTCTTCCCGGAGCTGGAAGAGTCGAAGGTATTTCTCCTTGTTGGTCAACTTGGCCTCCGGGGCATCGGCGGTGCTCGTGGCGATCTTGGGGTCGGAGCGTGTCCGATGGGGGCCCTGCTGGAGGTGCCCGTTGCGGGTCGGGGACGGGGGCATGCTCTGGGTCGATCGGTCGGCAGAAGAGTTCAGTGACACGCCGGCCGCCATCTCGGTGACCTCCGAAACATCGTCGTCATCATCAAAGAGAGCATCCACATCGTCCGCGGACATGGTGCCGGTCTCGGTCTGCTTACGCATAGCCTCCTCGCGTTCGCGCGCACGCTCCTTCGCAGCTTCAGCTTCACGCGCCGCAGCGGCCGCTTGAGCCGCACGGGAGTTGGCGGGCTTGGGCCGCTCGTCCTCGGGGATATAGGCCGACGAGGGCACCCCCTTCTCCCAGTAGAGTTCGAGAACACGGGTGTCCTTGCGGTATTCGGCCTTCTTCAGGGGCAGCTGGTCGCAATGGACACGCTTCTCAAAGCCGTACTCGGGGATGAGCACATCGAACGCAGACTCGTAGACGCACAGCACGATACCCTCGGCAATAAGGTCTCCGCCAATCTCCTGTCTCTTCTTATCCATGTTGCGGCAGGCTTCAATATGTACACTCTGCTCCTGCGCATTGTGAGCGGAATCTTTCTTGTTGTTACACAAATCGGCGGTTTTGTTCAAAGACTCGAGGTCGTCTGTGAACTCGAGGGCGCCATCAGATAGAGCACACTCTAACTGACGGTGAACAATGATGTCGGTGTAGCGACGGGAAGGGTTGGTGAAATGGGTGTACACCGGGAGGTTCAGGGTGTAGTGTTGGCGCTGGTCATCCGGGACGCTGCCGGCGACGAAGTACTTGGCGCGCTGCATCGCCTTCACCAGGAGCGTTTCCATACCCTAGATGTTGTTAACGAGGCGACAAATCAGAACGATGTGGACGGATAGGCTTACCTTGCGGAGGTCATTGTCCTGGACCTGACACAGGCTGCTCTGTAGGGTGCCACTGCTTGTCGCATCCAAGCCAAAGCCAAGCCGGTTCATCCGGTCAATGAAGGCTTGAAGGCGGCGGGCGTTGGGAGACGGCTGACGGCGGAGGAAAGCCTTCTCCGGCAAAGCGGCCACGATCTTGCGAGCGACAAAGAAATTGGCCTTGTGGCTCAGTTCCTCCACAAGCTCGCGCACGGGGGCCGCATTGAAGATGTTGTCCTCAACCGGCACGTTCTCATCATCCATCTGATACAGGAGGCGGAGAGGCGGCAGGTTGGAGGCACGGTTTCCGAATCGCGCCTCGCGGAATTTGGACGCCATAGTCTAATTTAAGTTAGTTAGGGGTGGGTTGATGGTGCCAACGGGACTGCTTACCGCAAGGGAACGGATCGTATCGGCACTAATGCCTGGAACAGCAACGTTCGATCCACCCTGGATCACAGCGTCAACCTCATCATAGCTGAGTCTTCCCGAGCTCTTGATAACACTCTTGCCGATCCAGACGTCGTCGTCCACGGCACCCGTTTCCGGGTTAGCCTTGAACACAACGCTGACAGTCAACCGGTCTTCACCGGGAAGGAGAGAGCAAAGTTCAGTGGAGACCCGCGGGGGCAGCATGTTGACCAAGCGGTCAGTCAAATAGACCGCCGTGCCGCGCTTCTTCGCCTCCCGATCAACGAGCGAATTGGCCTTGACAAAGTGGGCAATATCGGTGACGTGAATGCCAATTTCAACCTTGCCATCGGGCAGAGTCTTGAAGTGGTAGGCGTTGTCCAGCTCCTTGGTTCCGCTAGGGCTGATGGTGAAGGTGGTCTCTTGACGGAAGTCCCGACGAGAGGCCAGAAGAGGCTCGCCCTGGCTGGCGACGGACCAATCTTCGAAGCCGATGCTCTTAAGCACGGCCTCGGAGAACTCGTCGGAGCCAAAGTTGTTGTCGCGAAGCAGGGCGTCGGTTTCCACCTTCAAATCACCCATTTCGCCCAATTGCTCGACCAGAGTTCCGAACGGATGCAGCGAGGTAATGGGCCAGCGCTTAATGCAGGCCACAAAGATGCGGTTGGCGTAGTCCTGGTGCTTCTCAACGAAATCCCGGGGCGCCTGCTCGGTGGGGATGGCAATCAGGGGAACCCGCTTGTCGGTAGGCTTAAACCACACGATCTTGGGCTTCTCCTGATGACGGTCCTGCTGAGAACGGCCGTGGGCGCCATCTCTGGCGAGCCGCTCGGCTTCCTGCTTCTCCTTGGTCGCCTGGCTACTGGGACGAAGGAGTCCGAGAGTGCCGGAGAACATCTGGCCCGCAATGCGTTCAATCACGGCCACGATGTGACCGGCATACAGAGGCTTCTGCTCATCGCTGATCTCATCTTCCTCCACGAGCAGGAGGCTCTGGCCTTCCACCTCCACATCATCGTTTTTCTTCTGGGTCGGTCGCTGGCGAAGACTGCCGCGACGACGGATGCTGCCATCTGGACCGACTTCCTGACGGTCTCCGTTGGAACCGGATTCAGACCGGCCCAGCTTCTCGGTGCCGGCCGTGCTGCCACTCCGGGCATCGGTGATGTCCTTGCGTTTCTTCTTCTCTTCCTTTTCTTTCTTCTGAGACCACACCTCGTCCACATCCAGCAGCTCAACGGCGACGTAATCGCCCTCGAGGGCGCGGTTGCGGTCCTTACTACCGCAGATGAAAATGTCGGCATCGAGGTCGGGGGTGGTGACGTATGCGTCGGAGCGGTTTTTCTTGTTGACCCGGAGAATACCGGCGACCAGTTGGCCGTTGCTCAAGAGCGCGGGGAGATTAGCCTGGGGCAAGTAGGGGGTGAAAAGGGTCTTCCGCTGTTGCTGTTGCTGCTGCTGCTGCTGCTGAGCAGACAGCTGTGGGGGCGCGTGCTGACTGGCCTGCAGACCGAGACCCTGTCCATTCAACTGTCCATTCTGCTGCAAGGCCTGGAGCTGGGCCAGTTGGAGAGGGTTCAATTGCTGACCGCCACCGAACATCTGCGGAGGCGCCATCATCACCTGACCCTGAGGAAGCTGGATGAGTTGAGGCTGTCCGGGGTACTGGAATTGGCCAATGGAGCCAATGGATTGGTTCATGGAGGCTCGGGAACGATGACCAGGCTGGAAGCCACCGCCCTGACCGAAGCCCTTCTGCTGATCCTGGCCCTGGCCCTGGTTGTTGGGTTGACGCCAGTTGCTGTCAAAGTTGCGGGAGGAGGTCCGGGCGTGTCCCGGCTGGCTACCACGGCGGTGGTTCTCCGATCCATCGTTGGACTGGGGGAACTGGAAGCCACCGGCCCCGCGACCCGATAACGATCCTCGGTTGCCGCCTACAGCCATGGACTGGCTGCGGCCATGACCGCCGGCGCGAATGTTGCCGGCGCGCTGAAATCCCAGTGGGGGAACCTGAGGGGTAGGGGTGGAGGGCTTCTCTTCGGAATCCGCGGCGTTGTCGGACGACTCGCCACCTGCACCGGGAGCGGGAAACTGGAAACCGGAAGCGGTTCTCTTCTGCTGGGCCAATTCGGCGGCCTTCTTGGCTTCGGGAAGGGCGAGGGAGTGACGACGTTGGTGACCACCGCCGGGGGGACCGCCCCGGCCACGTCCGTGGCCTCCGTTGTCATGCTTGGGCTGATGTCCCTGCTGCTGCTGGTTATAATCGTTATAGCCGGAGGCACCGGAGGAGGGAGCCGGGGGAGGACCCATTCCGAGGCCCGGAAGCGCCGACTGGTTGCGTCGGTGTGAGTGTTGGGGTACGCCCAGCTGCTGTTGCCCCATCTGGGGGAACTGGAAGGCGTTTAGTTGCGGAGAGACTCCGCCAACGGAGGCACCGCCTTGCATGGAGGGCGAGAAGGCGGAAACCTGGCCCAACTGCTGTGGTTGTAACAGACCCATGTTCACGTATTGTTGGTGTGTGGCAGCGATCTGCTGTTGCTGCTGCTGAAGCAGCTCGATCTGTTGCTGGATTGCCAGTTGTTCCACTGGGGAGTAAAGGTCAGTCTCTAAGACCGGTTGACGGTATGGAGGTAATTGGGGAGTTGACACGTACTCATGAGGGGTGTCAGCTCGGAAGGACTTCTCCGGTGAGCGATATGAAGCTTGCGGCCGCCGGGAGGGCCGGATTGACCTTGTTGATCCATCTTGCGGATGAAAGGAACGGATTATCTCTGTATGACTCTACAAGGAAAGGCACGGGGGGCGAGAAAGCAGAGAACTTTGACGACGCGGTTGCCACTCCGGAGGAGAGGGCGGTGCTGCGACGTGGACCGACCGTGAGGGCGAGGAGGACAACGACCGGAGAGGGCGAGATGGGCACCGGAAGGTGGTTAGGGTACTGAAACACGAACGACGATAGGTTAGTTGAGGGGGTTTGCCCAAGACGATCCGGAGGGATGAATGGAGACGAAGTGGGGTGGAGATCGACACGGGGAGGAAAAGGAGAGGTGAAGAGGATGCAAGAGAGGGGAAAGAGACCAGAGGACGGACAAAATCGGAGAATGAGAGAGGAGTGAAGGAGGAGAAGAAGACGAAGAGGATAGTGAAGAGGGAGGAGAAAAAATGGGGGAAGAGACATGATGGTGATGACGGAGGGCGATTACCCCATACGGGTGACATCAACGAACGGGACGGGAAGGAGGGGGGGGAAAAAGATAAAGAACGCAATTAAACTGCCGGGAAGGGGGAAAAGAAGAAGTAGCTTAACTTCCTACTTACCTCCAAATCAAATCAAATCAATCAATCAATCAAATGAAGCAATGAATAATGATCGACCGACAGCGAGGAATGCTGCGGTGGGAGGATTTGTGTGTGCGTGCGTGGGAAGAAAGGGGGACAACGCTGGACGGATGGAATGACGTCTGGGAGGAGATTTTCCTCAGCTTTCTTTCGTGGTGGTTCTTTTCGATCTTTCTCTTTTCCCCTTTTTTGCTCGGGAGGCCAGAAGAACCGTATGGGAGGGGAAAGACAGGGAATCCCGCCGACAATGCGGGATTGCACCGGCGGATCTGATCTGAAAGGGAGAGACGGAAAGAGAGAGTGTGCGAAAGCGAAGAGAAGAGAGGGACGAAAAATAGATGAAAGGATGGGAGGATGATGGAAGGATGAGAGGAGGCGGATGGAGGGGAAGAAGAGAAGAGAGAAGAGAAGAAGAGGAAGAAGAGAGAGCGTCAAGAGAAAGAAAGAGAAGGAGAGAAAGTCAGCGGATGGCGGTCGATCCCATCCAAGCGACCAAAACCACTCACTAAACTGCTTCCTAACGAACTAAAGCTTCTCCCAAGTGGGGGGGGGCACCTTTGCTTTCTGCGTCCGTGGATAGTTCGCCCACGGTCTTTTTTTCCGGGGTTTTGTGCTTTTCTTCTTGGTTTTGTCTGTTTTTCCTGTTTCCTGTTGTTGAAAATTTTTCTCTCTTCATTGATTGTTAAAGAGAAGGGAGAGAACGGATCGTGGGCAGAACCATCAAGAGGAGTCCGAAAAGGGGGAAGACGAGGTTTCAGGATCAGTGAGTTGGCGCCTTTATATGGAGGGCCCCTCGTGGAGAGTGACCAGAATGGCAATGGGAGAATGAATAAAAGTGAAACGAAAAGAAAGACACGGAGTGATGGGATTTATGATCATGATCTAATTAGGTGTTGTATCTCAACCTAAGCTATTGGAAGAGCTCCATCGCAGTACATCGTGTCGCATAGTATCCCACACCTACCCCAGGTACCTCCAATGTACATAGCTCAATGCCTATGTCTCCCAGGTACCCACGTCTCAATCACCTTTCTCAAAGGCATCCCCGATGGATACGAAAGAATGGCATCAGCCCTTTCACAAGGCAGCTCCAGAGAACCACTTCCTCCCGGCTCACTAGTGAAAGCTACCAAACTTGGGGGAGATCAGGGTCTGGTTCTGATATCTTGGTTCCCGGTGGTGTCCGTCTGTCATGTCATGCCCAGTATTCCACCTTTCTGCCATCTAGGTATCTCCATTTGACACCAGTGTACAATTGCAAGACCATCCAAAACCCGGACACACCCATCTAGAGTACCGTCCGTATCATTCTCTGCAGTCGGCACGTCCCCGAGCTCATTCAATGGAGAGTTCCTCACCTCACTTTGAAGAGCTCCTCCATCCATCCATGGATCTCCAGCTGTCTGCCCCCGTCTGAACATTTCCCGTACGCCTCTCATCCGCGGGTCCATTTCAATTCAGAAAATCATGAAGGCCACCTGAGCAATCCGCTCCAATAAAAGCCACTTTTTTTACCGACCCACCAGAGCTCCCTATCCGAATCCGCGAGCCTGTGACAAATTCCGGTGTGATGTGCACAGGAAGGATCGCGAGAACTCTGTAGGTGCTGCACCCGTTGTGTTGGAAACATTCACATTGTTTACTGTTCTTTTCGCTCACATCGGCGTCAGCCAGGATGATGAGGCGTCGGTCGATCTCATGATGTTCATCATGATGCAAAAGGCCCCGTTTGCCGCTGCGTCGACCGAGGAACCAAACGCCCCTGTTTGCCCCGTTTGTCCCAAATTGCGATCCTGATTTCTCAGGCTGCATGTTCCTGACTAAGCATAGCGGTCGAACACATCCCGACAGAATCGCGTCCCAGCCTTTTCTTTCTTAGAGCTTCACACCCTTTCTTCTCCTTTGTTTCTCTCCGCACATTCATTGCTCAGATCAGTCTCTACCTGTCGGATTACCGCACCAACTGATTTCCTTCTTTGGTCCCAATCCACCATTTCATCGTCAGGTTTACTAGCCTCCGCTTGGAGGATTGAACTCCCAACACCAATCAACAACCCAAACACCTCCATAAGCGATGATCCACCACATCTCATAACCTAACTGACCAACATTTACATCCGTCCGAACTTTCTCCCAGCCTACGCCTACAATGGGCCGCTCAAGCTACCCCCCACAGCTAGACAGCCCGTCCCGCCAGCTCGTCCTCGATCTCGCCCGGGATCTGGAGCAACTACGCGTCCACAATACGGAGCTCAAGAAAGTCAAGGCCTACGAGCGCCGTTCGTTTTACGAGAATCTCGATCGCATTGACAGCGAGCTTGAAGCCCAGCACAATGCCGCCTTAGACCGCGTCGCAGCTCTGCACGAGCGCGTGCTCGAAGAGGCAGAGGAGACCCTCCGCAGTCACCAGCGAGCCGTTGAAGAGGAGCACCGTCGGCGTGAGGAAGAGGCGCGGCGAGAAGCCGAACGACTCGCCAGACTGGAGCGGGAGAAACAGGAGCGGTTGCGGCGAGAGCGGGAGGAGGCCGCCGCAGAGGAGGCCCGACAGCGAGCCGCGGCGGAAGCCAAGAAGAAGGAAGAGGAGGAGGCGAAGCGGAAACAGGAGGCTGAATTGGCCGAGAAGAAGAAGGAGATGGAGCGGCAAGCGGAAGAGACCCGGCGACGCGAGGAAGAACAGAAAAAGGCCGAGTTGGAAAAGGCGGAGAAGGAGAAGGCCCAGAAGCTGCAGGCGGAGCAGCAGAAGAAACTTGGCGGCGGGCGGTTGTCTGAGGAGGAGGTGAAAGTACAGGGTCGCTACGTTGAACTGCACCGACAACTGAAAACACTGCGACAACGGATGAAGGATGAGTCGAAACAGAATCCCGTTATCAAGCAGAATCTGGGGGAAATCCGTCGGACGATCAAGAAATGCGTTGGCCAGCTTCGAGAAGGGAAGGGAACTAACAAGCATCAGGTACGTTGGAGCTTCTGTCCGACTTGAGACATCCGACCAAAGCTGACTCGCTCTGAATAGATCCAGGAGATACGGAACACTCTCGAAAAGGCAGCTTCCCTTGCTGAGCCGACCGTCAACATCTGTGACTATTTGGCATTTCCCCCGCCAGAGATTGCCAACTCCGGTGATACGCAGGTGCCCGCGATGTTGATATATGGGTTGAATATTTTCTCCAAGAGTCTGATCTCTGCACTTCTCACCGAGGCATCCCTCAACCAGGGCCACGCCGAACCCGTCGGCATAGTGGCAGCGCAAATCTTCTCCATGGATGCCTTTATCTACAAGGGTTGCCCTATGGCGGACATCTTGTGGGCAAAATACCGGGTCGTGTGTCCAGCGCTGTGGGGTTTCTACGGGGACGAGAAAACCGAAGGTGGCCGCCGCGCCCTGGCTTGGTGGCGCGAATCCCCGGATGGTCCATACATTAGTGAGCAAGGCCATGCCGATCGAATGACGGCTCTGGGTGCGGGCTTTGCTTCCATCACCCTGCGCAACTTTGGCAAAACTCCTCGCAAGAACCCATTTCCGAACCACATGTTTTGGTTCGCTATGCACAAGATTTTGAATATTCCTGTGGACGAAATCCAAGAGACGCATGTCATTCTTCTTTCGGCCATGCTTAAGTCGTCTGCGGAGAGGATATTCGGATTCTTCGGACACATCGGTCTGGGACTGATGCGGAGAGCCATAGTCGACCTGCCCAACGCCCTTCCACGTCAAAGCATGGGTGTGAATCAGTTGAAGCTTCTCAAGGATCTGTACATACGGGAGAAGAACATCATCATCTGAGCGACGGAAACTTGACAGAATCCAACCTATCTTTCCTGGTCAGCAAGGGGTAGGACGCGAACCGACACGCCTTGTCGAGGGTTCTGAGAGGCATAGCCATTCGCTAGCCAACGTTGGCTTTGTAGCACAGCCTTGTGTTTTGTCACTGCACAGATACCTGTCACCGCTCTCCTCGCCCTCATCCGAGCGGTGAAGCCAGTTCACCAATGCACGACGCTATGGCCGACCTGAGTCTACCTATCACATGGATTGGAGTCGATCATCATAACTTTCACCATCTTCAATTTCCAAGTACCAGACAGACAGCCAGATAGATTTGGCCTTATATTGTTGAACAATCCGGGTCTAGTGATCAGATCTAACATCATCACTGCCTTGCGCGGTTCCGGTCGGTTTGGAACCATGGATCGGGTACCGAATCGATGATTCGCTCATTGAGGATTCAAGATGCGCCTACCCGGTTGACGCAGAGAGCCCGGTTGACGCAGACAATGGCCAACCCAGTCTACATGCAGATTCTCGTACCCGAAAGCGCATGTTCACACTGTTTAAATACGGGGCACTCCATGTCCGTCCCCGGATGCAAACCACCAGAGTTCGACAGCCATCCATCTAATAAGAGATAACGAACATTTAAAAATACACTAGAACGCTACATGTCTTTCTCCGTCACGTCGTTCAATTAAACAGCAGACAATTGACTCCCCATTGAGGGTGCGAGCCCGGGGAGTACCTAGGAAAATGGGCCTCCCCGATCCTCCACACACCAATGCTGCGGTCTTGCCCATAGAGATCATCCAGTCTATCCTCTGCTATCTAGACGTCGAGTCCTATCATGCCGTACGACAGACATGCTGTGTCTGGCGATCCGCAGCATCAGCTCCATGCATGCTCCGCAATGTTCTCCAGCAAGTCCCGGTGTCGCTGCCCAGCGCTTCCAGTTTACTGTCCACAGAAGAATGGAACGACTACTTCAGCCAGGTCGCCCGACTGAATCTCCTGGGATACCGCAACGACGTTGAGAAGACCGTGTCCCAGCGTGTGCTTCCAGGAGAATGCACCTCGTCCTCTGTCCTGGCGACCACGCCCGACGGCCGAAAGACAGTCGTCTTGCAAGGCGCGCAGACCCTCGTCTACGACAACAACGACAACAAACCCATTCTTGAATTCCCTCTGGCGTCCAGCCTGTACCCGCACTGGACGTCCGTGTGTCGTGCCTTGATGGAGACTCGCAACGCCGGCCGCATGTCCGTCAACCAGCGGTACGCAAAGCACCGCATTGCCGTCTCCTCCACGGCGGCGTTCGTCGCCATCGGCCTGGGCCGAGTCATCCAGATCTACAGCCTGCATCACGCCGACGACCGCAACGTCCCCGCTGAGTACGTCCTCGGCCAGAGCGACATGGTCTTCGCCAGCAGCCCCGGCGCCGAGTACGAGGACACCGACGGCGTGGTCGACTCGCTCGAATTCACCGACCACGACCAGCTCCTCCGTGTCGCCATTGGCAAGGAAACCACCATCCACCGGCCCACCCGCGTCCGATACCTAGGTCATCCCGACGCCAACGCTGGCCACCCCGGCCCGCCGCCCTTCGACTACTGGCGCAAGCACCTCAACCACATCTACCTCGACTCGGCCGCGCTGGCCGTCACCCTCACCGGCGACGACGAGTACCGTTCCACCTTTCGCGGCCTGCGTCTCCTCCCGCGCACCTACCACCCGCGCTCCCAGCACGCCCGCCGTCCACCCACAGCCCCAGACGACAAACCCCGCCCGCGCGGAGACCGCTTCTTCATCGCGTCCCTGCAAACCGGCCACACAGACAGCTACTGCATCGGCCAGATGACGCCCGCCACATCAACTCCCGTCCGGATCCACCGCCTCTTCCCATCCATCTATTTTCGCCCGGGCAACTCCATCCCAGGCACCCGCACCGAAGGCCCGCCGCGCTTGTACCCGCCGGTCCCAGCAACGGAGCGCGAACAGCACCACATGACCTACGGCCTCCGCGACGTCGTCTCGCGCTGGAACGCCATCAACCTGCCCTCCGCGACGTTCTCCTCGCCGCTGCTCGCCGTCTCCACCGACCACCGTCTTCTGGTTGTCTACGAGCCCGGGGCCGGCCACTCCTGCTGCATCGTCGACGGTGGCTCACTGTACGTCTATGCCATGGGCGATGGCGGCGGCGCCGCCGTGTACCAGCCCTCTGCGCTGCCGATGACGCCGCTTTCGTCGTCCTCGGGCTCGGGGTCCTCAGCGGCGGGAGGCTCGCCCTTGCGCACAGATGACGGAAGCGAGTCCGAGTCCGAGACTGGCACTATCTACGACAGACTGCAAATGGCCGTCGCCAATCCGTTTAATGATAGCCGTTACGAGCCGCCGGATATTATTCCTTCGTGGCCGTTCCTGCTTGACAGGACGTCGATGGATATCGAGACGCTGCATGTTAGTTCGTCGCATGGGAAAGACTGCGGTAGGGTATACACGGTTACAGGATATTCTGGCAGCGAGGTCATTCGGTGGCGGTTGAGGGGTAGCTGAACAGCATCTGTGTTGTCATCTTTCTGTCATGTTGGTATTCTTGTCGGGTATGCATGATCTACGCATTAGACTAGAACAGCTACAGCCGAGAACTGCGATAAATCAATGTACTATTATGTCCAATTAAGTAAATAACCAATATCTACACCACCGGCGACCCGGCGGAAACAGGGGTATAAAGGGATAGATAGTATGTCACCCCGTTGGGAGACAGCACTATCCAACAGACAGAAGGAAAGATTAGGAAAAGTAAAGAGCGACGAGTCGAGTTCAGTAACAAGACAATGCGAATCACGAGTAAATCAACAAGTGGTATCAGGGGAATAGCAAGTAACGCATGTCAAAACGAAAGATGGGTAGAAAATAACACACAGCGAAGGGGAAAGATCGTAGCCATCAAATACAATTTTGATCAGTTCGACAGAACCGCGAATCCACCAACTCAGCTGTACACAACACCTTTTGGCTCGGTTCTGTCTAGTCAATCTGGAAAATCACAAAGAAAATAAAACAACAACCCAATCTATGACATTATTTGGGGTCCAAATGGCCCGTCTGTGTCCTTCGGCGACGCGGATACCAACCCGTCGGCGGTGCTTTCGTTCTCCTCGCCGAGAGAGCTCTCGCCGTAGTCCGTCGGCTCCGCATCATGGTCGTAGCTGGACCGACGGAGGAGAGGAGGGGTCTTGGGGGGCTCGCGCGATCTGCCAGCCCGCGACGAGAGGGGTCGCGGCGTGGTATCGACGTTCTTGAGAGGGCGGCTTTCGGAAGGCTGTCTCCAGGGGGCGGTGGACGGGCCACCGGAACTGGCAGCAGAGCCCTGTCGAACGTGGGAGCTAGGCGGAGTCAAAAGCCCGGATAGGAACGCGCTGGCGTTGCTCTGTTTCGACGGCGTTTGCTCAGAACCAGCAGCTTCTCGGCCTTTTCGCCAGCTACCCCATGCTGCAGCGGCGGCCAGAGGGAGAGATCGCGGAGATGCAGTCAGCTCTGAAAGAGAGCGGAGCGATGGGAAGCTCTGTCCAGAGTGTGCCCGTTCCCGCTCCTGCTGGTGCATCTGGAGATTAGCCTTTAGCCGAATAGCAGCGTCGCGCACGGCGTTGTGGTCAAATGACGGCTGCGACACGGTGTTGATGATATCCTGAAGATCGTCAATGCGGACGCCCAAGAGCTCACGGAGCCAGTTAATCTCGGTGTCCTTTTCCTTCATCTTGAGAGGTGCGTCCTTGTCGACGGCCGCAACTTCTTGCTCAAGCTCCTCGATACGGGCCTCGCGTTGTTGCAGCTGGTCTTGCAGCACCAGAATGGACTCTCGCAACGCCTGCGGGGAAATCTTCTCGGGGACAGAAGCACCCTGGTTGAACGACATCGACGGCGAGCTTGCATGTCCGGAAGAAGCACCGGCGGCCTTGGCCGACTGGGCGGCTTCAGCAGCAGCACGAGCCGCAGACTGCGCGATCTCAAGCTTTTCTTCCAGATGGCTGACACGGTCCTGTAGATGCTGCGCCTTCTCATCTGATAAGGCCAGCCGGTCCATCAGATGGGACTCTGCGCGCTGTCTATCTTCGGACGAATTATGAAGAGCACGGGCATGACGCTCGCGGAGGTCATTGAGCACGCGCTCGTGCATCTTGCGCTGTTCTTCCAAGGCCAGCTCCTTGGACTCCATCGCAGCAGCAACGGCGCTGGCTTTGGTTTCTGCAGCCTCCTCGAGAAGCATCTCATAACGCTCCCGAGCGGTGTCACTGGTCATCTGGACATTGTCGAGTTGACTCTGCAGGCGAAGGATTTGAGCTTCCAGCTCAGCACGAACAATGTTGACTTGGCTATTGGCAGCCTCTAGATCAGCCTCCATCGAGGTCCTGGTGCGCTGGATCTCTACGCGACTGCTCTCGCGGGCCTCGTTGAATTCACGCTCAAACCGCGCGGCCTTCAGTTCCAGGTCGTGGTTCTCCAACCGCAAGTTAGCGACGAGCTCCTCCAGTCTTGCGTTCTCCTGCTGGGACTGGCCGAAAATGAACTTCAGCTTGGCCGCTTCTCTTTCTTGCTGTTCAAGCTCGCTGATATCGGTTTCGAGCTTCTCGCGCAGCTTCAGCTCCCGGTTGTAGGCAGCTTGGAGTTCGTTGTATTTGGCCTGCTGCTCCTCATCGCGTCTACGCCACGAAGCCTGGTCGCGAGAGATATCGCGAGTCACCGCGACCATCTCATCCTGAAGGTGATCCAACTTCTCGCTGAGGTTATGGCGAATACTGAGGCCATCCTCGATGCGCATCTTCAGGTGATCGATGGTGCCCTTGAGCTTCTTGTTCTCCTCCTGGGTGCCATCCAGATCACCCTTCAACCGCTCGTTCTCTCGCTTCAAGTTGTCACTTGTGTAACGATGTTCGTCGAGAGTACCCTCCAGGGCAATGTTCTTTGACGAAATCTCCGCCAGAGTCAACTTGAGCTTGGCGTGGTCCTGCTCCAGCGAATCGGCTCTGAACTGAACCTGTTCAAAATAGGGGATCTTCTCCTCCTTGAACTGTAGGAAGCGTGCCTCGGCAGATTCGGCTGCTTCACTGTGCCGAGCAGCATCTTCTTCGGCGACCTTCAGCAATCTCTGGAGTTCAGCGATCGAGTCCTGCGCCTCTCTACGGAGCTTGTACTCCTGCTCGGCACGCTCGTCCGTCATACGCAGCATGTTCTTCAAACCATCAATCTGCAGCATGAGGCTATCGGCGCCGATTTCCTCTGCATCAGAAGGCCGTGGTTGCTGCTTCATGAGCTGGGTGGCCACCACTTCCTGCATCATTTCCCTCAGGTCGGCGGTGTGATCCTGTGCAAGCTTGTGTGCAGTCATTTTCTGGAGCTCGGTGATGCTGTCGCGGAGCTGCGCCAGTTCGAATACTTCTGGCTTGTCAGCTTCCGGCTGAGTGTCACGAGTTGCAATTGCATCCATGATGACATTCTTCAGTCGGTCAAACTTGCGGTCCCTCTGGCGCATGGGAGACCTTGCTCGATAAGAGGCGTTCTCCTCATATTCGTCATCTTCGTCGTCAGCATCGCTCTCCTCGGCTTCCACAGAAGCACTCCAGGTCCATCTGTTGTGACTACTGGAGGTGATCGCAGCCACAGACTGATGGATAACATCCAGAGCGCGCTCCAGCGGAGACAGTCGCTCGTCAACGACGGACCCAATTAGGTCATTAATGCGACGGTCAAAGAACCGGCTCCTGTTGGCCAGTTTCTCACCCTCTCCAGAGGAGATAACATCGTCCCAGTCGCTGATATGATCGTTCTGGTGGATGAGTTGACGAACAGGAGAGTGAGTTCCGGAGGCAAACCCCTTTGAAGGAGTAAACGAGCCCGGTGACTCGGCATCGAAGTCGAGTTTTGGAACCTCCAATGCTTGAGTGACGGGGCCTCGTCCCGGACTGGGGCTGGGAGGGTCGCTGCGGATGTCCACCGGGGCGTGGCGCTTTTCTTTGGATGGGCCCATAGCTGATTCTGGAAGGCGGTTCGTGGGCAGAGGTGTTGTGATGCGCTCGATACCAACATCAGAGTCATCATTGAGCTGCTCCATGATGGCATTCAACTCTTCATCATCAGGAGAATTGTCCGAGGAATCATGTTCCCCGGCACGCTCCCTCTCGACAGGAGCTTCAGGCGTCTCACTGATAGCAGTTTCTTGCTTACCAGGAGCAGGTTCGGTCTGTTCTAGCTTGGGCGATGTCGGAGGACTTGAGACAGCATATCGAGAGGCCATAAGGTCATTCTTGGCTGGCTTTGGTTCGGGCGCGGGCTTGGGCTGCTCGACGGCCAGGGGCACGAACTCGGGAACAGCGGGCTTGAACTCAAAAGGTTGAGCTGTGGGAGACAGCATGGAGCTCTTGGGGTTGGCCTCTTCCCGCTCATGGGTATGTTCGGGTTCCTTCTGATTAGGAACTCCTGCTTCTTGCGGCTGGACCTCCTCCGAAGCGTGCATGTCCAGAGCAGTCTTCTCATCGGGGACTTCGCGACTCTGTTCTTGGGCCTGCTCCTGCATGGATGTGTCAGCCGGCGCGGTGACCTTCTCGTCTTTGTTGTCAGACGGTGTCCAGGTCGAAGCCTCGCTAACTGGCGTATCCTTTCGATCGACTTCTTTGTTGTCGCGAGAGGAAGCCTTCACCTCAGAAGCGTTGGCCTCGCCTTCAGGCAGAGCATTCTCCTTGCCTTCCGCCGGTGTATGCGATGATCTGTGAGCGTGCGTAGGCTGAGCATTTGTCGACTCCGCCAAAGCGTCGCCAGGCACACTGAACTGAGCCTCCTCGTCAGAAGCCGCATCACCACGGCGGGCACGCTTGTGGCGGTCAGTTGGGGCGGAACGGGAGTTCTCATTGTCCTGTTCATCATGGTCTCTCTTGTCATGTCCACTATCCGGTCGTACGATCGGAATGGCCTTCGACTTCTTGGCGGGCTTGCTGATTTCAGAGAGGTCGACGTCTCCAAAGATCTTAGTCCGTCCTGGGGCTGACTCCGCCGTAGCTGAAGAATAAGCACTGGCGCTTGGGTCGAAGGCGGGAGCTGCCACATTGAATGAAGCAGACGAGAATTTGAATTCTCCGGTTCCAGCGTTCTGGCCGGCATTGAAGCTCGAACTACCTGGGGTGAACGAGGGGGCCGCAACGTTGAAGGTGTTCGCTGAAGGTTTGAAACCAGGCCCGGAGCCGAATGTAAACATAGGATTGCCCATCGGAGGAAATTGCATAGAGGTGTCCTGGAATGGATACGGGTTGGACGAGGTGGACGCCTTGGGGTCGAACTCCTTGGCATCCACATTCAGAGTCGACGAGGAGAGCTTGGAACGATGGCCACCACCATAGGAGCCAGCACTCGGTTTCGGCTCATGCCAGGGGATGTGGTTCGCAAGCGGACCCTGAGGTGTTCCGGATAGACTAGGATTGGTATCAATGTCCGAGCCTTCTTGCGCGTTGTCACCCAAATAGCTTCCACCGTAGAACTGATGCACATGCTGAGGCAGATGTTGGAGATTGCGATCGCCACTTCCAGACAACGCCCAACGAGACTGTAGGAGTTCAGATCCATCGAGGTTACGGGGAGCATCCCGCTCGCCCTCATCAAGCTGTCTATCGATAGATTCCTCCAGGTGGTAATCATTGGGAGAAATCTGATCCAGACCTTTCTGAAGTGTCTCGCTCAAATTGTGACCACGGCTGTGGCCGCGAGGGGTCGGCTGAGCGATTTCAACGGTGGAGGCATGGAAATGATCAGGGTTTGGCGGTGGAGTTTGGACGGGGCGTAGGGTGTGGTCTTCCACAAGATGATGTTGTGTATCCATGCCCATTTGGTCGTGGAACGGCTCTTTCGATGGAATGGAGGCCTCGTGCAAGCCAGGACGGAAGATACCCTGATCGTGCAGTGGCGAAACTGGGGACATCATGGAGGTCAGGTTGGGCAGAGTGCCGGGAATGGTTGCAGCAGGGCCTCCTTGGCGAGCATTGAAGAAGCTCTGGGGTGTGAGGGCACCTTGCGCCGGAGGAGTAGGTTGGAAAGGCATATGATATCCGTGCAGGAGGTTCTGCTCCACACCCATGAATGGTGTTTGTATACTGAACGGCGAGGCCGGGGAGGCAATAGATCCAATGCCGTTGCTCACGTTGGCAGACTGGTTCAGCTGAGGAGAGAAGGCATGAGGAATGGACAGTGGATTGCTGGCGGCCGATGCAGTCGGGATGGGAGGCGAAGACACCAGACCCGGGAAGTGGCCCATCTGGCTCATGGCAGCAGAAGCCGGTGAGACAGACGGTGGCGGGCCATCGCCCAAGTCGACTCCCAGAGCCCGTAATTTTTCTTCTTGGAGATGAGCTACATATGCATCCCACTCCCCTTTGTCTGGGAAGCTGACGCCATAATTGCCGGTCCTGTAGTCTTCCAGGGCCTCGGCAGGGTCAGGGAAGAGCGGCCGACTGAGGCCTCCAAGATGGGTGTCCGACACATCGTCCTGCGTGCATATACTAAATCCACGGGTGTCATACCCTTCGTCTTCCCAATTCTTCAGTCTCTGTTCGACGTCCTCGTGGGTCAATAGACGGTATTCGGTGCCACGCTTATCCTCCAAGGGCAGGGCGATAAAGCACGCCTTACCACGCCAAACGAGCTTTTTCCTCGATCTCGGTAGCGTCGGCGTGGAGCTCTTTACCGGGCTCATTGTCTTTGTCTCGGTGGGTAATGCAGCCTCAAGAGGTTTCCCCTCGTCTACTGGCGGAGGCGGCAATGGCTTCTCGACCGGAGAAGAGCTCTTGGTCGTCTCCATTTGCGGAGGAAGTTGGGTTTCCTGTGGTTCGGTCATGGTGATTGATTGAGGGTCTTTGTCGTACGCAAAGCCCCAGAAGTCCTCTTGTCGAAGAGTGTCTTCTCTCCTGTGCTGATGCTCTTTGGTCCGTTGGCGGCTCGCGTGTCCTTCCAAGCGGTCTTTCCGGCTCACAAAATCGGCCAAAGTCGGGGTTTTTAGGAGATCGCTACTGTCGCGCGAGTCTTGTTCAAGACCTAGCCAGTCGTCCGATGGTTCGTCCGCGAAGTGATTCTGAGCCGTGAAAAAGGAGGGTGCTTCGCTTCCGGAGTCGTCACTCAGCCAGTTACTGCGTTCCGTCCGTGGCTGACCGGAAAGGTATTGATTGATCCAATCCTGGGTGAAATCCTTGATGGACTTTCCCCCTTTCCGACCTGGCACGTCGCGTTTCGGAGAACGATTGAAGATGCTCCCGCTGGGGGCGGATGGTCTCAGGAGCTCAGAGTTAGCTGGTTCGAAGGCGTTGGGAACACCACTGCGCATCGACGCCGGGGAGCTCTCTCTAGACACACGGCCAACACCCGCGTCTTGACTCAGGGACCAGGACAGTCTCCGAGGGCTGGGTGCGGCATACGGGGACCCCCAAGCGGTAGTGTAGTAGACGCTACTTTCGGCCCGCCTGTTTTCCGGGGACGAGGTGGCCGAGTCCCAGGCGCTGCGATATTTCTGCAGCGGTGGTAGCGCGGACGGCGTATTCGAGGTGACACTACGGTCCCGGGTGGAGGTTGGCTGTTCCGGGGAGCCAGCGGCCGAAGCACTGGAGGTTCCTGGAGAAGCAAAGGCCGAGATTGATGGGACGGTGGAGTGTAGATCGTCACGCAGAAAGGAGGAGGGGTCTGTGGAATGCGGCGGCGGAGAATGCGCCGAATTGGCGGAAGATACGGAGGGATCGAGATCTAGCACCAAGGAAAGGCCATCAGCTGGGTTGCCGAACGATTGAGACGGAGAGTTGATGTATTCCTCGTTTCATGTTCGTCATGGGACGTTCGACAGTCACATACCTTCCGTGTCGACTCGTGCAGCAAGCACTTGCTTGCTGCGCTCCTTATCGTCCAGAATGTTGAAGCATGGAAATCAAGCAATCCAGGTTGAAACCACCTCGCTGGGGCCTCGGATCGGCACACAAAATGGGACCGTAACGGGGTGGATGAGACGGCGAGAGAGCGTGGTGGAGGGAACGACGGGGGAATGAGCCCAGTTGTCTTCAGGGGCGGATGGATCCCGAAGACCGAGTTTCCTGGCAGACGGACGGAGCAATCACAGACAGACAGCCAGGGTATGCGGGAGCAACTTGGACATGGCGCATACGCAGGACGGCTGGATCGAGATGGAGGATAGGAAGAAGGAGGAGGAGGAGAGGAGGTAGGTTAGGAAGAAAGGTCGAGGCAGAGAGAAGAGGAAGAAGAAGATGCCCTTAATTTTTTAGTTCAGTCGGAGGAGTCGATATCATAGGACCGTTTCTTGGTGGTTTCTGCTGGTAATCGGATTACCCCAGTCTCCCCCGTTCGCTATGCGTTGTTACTTACCGACCGGTATTGAGGGTACGAGGATCGACCGCTTCATCGACACGCCATGATTTCTTGGTCGCGTCATTTGTTTCCCTCGACTCGAACTTGCTGGTGTCGCAGTTCCCGCCATCCTACGGCTCAGTCCCGACGCGTCAAACGCTGGGAATGGCCATATTCTCCGACATCAACAAACATCCCGGGTAGGATCTGGGGAGTCGAGGCACCCTTGGTTCGTGTCTGTTGTTCAGGGGTAACCCGACGCTACGAACCACGGTTCCTCGGCCGACTCCTCCACTATACGGAGTGCTCAGTTACCCGTGAGGAATCTGCCACCTCCGTTGCGTGGTTGAAATTTCTAGGACGTTATTCGTGATTCTTCATCTACTGTTAAATACTTGGATACAAGTTGCACAACTCAAGATGGCGGTGTACAAATCAAGTGAACATATGGATCACTTCAACTGGGATATAGACACAATAAATTTACGAGAAACGAAACCCTCTAGACCTTGTTGAGCACGTTTAACCCCTTGAAAAGACCCTTAGTAAGTAGGGCACTTGAGGTTGTTCCACTTGGGCTTGCGGTCGGCCGTGAACAGACCCCAGTGAGTCTCGTCGGAGGCCTGGCCATTGTCACCAGTGCTGGTCGGCTTCCATGGCTCATCAAAGGCCTCAAAGTAGAAGACATCGATGCCCCACTCGATCATACCGCAGACAGCCTTCTTGTAGTACTCCTGAGCGAGCTCGGTGCTGGCCTTGGCATCGCCGTAGTCGGTGCCACCGTCTGGGATCGCATGTCAGTTGGATAGTCCGTGATCTCTCCGAGCCTATATTAAACTTACTCGTCGGCCAGCCGGTCTCACCGTTACCGAAACGGATGTTCTTGGCGTTGTCGCCGGCAACCTTCTCAATATGGGCCTTCGCCTGGGCCATGTCATCAAAGTAAGTGTTGGTGGCATTGTCGATCTTCTGGCCCTGCCAGTACGCGAAGCCATTGGCCAAGCTGGACCCGTTAGCCAGGCATCCATTGACGCGCAGAGAAAGAAACTTACAAATAGTTGACCTTGCCGGAAGAGATGATGGGATCGGCAGTGCCGTCGGCAAACTTGTTCCAGCTGTCCACGGTGCCGACAGTCACCTTGGGGAACTTCTTCTGGACGGTCTCGATACGCTCCAAGAGAACCTGGGCGGTGAGACCTCCACGGTAGAGGACCTCGGAGCCGACGGTAATGGCATCCACCACATCTTCGTTGCCGGGAACGCTCTTGCTCAAGGCATCCAGATCGTCGTCGAAGGATTTCTGGTAGTCAGGCCTGGAGAGCGGTTAGAATAGCTCCCAATACCGCGCAACCTGGGGGGTCATACCAGACACCCAACACAACCTTGAAGTTCTTCGCCTTGGCGGCAGGGATGATGTTCTGGGCGGTGTCACAGTCTTTGGCGGAGTAAGTGCGAACGATTGAGGTCACCTCCTTGAGGGAATCGAAATCGGTCTGGTAGTCCTTCGAGGTCTTGCAGGTACCATCGGCGTTCTTGTTACCCAGAGCGAAACCCAGGGTGCCACGGTCGGCGGAGACGGCCGGGAGGGCGGCGAGCAGGAAAGGGACGACGCCGGCAACACGCATTTTGGCGGGCGAAGTGCAGAGGATTCAAAGACTCGGGGTCGGGAATTGGGTGGAGTAGGGAACGGATGTGCCTCTCAGGTGGTCAGAAATTCAGGCACTCGGCGATTAGGATTGAAGGAATGTGTAAAGGAAAGACTTGGTTGATTGAAGGAATGACAACAGCGATAAGGAATGACTGTTGAAGAAAAGGACGAGGGGAAAGAAAGAAGAGAGAAAGAAGATGAATGTCAGGAACAGGGCCGTGTGGAGAAGAATTGCCTCCTGAGGGTCGCCCTGACTAACAGTGCCTCCGGCGTTAAGCTGCCGGAAGTCAGGGACTGTCCAGGGACAGGGTTAGGTAAGACATCCTCAGCCCGTTGGGCCAATCGACCTCGTCCAGACCGTCGTGCGCTCCACTAAGCCCCCGGCGATCCCTATTAACTTCCCTGTTCACTGGCGCAACCAAAGGCTTCTATTTTCAGCGTCGTCATCATCAACGTTCTGGATTCATTCTGAATTCATTCCTGGAATCAAACGCCGCAGTTTGCACAACTAGCTACCGCCCTGACAATAGGTGTATGTGCCTGTTGTTGATGAAAGCCGTGGCCTTGTCCTACCTACGCACTGCTAAGTTAGGATTAAAATTAGCTATATCTGTCAATTGTTGGTAACCCTAGTTGTTATCGCGTCCATGATGACTGCCTACAAATATGCTCGGTTACTAGAGCTGTTAGAAGCCAGGCCATCAATATTGTATGAGAACCCTTGCGGTTACTATATCTATTCCCACGAGCAATAGTTTCATAACAATACAACGAAAAACCTCCATTCCCTCAAACTTATATACTACGGGCATCTGAATATCCGCCAGGTATATATTCCCAGCAACAGGCAAAACACCTTTACAATACATACACTAAGCACTGAATAGTTGCCAGGGATTGACTGCGTCATGTTGGCCAAATAAATGATCCTCAGGGGTTATGTCTCAGACTATAAATCGTCCGGTACAAATATCCTCTCGATTGGTTTTCGTTCAGAGATTCAAGTCCATAGCTAGAATCAGCTCGCTTTTAGTAGTAGACAAACAAGGACAGTCTCGGCCATCAGAGAAACAGGCCATAGAACTAAGAGAGATGTGCCCCCGAGACAATGAGCTAAGCTATCCACCTGCTCAAATCAGACTCTCGGTTTTATTCAACCAGCCTGGAAGACTGAAAGTTTAACCTCATCTCAGGACCTTATTCCTATATTCGCACGTTCTAAGCTCATAAAGTTATTCTTTGAGCTCAGGGTACCCATCCCGTGACCCTCACTTTGATATTCATAAAGTGGACCAGAGTCCATCCGGTCTTGTAGGCTTAAAGTGAATGCCATACGCAGTCTGTCAGAGACTCAAGGGAGATATACCCTGACCAAGGCTATTGATCAACAAATCTCAATGGAGACTGGTAATATATTCGTGCCTCACCTAGAATAATCGGAGGAAGCTAATAAGAACGAAGAATCCGGTCGTTGATATCCAGAATCATTTCCAGATCGTGAAAGAAAATTTATAATAAAAGTCACCTCCCTATAATTAATTGGATCATTAACAACTCTAGTCGAAGTTATTCATTGTCCTGACTGTAAGGTATGTACTTCGTAGAGTAGGTAGGTATGCATGGTGGAGGTGGTCCGAGCGCCTTCCATTACCCAAAAGAGACGAGACCACCTTGCGCGTCGGAGATTCAATCCAACTTGAGCCGTCCGAACAGTACCACAACCTCCACCACAACCATCCCCCGTCGCCTCTCCCTCGATATCCCGACAATTACCTAGCTTGTTGGAAGGACGACTATCACCTACCATGCGCTTCTCCACAACGACCCTCCTGGTCACCGCACTGGGATGGTTCTCCGCCGTGGCCGCCCACAACATCCAGCTCAAATCCCACTCCCGCGAATGCTTCCACGAGAACCTGCACCGCGGTGATCGGATGACCGTCAGCTTCCAGGTCGGCGACCGGGAATTCGGCGGCAGCGGTAACCTCGAGATTGACTTTTGGGTATGGACCCCCTTTTGTTTGGCCTGGTCGACTTTGGTGGCTTGGGATTGGAATTGGGATACGAGCACTGGTCGACGGTTTGCACATTCCCGGATCAAGAACTACACATCGCTATGCACTGTTGAATGAATTTAGAAAAATGCTGACGTCGTCTGATGCTGTAGGTCGAGGACCCCTTGAACAACCGTCAATACTACAAACAAGCCATCTCCTCCGAGGACTACTCCTTCGATGCTCACGCCGACGGAAAATACGTCTACTGCTTCAGCAATGAGGGTTGGACCTCCAACTCCAAGGAGGTCTCCTTCAACGTCCACGGAATCGTCTACGTGCCCGAGTCGGAGATGACCCAGGATCCTCTCGAGGTGGAAGGTATGGACAACCTGCGAGCGACGGGTACCGCATGAGAAGCCACATAACTAACACGGATTGCATACAGTCCGCCGGTTGTCGGAGGCGCTGGCCCAGGTCAAGGATGAGCAGTCGTATATCGTGGTGAGAGAACGGGTGCACCGGAACACGGCAGAGAGCACCAACGCCCGTGTCAAGTGGTGGAGTCTCTTCCAGCTGGCTGTGCTTATCGGCGAGGGTATCTTCCAGGTGTGGTGGTTGAAGAGGTTTTTCGAGGTGAGTGTCCCATGCTCCCACACTCATTTCTACACAGCACTCGGCTGACGATGACATGACAGGTCAAGCGCGTTGTCTAATGTACGTTGCATGTTGGTGACTATAGCATCTGCTGCAAAGCGACTTATTCAAGGAGACGAAGATTTTTTGGATTGTGTATTAGTTTAAAGGCTCAAATCAGATGAATTCATGAACCCGCAGATATGCCTGCAATCTCTACCGTTCATCCGCGATCTAGCAGCGGTCTTCTCTCAGCGTCGTTAATCTCGTCCTCGATCTCTCTGCCGTTCCTTTCCATATCGCCGGGTGTAGTCTGCATGGCAGAGTGTTGTAGGCTCCGCGGTCTCATCCTGGATATCCACGAGGCGTAGCTCCCGCCCGGGTGCTTCTCCTCCCTCCACCACGCCATCACCCGTTCCCATGCCCACAAGGCCAGATAGCCCAGTCCGATGGTGGCCAAAGTTGCCGCCACAGATGCCGAGGCTGTAAGAAACGTGAAAGTGCTCACGTTGCATCCGAGTGTGGTGGTGCGGAGCTCCCATCGCTCTTTAGATCCCAACGGACAGATCTGCGAGGAGCCGAGAGGGGATAAAATTGCAAGGGACGCGCGGTTCGGGACGCAGGTTGAGCTCTTATACATGAATTGTCAGTGATAGCCCTTTGCACACGATGATTTTGAGGGGGGTTCTCGTAGTGTGTGAATTTCAGGAGAGAGGTGATCATCGTGGAAGAAATATATAGATAACAACGTACCACAGGGCACCAGCTGCAGGGCGCATCACCTTCCAAACACCATCCACACGTCTGCCTTCGCCAACAAATGTAGAACAAAGGATCATCCGTATCGAGGGGAAACGTCGCGTTCGACTCCACCGCCCGCATGGACTTTTGCGTCACGTCTACAGGGAGTTCCATCTTGGAGAACGAACAGTATGAACGAGCTGAATCGGAACCGGCGGTATCTCACAGGCCTCTGGCAGGAGGATGAATTGTCATTACTGGCGACAGACTCGTTCCTGCGTGGATGATTTAATATTTATTGGTGTTTGGGGATGTGCGGGGTCTGCAAAGAAGGCAAGCTTATCGACAAGGTCTGGCGATTTATAGGCCCGGATCTGCTTTCCGATTGGGTTACAAGTATCTCGACCATCAGGCCATTTGATTCGGGGTTGCTAGGTACCTAGTAGGTAGGGTTCTCAGAGGGACAGGATCCGTCAAATTGTGTCCCTCACGTCTTTCTGCTTCCATGGTACCAAAAAAGCACCCCGCATACATACTTCTGACTTGCATCTCTTTTTCGTCAGAGTCATCAGCCGTGAACCACTTGGCCCACCCGGTATTCAACCACAATCGACTTGTCGCTGCCAACATTGAACCGTCCCTGGCCGGCAAATACCCGGTTCTCGAGGTCCTTGTAACGCTCATCGCCGGTCTGTGCTACGTTAACCTTCCTCTCTCCGATTCAGGGATGTGTATTGTCCTACCTCGAAGGTGAAGTGGGTGACTGAGAGGTGTTAGCTGATGGACAGCCCATTATGAGATCAAAGATATCACTTACAGGAGTTACCAAACGCCGTCGAGCCCTCACCAGCGGTTCCATTGAAAACGGCCTTTTCGCCGTCGCCAAGGGTCACAACACCGGTGTAGTTCATGTACAGAAGCTGGAGGAATGAGTGGAGTGCACATATTGGAGAGTGGGATGACATACCGCGCCATCCTTGGTCCTATAATCAAAGGGTTAGATGCTAGATCGACTGTCAAGAGTGAAGCAGCTTACTTCAGCACGCCATGTGCGTTCAGACGCAGGTGCTGTCCGTCGGGATCCGCGTGGATGTAATCGTTTCCGATGCCCTCGAATTCGGCGTCGATGGCGGGGGAGAAGCCCTCGGCGCTTTTCACGGTGCCTCCGGTCATGGGCTATACCGTGGAATAGGATTAGATGCTGTCATATCCAAGAACAGAAAAGCTAGATTGGACGTCGGAGCTAGTTACATACCACGACCTGCAGGCTGGCGGACCGCGAGGCACTCCCTATGAGAGTTAGTTTGGTTCCTTCGCATTGTATATATGCAATTGATCCAGCATACCAACCGCCATAGGAGGTGCGATCTTGACCTGTTCGAGGGTTAATCAGGGTCCAATGGATTGAATACACTGGTCCGTGGCTTACCAGGACCGTAAAGGCCGGCTTAAGCGAAGGGAATCCAGACATGATGGAATGAACAATGTGATTTTGGACGTTGATGTATGGAAGTTGGATGATGATTCACGGAAAGTGGTTTATCGAATTGTTATCAGGGCGAAGTCGAGATGGACCCCGCACCCACACCTAAAGAGGGGCATTCATCCGGACCATCCACGAGTCTAGGAATTGTCTTCCTTCCATGTGAACACCACTTGGAGCGAGAAACGTATATCGGGACGATGCGAGGATGTTGTTTACATGTCCCGTGCCTAGGTAATGTTTATATACCGACCCCCGAACCACGGCAATATCGATCCATGAGGGGTTACAAAGTTGCTCCATGTTTACATACGGAAATACGCAAGACGTCTTCCTCTTTCAGGCGGCAGCCCATAGTGGACGAGCCTGGCCGTCCCGATCATATCGACAACTCCAAACCAGAGCCGCAAAGACCTGGTGGCCATTCCAACCCAAATAAGCCAACTGCCTAACATTACGGAGTAGGTAGTTGATCACGCAAGGTTTATCACTCCCAAGGTCCTTTGCCCATCACTCCCAAGAGCACCAGTCAGTCCCGACTGCTGGCCCACGTGGAGCGACAGTGCGACCGGAGAGGAAGATCCCGCTTGCGTCTGAAGATGGAGATGATGCTGTGGAGGAACGGTCAGGCGACAGTCCCATGGGGATCTATCGGGCGATCTTGAGCATGGTTCTCAGTATAAGACTGCAGACATTCATTAGCGAGAAGTCAATGGGCATCACTAGCAAGTGCTTTGGAAACATACCCCAGACACCTCAGGCGCTAAGGCATCAAAGGATGCGCTATTCCCGATTCGCTCCTGATCGCCGCTATTCCGTTTCAGGCAAGAACTAAGCCAAGTCGGTGACGTTACTACGTGCCACTCGGTCGACTTAAGTATTATTCTCTGCAAGCTGCCGCGGCTTCAGGAGCTTTACTCAAAACCTCAGCCACCCCAGTCGCGTGCCTTTTCTCTGTCGGGGTGCATGATTCCAACCACACTCGACAAGGCCACCGATTGTGTCTCCCGCTTGTCGGGGTTGCCTCATCAGAAAAGCATCGATGATTCCCATCTACCGACTCCCTGGTCTGCTCCTGCTCTCGGCCAGTGTATACGCCATACCATTCCTCGACCAGAAACTCCTGTTCGATAGTTCGACTCAGTCCAATGCCGATGGGGAAAGTATAGCCACCGGCGGGGGTTCTCCTCGGGGGCTGACGGGGCGTTTTCTGCACATCACAGGTATTTTTTCCTTCTCGCCCAATGCCGCGAGAGTGGCGACTTGCCAGGGAAGAAGCTGACTGTCAACTAGATTTTCACCCAGACCCTCACTATAAACCCGGAACCGACCCCGAAGACAAGGCCTGTCATCGAGGACACGGCTCCGCAAAATACTTCGGCGCCGCAGGAACCGATTGCGACGCTCCCCTCACCTTGATCAACGAGACCTTCCACTGGATTGAACAGAATATCAAAGATGTTATTGATTTTGTCGTATGGACGGGTGACTCTGTCCGCCATGACAACGACGAGAAGATCCCCCGTACCGAGGATGAAGCGACGCGGTTAAATCAGTACCTGACGGACAAGTTCATCGACACCTTCCGCCACGACGATTCGCCTCGTGGCCTGTCCATCCCCATAGTACCGACAATCGGGAACAACGATATCCTCCCGCATAATATTTTTAAAGGGGGCCCCAATAGATGGACGAAAAAGTTTCTGGAAATTTGGAAAAAGTTCATCCCCGAGTTTGAACGTCATAGCTTTGTGGAAGGTGGCTGGTACACCGTCGAGGTAATCCCCAATAGGCTCGCCGTCATCAGCCTGAATACGATGTACTTCTACGAATCCAATTCGGCCGTTGACGGATGCGAAGACAAGTCAGAGCCTGGCTTCGAACATATGGAGTGGCTGCGTGTGCAGCTAGAGTTGCTACGATCTCGCCACATGAACGCGATCCTGATCGGACACGTCCCACCGGCAAGATCTGGGTCCAAGCGGAACTGGGATGAAACGTGCTGGCAGAAATATGCCCTATGGGTGAACCGGTATCGGGACGTCATCGTTGGCAGCCTTTACGGCCACATGAACATCGACCACTTCATCCTTCAGGACAGTCACAAAGTGAAGATCGTGGATGACGAAGAATCTTCTGCTTCCAGCGACTCGGAGGAGATCTCGGTCCAGTCTCGTACGGATTATCTGTCCAGTCTTCGGGATGATTGGTCGAAGATGCCTTCTCCCCCCGAGGATGCTTCGATTGCTGAGGAGTCTATGACATATCCTGACGGTGACACGGACCCGCAGATACGGGGGAAGAAGCAGCGCCGATTCCTGAAGAAAATCGGAGGTCCGTGGGCAGAGCGATATAGTGTGTCGTTGGTGTCCCCGAGCATGGTACCGAATTATTTTCCCACCATGCGGGTCATCGAATATAATATCACTGGGCTGGAAAATGCTGCTCTCTGGGCGGATACTGTCTCCGACGATGCGACTGTTGCTAGTCTGCCATCCGACGAGGACGAAAGTGCATCGATCGAGAAGGAAATGAAAGGAGGGAAGAAAAAGAAGAAGCCGGACTTTAAAATTCCCGACCCTCCTTCATCCTCTGCTCCCCCCGGCCCAGCATACTCAAACCAGCCGTTGACCTGGCTGAGCTATACGCAGTATTTCGCCAACCTCACTCGGATCAATGAGGAGATGTCTAAAGATGCGTCGGATGAGACCAGGCACGATGAGATTCTAACGTACGAGGTGGAATACGATACGAAGAACGACGAGATCTACAGAATGAAAGATCTTACCGTCAGCAGCTACTTTGAACTGGCTACACGGATTGCCGACAAGAACCCGCCTAAAGACGATCGGCTGGAATTGAGCGCCAAAAGCACTGACGTCTCTTTGGATTCTCAACGGAAGAAAAAGAAGCGTAAAAATCGGGTGTGGCGGACGTTCTTTACGCGAGCGTTTGTGGGTATGGTTGACGATGATGACCTTGATGATATCGATTCATAGACGGTTATAATTGCATCTGCGGAGGGATTGGTTATGCATACATCCTTTCTCATGGGTTTCTTCGTTTGTATATAGCCATTAGGTATAGGGACTGTTTATATTATGGCCATTGTAGTCAATGACGTCTGTCCACGTGAGAGTGTAGGTACCTAGTACTGAGGTACATTCTTTCCTCTCTTCCTCTCTACCTCTCTACCCCTCTCCAACATCCATCCCCGCAATCCTAGCGCATCGCAATCTGGCGGTGAACTTCTGGTTTCACTAGCCGGCCCCCCGAGTGCGACTAATACGAGACACCAGTATCGGATTGAGGTGAACTCGATCGGCATCACCGTCGAGCGCTCTCCCAGTATCTCTCAGAGGTACACGGCAGATGCCTCATGCCACCAAGCCTATGGACCCCTGCCAGGCACAATACAGAGCCTCCCCCGGTCTAATGCAGGCGTACATCCCAAATGTATCCGCATGATGTCGTTCATGACAGCGTCCTGCATTTCCGTCATATGAGAGACAAGAGAATATCGTCGACTGGCTGTGCGATCCTCCAATTTATGTACGGGTACATGTTATTGGGGAACTTGAGGCGATAGAAGCCTGGAGCTCATCCTATACCCACATTAGACCAAGACAAAGACTTCATTTGTCCATTTCAGCCAGTTCATGTCCAATTCGTCAATCGTTCCGACGCCACGCTGGCAATCGACACTGCCAGCTGTCAAGCCGAGTTAATGCCTGCGGCCCATCTCCGAGCGAAGGAAGCGCGCGCGGACACTGAGCTCCCGCCCTAGTTTAGTCGACTAGTCCGTCTCCGGGTCAGGCACGGAAATCATGCATTCTGTGTTGTCTACAGAGCCCAGGTGTGACCTATTTTTGCCAGAACGAGAAGAGGCTGGAGACCGGCGGTCCACCGTGCTATTCCTAACCCATCACTCGGCCGGCTCCAACGCTGCAAGGCAGGGAAAATCAGCACTCGAGCGCTGACACGTATCGCCCTAGCGGATGCGCTGTCCTCCCGCCTCATGGCCGGGGTTTGGAGGATGCCCGCAGCCAATGTGCCAATATTTTTCCACTGAAATTCTATTTCATCATGATTCTCATGGGGTTTTGGCCACCCTATCAATGCGCTTTCTGCCCGATCGTCCCCCAAGGGCGGTTTAATTGGGAAACTTGCCCTCGGAGGGATTTCTCAAAAGCCATTTGGGCTCTAATGTAGAGGCCAGATTCAGACCTTGTGTTCTGTCCAGCCCAGCACTGCGGCCCCGTGGGCTTCGTCGGCGCACAAACTGATCCGGAGCGATAGCTTTTCCCTTGCGTTGCCATTCTCCCACCGGGCCATTATAAATGTCAATCCGTCAGTGCACGAGGGGTAGCGACCGAAAGAACCCACTTGTGGTCCATCGTGGCTGATATCGTGTCTCGCTAACTTCGCCCTTTTAATCCTCGCAAACCGCCGGTGATGACCTCACAGCTGGCCAGCACAGCCGGGAAAAGCATGAATTAACGTCTTGCCACGCCAGGTGCTCACGATGTGTCCGAGCTTTCAACTTGACACCCACCAGCTCCTTGCCCTACATCTCCCTGTTACCTGCTCCCTTGTGTGCGCCTTGCATTGTTAGCTTCATCCCTTATATCGAGCTATTTTCATCGTTGCGCTTCAACGCCGGGCCAATTGCTGTGCTGCTGCTACATTGACTCAACTGCTCTACAGTACTGGATCCGCCCTACTCTTGCCTTCTATTCTTGTTTTCGCCTTGTACAACAGAACACCTGTGCGTCTCATCATCTCCCATAAGAAGGTCCTTCTGGCACCTATGTAACATAGCTCTATTTGTCCATATTGGCGGCTTTGTGATTTTCAACCTTTCGATTTGCGCGACCGAAGATCATTGTCGACTCCCTGGTTCAATTTCAAAGCGACATCCGAAAAGGCAACGGTCAAAAGAAATTAAATACGACCTGGAACGCGACCACGGGAAGTCTCACCAAATCCCTCCCGATAATCCCTACACGGCCATCCTTGAACAGCAACGATCCGAGGGTGACTCGGAACTAAGCGCTGCCACGAGCATGGGACAGCACAGCGCCTGAAGCTAAGAGAGCTACCTGTTTGCGCGCGCTTCCACGGTAAGTTTACGGCTTCTTTGGCACTCATATTGTTTCACTTTTTCTCCGACCAGTCGAGTTGAGAATAATCGCATGGGTTCTTTCGCCGGACAAGATTTATTTCCCTTGTGCGCTTGTCACCGTTCTCAACTATTGACAATTCTTTACCACACGCCCACTACATTGACTGCGCTAAGATGCCCGGCCTTGCAATGGACAACGCTAACATGGACGATGGCCTAGATTCAGTGTCCTTGGATCTGTGGATGGCGTCCTCCGAGGTGGACCAGAAGGCCCTGGGCAACTTTGCCTCAATCATGAGCCTGGAAAAACCCTTTCTTTCGGCAATGCTGTACAAAATCCTGGGGCTGTCGGTCATGCTGTCAAAGAAGCTCCTTCGTGCGCGACGACTCCGACGGCTTGATCCCACCCGCGAGACCAAGTCGCTCCAGCTGTACCACCACATCATCTGGCTCTCCCGCGAGGGTCTGCTAATCCTGGAAGAATTCGTGTTACCGAGAGTAGAAGAGTATCTCGAGCTGAAGATTCTAGCCTACAAGCTCCGCGCGTCCTTCTACCATGTCTTCGTCCTGTTCCACAACCAGCCCGCCGTGCGTTCACCGGGCATCATCAGCCTGCCCAGCGACAAAGTCCTCAACGGCACCGGCAGTTCTGAATCGTCCCATAAAGAGCCGCGCTTGCGGTTCTCGTTCGAAGGCAGCCCCGAAATCATCACCGTCCCGCACAAAACGTCTCCGCCGCGACCGTCGCAGAAGAAAGTCACCCAGGCGCCTCCGGGCCTCGCGCCGGTGCAGCTCCCCCGATCTGCGTCCTCGTTTCTGCTGCCGGCGCTGGACTACACGCCCACCGCCACGGCATGCTTTAACCACGCCGCCCTGCTGGCCGATCGCTTCCTGCCCGGGTCGCATCCGCTGCGTCTGTCTATCAAACTCGAATACGCCGCCTACCTGTACGACTGTCTCCACGACTCGACTGCCTGTCGCCGACTCGCGAAGCAAGCCATTGCTGACGTATACAACGCCCAGGAGGGCATGGATGACGAGAGCTTCGAGGACGCCGCCGAGATTGTCGGGATCCTGGGCAAAATGGTGAAACGGGGAGGCAAGACGAGCAGCGCCGGTGGAACGAGCTCGGGGACGCTTCGCGCCGATAGCGAGGGTGGTCGCAGCCCGAAGAAGACCTCCTCCAAGGACGGCGGTAGCACCACGCCGTCTGGGACGCCCCGGGGTGACAGTTCGCGCAGCGACGGTGGTCGGAGCCCAGTGACGAAGAAAGCCATCTCGGCGAAGGCCACGCCTAGAGCGTCTCCTGCGCCACCGGTGTTGAAAACCACGAATGGGCTGACCCCGGCGGTTCCTGACCCGACGATGGTGAACCCGATTTAATATGCATTAATGCTGCTACGACTTGCCACCTGCCACGTTAAGATATACCTGTTACCCTGGAACGTGCCATGATTATGAGACGATTATATACGTTTGGTCTATTTTATTTGGATTTCTGTATGCTACTAGCCTCATTCATTCAATGAACATATCATCCGAGGTGACAAACCCCTTGCCAATTGCAATGTGCTCGGTCGTCAGCCGGTCTCCGTTCACATATCGCACCCATAGGTTTTTCACTTCCTCACCCAGACAACGGACCTCTTCGGAATTGCTTCCTTGCAGCATAGGAGCCTTCGCCCATGCGCCTGGCGCACCAAGAACAAACGGGATATCGATAGTATGACAGGCCTGCAAAGGATTGCCCTGCGCACTCCACTCAAACGAATAAGTAGTCGACGCACACCCCGCCTGTACCAAGCTAGCATGCAACCGTTGATCCGGCAGACTGAAATACCTCCGCGTCATGTACCACGTCCCCAGTGCCTCGAGCAACCGCCCAACAAATGGGGTCTTGTACAGACTGCAAAGCGGTCCGACCATCGACGCAAACGGCCGTCCATCATGCGCCGTCCATCCAACAAGAACAGGGACGTTCCTCGCGGCCTCCACGATCTTCACATCAACCTCGTCCTCGCTCGGCAACGGATAAGCCCCAAAAGCCGGCGCGAACAGCAAGATCCTCCGCCGCAACGAGTCCAGCAGGAGCTTCTTCTGCAAATCCAGCAACTCCGCGCTCGTCATCTCCCGCGGATCCTTGGTGAACAGCGTCTTCGCCTTCTCAGCCAGACGTGTCTGCGTCTCCCTACGTTCCTGAAGTGCCCCCAACGGCGGACTCTGCAAAATAACCCGATGAAACAACCCGCGCGTGCCCTCCGCAATCATCGTACAGACAACCGAGTCCGCCCCAGCCGACTGCCCAGCCAGCGTGACGTTCCCCGGATCCCCGCCCACCGCGGCGATATTAGCTTGAACCCATCGCAGCGCCGCGATCTGATCCAACAAGCCCAGACTCGCTGGCGCGATGCCCTCGATGGGTAGATACCCGAACACACCGAGGCGGTAGGTCACATTGACGCAGACGATGCCGCGGCCGGCTAGATCAGAACCCCGGTAGCAGTCCAGGTCTCCGCCGCCGGTGATATAGGCGCCCCCGTGGAGCCAGACGAGTACAGGGGCGTGTTGGGCGCGCGCCGGCGCGATGATGGAGAGGACGAGGCAGGACTCGTCCATTGGGTGGCCATCGGCTAGGGGGCCCATCACTGTCTCAAGGCGGGATGGGAGCTGTGGACATATTGGTGCTCGGGTGGTGCAATCGAGGGGTGTTGTCCATGTTTCGGTGGGTTGGGGAGGCTGGAAGCGGGTTGCTGTTGCGTATGGGATGCCTCGTGCATGGATGAGGTTGTCGGTTAGGGCGGCTTTGACTGGCCCGCAGGGGAGGTTGAGTTGAGTTGTGTTTGCCATTGTCGTTGTGGAGGAATACAGTTCGTTGAAGGTCTCCGACTGTTCGAGTTTTACATGCCGCAAAGATGGTCACATGTGCAGATACCCCTCCCCTCACCGGATCATATTCGGCGAATACTATATGCATCTTTGACGATGTCGGGGCTCGATCCAGAGCTTTATGGAGGATGGGGGCTCATTGATGTGCTTACTGGAGAGTACGTGTTTGCGCGATCCATATACTTCCATTAACTTGATAGATAGATACATAGCAGTGCACCATTGACCCAACCCAAACTAAGACTTGATAAAGTCGATCAGATCCTTGTTGAACTCGTCAACGCTGATGTTGTGAATCGCATGCGAACCGCCCTTGTACACCTTGAGCTTCCCCTGCGGCAACAGCTTAGCCGACTTCTCGCCGGCGGCCTGAATCGGCACGACCTGGTCGTCATCGCCATGCACAACCAGCACGGGGATATCGATCTTCTTCAGATCCTCGGTGAAGTCCGTCTCGGAAAAATCCTTGATACTATCATAGGTGGTCTTGAAGCTCGAGTTCATCCCCTGCTGCCACCAGGAGCGAATCTGGCCCTCGCTCTTCTTCGCGCCGGGGCGGTTGAACCCAAAGAACGGGCCGCTCGGCACATCGAGGAAGAACTGCGCGCGGTCGGCGTGCATCGCAGCCCGGAACGAGTCAAACACCGACTTGTCGGTGCCCTCGGGGTTGGTCGCGGTCTTGATCATCAGCGGCGGCACGGCACCCAGCAGCACGGCCTTCTTGACGCGGCGCGTGCCGTACGTGCCCAGGAAGTGCGTGACCTCGCCACCGCCGTGCGAGTGGCCGACCATCGTCGCACCCTGGATGTCCAGGTGCTCGAACAGCTCGTTCAGGTCGGCTACGAACTGGTCCATGTTTCCGCCGGCCCAGGTCTGCGTCGAGCGGCCGTGGCCGCGCCGGTCGTGCGCGATCACCCGGTACCCGTGGTCCGCCAGGAAGACCATCTGGTTCTCCCAGTTGTCGCTGCTGAGTGGCCAGCCGTGCGAGAAGGTCACGATCTCGCCTTTGGGGTTGCCCCAGTCTTTGTAGAAGAGCTCGGCGCCGTCTTTGAGCTTGAGGTAGGGCATGGTTGTCGTTCGTGGGGTGACAGTGTATTGAATTGGGTAGATTGGATGGTTGGTAGAGACTTCTTTCGTGGTGGACAGCGATTTAAATGTTGGTGGTCGAGTCAAGTGCGTCATTTGATACTAGTATATCGTCGGCTGCCGTTCGCAGTAGATCGGATCTCGATCTCGATCTCTCTCCCCACTGACGTCGATCAACATCCCTAGAGGCGTCATTAACTTCAGCTACACCATACTGCTGGGAGAGGGGAGACTCAGGCATCCAGAGGTGTAGTTCTTCATGTTCCGTTGGATGCCGCAGTAGGACTGCGGGCCGGGTTCTCCGGCATGCAACGCTATCGAGATATGGACGTCATAGTATCTCGTTCTATTTATCAAACGGGAGCGCGAGGAATATTTTATACGCGATATAGTATAAACCTTGTGGAAGCGCCCTTTCTGCGGATGTTTGTACAACTTAGGCCAGTCTGTTTGGCGATAGGGGTTTTTTTTGGGGTGGTTGGGGGTTGGAAGGTAAGAGAGCACGGGATCAGGGAGAAGGACAATATATCGAGGATCAATATTCAATTTTTTTTTGGTTTGTTGAGTTCTTGATCTTCTTTGGCCCCGAAATTGATTGTATCTTAAGCCTCACAAAGATTGGCCGTTCTAAATAGATACTTCTCCTACTCTCGAATGTAGCCCTAAACTTGCAGTCTCCACGACCGCAAGAACGTATAGAGGTGGAGTGATACATAGGCATTGGGGATTCTCGCTAAGGGACAACTATAGGCAGAGAAAAGCAGAGCTCAACGCATGAGAAGCAAATGTAGGTCAGTTCTGTAGACGGGTGACGCCCAAGGGTCTCCTCTGATGATCAAATACACGTAACACTGTGTAGTCTCCTTGAAAGATGGCATGGATAAGGTTTGGATCAGGGTAGTCTGTTGATTATCAGCGACGTGACGAAACATGCACCATATAACTGACCTTTGGTAGGCATAGTAGTCGCACAGTTAACGACAATCCATTCCTTGATCATACCTTCCACTAGCCAGACATTATACTTCCTTGCATCATGGAACCTCGAGACATGCTCATCAATCCGATCATGATCACGGAGGAGTTCGATGGCCCACAACTTATCGGGTATCCAGAAATCTACCCTGCCTTGCTTGGTTCTGGACCACTCTGAGCAAATTGGAACCCCCCGCCCTGCGACTATCCTGAAAGCTCTATAAAACTCGTCTTGATACTGGGCTTCCACTGGCCTATACTTCGCTGCACTGGACATCCTTTTCCCCTGGGAGGAGTGGCGCAAAGACATGACGGAAAATTGATTGAGAACGTCCAGGCAAAGGTTTTGAAGTGTATCGAATTTTCCGGGGCAAGGTGTTGCTTTATTGCCGATATGTCGTTCGACCCACCTAGAGTTTTAGTCAAAATATTTCAAGGAGATAATATACAAAGGAACCTTACTTCTCGTGTAGTCGGGATGGGAGAACAGCAAGAGCAACTTCTTCGCTGAAGTAAGCAGAGTTCTCATTGACGACGATCTTATGTATCCACCCATTGACAAAACACAACCGCATTCCTGGACGATCATCCCACAATGCGTTTCCTTGTTCTAGAACATCGGCAAGGACATTTGCAGCATCGGGTGTCAGTTTATGACGCTGGGGAAAAGAGCGAGCGGTAGAGCCTCTCTGGAGATGCAACCAAACTGCTTCTTCATCCTTTAAGCTGCAAATTACATGATTTTTCGTTATTACGGACAATTCTTGATGTTTGATGCTGCTGCGATAGACCTGGAGCTTAAATCAGCCAAACAGTCTAATCCACAACTGACCAAAGATATCTGCTAGGTTGGGATGCTGGATAGAACTTACGTCATAGATATAGGATAACATCCCCTTTACAGCCCCCGGATGTCCATTTGTAAGAGAGAAAAGATAGTCACTGGCGTCCTCGTGGAGAGTAAAATCCTCAGTATACAAGTATCGAATCTTTCGGGAGATAGCATCGTCAAATTCGGACCGGGTGAAGAAAAGGCCAATTTGCGGCGAGCCGTTGGTTGGCTGCGGGTTGAAGGTAATGCGTTGTGCCGGATGAAATCTGGCTGGGGTATAGTTGGTGGTTTCGACGCCGGTATCTGGGCTCCCATAAGAACAGAATACGCAAATTCGTATGTCTCTGTGCCTGAACTCATCCATTCGTGACTTGATAACTTGATTCCAGAAGCTCTCATCTGAGTATGACTTTTGGGCCTCGTCAACAATGAGCAGAGATTTTGGGCCAAAAAAGTCTGCTGAGGTATGGCGTGGGTAGTAATGCTGGAGCTTACGCTCTAGCCCATCCCAAGCCGTGTCGTCGCCGAGACAAAAATGCTCAAGCTCTTCTCCCCATGTCTTCAGGAAAAACACGTTCCAGCCCTTCTTGACAAGATGAGCCGTCAGCAGGTAAGCAAGCGTTGTCTTGCCGGACGCAGGAGTGCCTCGAACATGGACGACTGGCTCGGATGCAATAATGCCAGCAAACGCTGAGACTGTGTCCTGTCGGGGACACGTTAACGGGGTGTCCGTGACTATTACCATCACGCATTGTTAGCTAGGACATGAGGGCAGTACGGGAAGAATCCAACCTTTGCATGCTCTAGTCTTCTCAACGTCCTGTTGCTCCTGATCTAGGCCATTGACGGATAGTGAATCTTCCGCTAGGCTCTTGACATCCTCATGCTCTCCAATTGTATGATTGCAATGAGTGCATCTCTTTTGCACGTTGGATGTAGATGAGATAGCAAAGATGCCTTGTTCACAGGGGCATGGTAGGTTTATTCGCCCACTCGTGATGATTCCTCTACACTTGCCCGAAGCCATAATCCGAAGAAGTGACGGCGCCCTAGGAGGACCCAGTAAGACTGGGATGTGAGGATTGGTAGTTGTCATGTTAGATGGGCTGTTCGTAGGAGAGACAAGAGATATAGTGGGGAGAAACGGAAGGCAAGGTGGGAAGAAACTGAAGGTGCCGAAGTAGGTAGGTGAGATGTACTTGAATAAGTACTACGTAGTAGGTACCTAGATGCCTGGGAATCACGTGTCGGCAATATGCTCCGGAGATGAATGATGAGAGCCCTCTTCGTTCTACTTCTAGTAGTTCTCTACTATCTGTCGCCATACAATCTCGCAGTCACAGAAACCGCAAGTACAGGAGGGAGCTTTATGGATTATGTATCATTATGCTAAGTCTCTACGATGTCTTGTTGTGCCTGAGCTTGCTGCCCAGGATGCTTAGCTAGCGGGTCTATGAAGACTGTGGGGATGGTCCGTACTGCTAGCTGTTTCGCGATAAAGCACAGTGAGCCCGATAGCAAGTCAATAGGTCTCAGGACTTTAGGTGTGTAAGACTTGACCACAACTTCACATCTGTAGTTTGCCAATAATGAAGGGAGGGGCAAGCAACTCTCCTTCGACCAGGGAAAATCCGCTCAAGGCAAGGGAGTTCCGCAGTGAAGGTTTCTGCAACCCTTTTTGATGTCCTCGATCTCCAAGAATGACATGGTACTACATTATACGCCGCTCAAATGCATATGAAAAGATGCTGCCTCAGGCATCACTGGCTTCCCTACGGAGGTTCAGGATCTGATCCAATTCAGTCTATTAGATAGTATAGATAGGTGGATAGGAACAAGTGCTATCGCTTCCAGCAGGCCTCCGAACACAACGATCTTCCCTGCACGTCTCAACGTATCGAAAACTGGTGCTGCTGGTACATGAAAAGAGCGAATCGCTGATATGATGAGCATCCGCGACGATCTCATTCTTATTAACGGACTGGACGATGATGTCGCGGTATGTCTCTGGTTGCTTCTTAGTGACGCTTCATAGACGGGGGACTCCACGCATCATCCATGTTCGACAGCTCCTTTTCACAGTACCGTACTGATCGGGTGCAGTCGCGGGCTGCAATCACTGTGGCAACGACTGCAGCCAGATGAAGAGTAGATTTTCCTCCGGGAGAGCACTGTCTGCACAAGAGGTCTTTGAGACGATGTGTTTCGTGGGATGAATTTCTTATGGGATTTTGATCCTTTTCTTCCCTTGTCGTACAACTCCCGGTTGTAGACGGCACATATGTTCTGGAGGGACAAGCATGTGCCACTAAGAAGAATATTGTGGTAACTGTAATCATTAGAGTGGTATCTATCTATTCCAAGTCGTATTGCTCCGTCGCGCCAATCAATTCATTGGGCAGGCTCTCAATCCATCTAAGAGACCCTTGTTGCCCAATATCACTCCCTAAACGACGTCTTTTAACCGGCCGGGGATGTACCGGCAAGTCCGTGGCCATTCGGTCCGACGCCCTAGCCGGCGGAGTGTCCTCATCCAGAATAACAGGCGCAGTTGCAGGGGCTGACACCGGCGCTGTTCCATTACTAGGGGGCTTGACAGCCGTCTCGGACAGGCTCCGGAGCGTGTTACGACACTGACGCGCGACCTCCTTCATGCTCCAATTCGTTCCCATGTCCTGGTACCGTTTCAGCAACTCGAAAACGCCGATCCAGGGCATTTCATCCTGTCCGCGCCGACGGGCGAATGGGCACAAACGTGCAGCGAGCAGAACCGTTCCGCATACGTATAGATAATCGACGTTCTCCCAGTACGGTGGGATAGGGCTGCGGTGGCTGTCGTGCGGGCCACCATCGAGCATACCCTCCTCGTTTGCTTTGAGAATGCCGACTAACTCCGAGGCCGTGGCAATGCATCTGACGGTTGCGTCGCGTGCCAGACCCCATGCCACTGGGCTATCGGGGGAATCGAGCTCATCAGAAGTGACGTGAGGGCGACCACCGGGTCGACAGTTGCACTTTGCGTACAGGGCCAGCCCGAGCATCATGAGGGGACGGAGCAGGCGGAGGCGAAGATACAGATACCGGACACGCAGGATATTTCGTTGGCGACGAACAAGCGGGTCCTCCCATAGATCGCCGGTCGCGGTGTGATGGAGGAATGAAGGCAGGGATGTTTTCCAGTCGTGCAGGAGACTGTCGACCTTGAGGAAAGCTTGGTAGTCTAAGACCAGTAGCTTCTTCATGGCGCACGTTCCGGCCCGCATTCGCAGTTCGTTTTCCCACGCCATAATAGCCTCGACATGGCTGTACAGCCGTGCGCATGCAATGAGAAATTCGACTAACGATGGACGCTCCCCACTCAATGCGGGATCACCTCCTGAGATTGTATCTAGATAGTCCGTGTCGGAATGAGTGGGCAACGGAATGCTGAGGGGTTTGGATGACTGCGGCGGAAGACTGATCTCTAGAGCCAGCATTCGCTCTAGAATCATCGCGCTATGCCAAAGCCGTCGAGCGAGCTCTGGGCTTTTCCGCCGACGCTGGCCCTGAGCGTCTGATTCACGCTGCAAATCCAGGACTTGTATGGTTCGGATGGCGTGACCCAGAGATATCCATGCCAGCTTGGGCTTCCGAGTCGCGTGGAAGTATTGGGTTTGTAACAGGCATGCTTGCACACGCTCCAAGGCTCGCCCACTGTACTCCATATCTCTGGTCAATCGGTAGCCGCAGTTGAACAGATTTTTCACCGCTGTGTCATCAAGATCCTTTGTGTTCAGACCTGACAGGCTAAAGATTGTGTACAGAATCCCTTGAAACAATTTCGAGGTGGTAGACAGGCCCTGCCTGGTCGCAGCTTTGTACATCGACTGGAGCTCCCCAAAGTCGAATATGGGCAGATTGATATACTCTCGAGTAAGGTATGTGTGGATGAGTCGGTCCATCATCCGCTGGGACAGCTTGGGAGATGGTTCTTGGCCATTATCGTGGGTTGGAGGCTCCACAAGTCCATCTGCAGACAACACGTTCTGCGGCAAGGACAGCCCATCGTCTTCTTTTCCCTCACTCTTGACTTGGTTTATCTTCCCGTCCATGGCCCTTTGCAGCATGATCAATTGGGAGATATTGCCTCCGGAGAAACCGGGTTCCTGTGGTACAACGGCTGTATGGTAGCTGTCCGAGGAATCATCGGCATCACTCAAATCCTCACTCGAGCTGGACGACTCTTCAGGTTGTTCCTGCGGCTCAGAATCATTGACGTGGTCTGATGCCTCCGGCTGCAAGGGACTGACCCGATCAATCACCACAAGCGGCGTTGACCTCTGCGGGGATCTCCGGCGCTTGCGAGGCCTACAGCAGATTAGACACTGAGACTACAACGTACCATAGCAAGTACGCGTCCACAGACAGCCGGGGACATACATGATGGGCATATCCTCCGGGCGGTAAGAACATTGGTCCCCCAATGCTCTATCCCGGCATGAGCCACAAACTGCCGGTTGTGTGATTAGCGCGCGTTTCATTTTCTCTCGTGGAGCATATTACCGGGTATAGCGCGATCACATCGCCGCTTTCGGGCGCGACATATGGCGCACGCAGGCCTTTGAGTCTCCTGCTGGCTATTGATGGTATCGCGCCGCGGGGGGACGGGCATTTCCGTGTATGAACAATCGTCTGACTGTTCTCTGATCTCACATGGACCGCACACTGCAAATCACATTCGGTCAGTCCTTTATCTCGCGGCGGGTTCCATTAGTATTGAATGCAGCCTACCTGGCTTAACGCGGTCACAGCCCCGCTTCTTCAGGCGGCAGATGGAGCACGGTGCGCCAGTTGTGGATAGCCCGGAAGCTGGGCTGTTTATGGGGGGAAACATGCTACAGACGTCAGTAATGGACTGTTGTTTAGGAGGGACCGTTGCGGACATGTGTATAGGGGGGCGCGTCGTAGGCGCGCAGAGTCATGTTCTCAGGCTACGTCAACATTGCAGGCACCGACCAAACAAATGGTTTTCGGGAACGCGCAGTAATGTTGGATGTAAGTCAAACGAACCCTGATGAAAGACGGTCTGTTCTACGGTTGCTCGCGTCGACGGGGTGCCAAGCGGCGGATCCCTTGTCTGGGGTTGACGAGTAAAAACGATCTCCGCGAGCGCCAGCTTCTTGACTAAGGTGTGATACAGAGGAATCAGATCGAATAGGGATAAGAGAGGAAGTGAGCGAGAGACATGCATGAGCGCAAGCAATAGAGCGAGGGATGGAGAGGGAGCGATACTGAGTAGAAGATGATGTATCGTATCGATGGCGTCCCGCGACGCGACTATTCCTCATTCGGTCATTGCCGCTTTAGAGGGAGCTGTACTTCTGTACTCCATAGGTATTTGCTCGTCTCTATATATTGATGTTTGTCCTTCTCTGTCTCTTCATGTCACACTATTCTTTAGCTCTTAGCTTAGACTGCGTTAACCAGAACAGGTGGTATCTCATGTCTGGTCTTCACAATTCCACTGAAGCTCGTAGCAACCATTAGCCTATATCAACCACCATGCGGGTATGATTGACATGGAATCGCGTCTGACATGGTGCTATCAAGCGTGCTGGGTTGATTTATCCTAGAGTTGCATAAATTCATTCGGCCAAAGTCTTTCGGATCTATCAAGCATTGGCCATATCATGACCAAATAGCTGAAGTTATACCTCTCTGAAACTGACCATGACTGGCCGCAAGTCGGGTTCTTGTCTGAGATAATAACGGAAACTCGAAGAGGCTTGTCTTCCACCATGTAGACGCCTGTATTTCTTAGCTTGGCTATGGCCAGAAGGTCTCGAAAACCCACATCTCACAGCTTGAAGCTTTCTAGTATTGTGTAGTGCTTTGAAACCAGAAAACTTTGCCCAAGAAGGTGCCTCCTTGTGACTTTGTCTTAGGCGGAGAGCAAGGTCCTGGAATGGATTTGTTTGTGTTCCGATGTACGTTGTCCGAATTAGGTAAGTATTGAAGGTACCAGACTCTCGCATGCAAACTCTGCAGCGGATGCATCATTCATTAAGTACTAGGTAGGTAATATGCAGGCACGAAGCCCGATTATCGTAAGACATCAAAAATGGGTTCCCAAGCCCCACCGGAGAACATATATACGGTCCAATATGGACAGAAGCATCACGGCCAGCCCATCCACAGCGACGGGGAAATATACAAGAACACAGAATAGCAACTATAGGACCAACGGAGGCGGCTCGGGTTTCAGAACCACATGACGCCAACGACCAGGCTGATCACAATCGCCATACAGCTCCCACGCATGTGCTCTGGGCGTTGGTCGAGCCCTGTGGAATGTTCTGCGGCGGATGTGGTCTGGTTCGATGCCTGAGTAGGTATGGCATGTGCCACCGGCCGGAAGGTGGGCGAGCAGGCAGGCTTGACGGCGTGATCGTCATCCAGCACGGTTCGTTTCGGTACCAACTGTTGTCCGGACGGTGCGCCAGAATCATCCAGCGGGGACTGGGGTTCGGCGTTTCGCTGGAGAAAAGATAACGGACGAGATATTTTCAGAGGGACAACGCGAGTAATGTTCCCAAAATAGTCGCTCCCAGCCTGGCAGACCAGCTGCCATGAATCGCGATACAGGGAGAAAACTCGCGGGAAAGAGGCGTTTTTTATCGTAGTCTGAGGGGCTTCCAGTCCCACTGGTTTTGGTAAGGTAGCTTCCTTCCCAGCTGCCACTGACGCAGCCGACACATTGCGCAAAGTCGACATCGGGCGGGCCGGAACCACCTCGGACGCATTGCGGGTCGAGAAATCGTCCAGCCGTTTCGTCAGGAAGGTTTTGAACGCGCGAACGCCACGAGAGAAAGGTGACGACTCTGTAGGATATGAATTGGCTTCGGGGTCAACGGTGGGAGCAGCGAGCGAACTCCGGGGAGGCGTGTCCAGCACAGCACTCCGCGGGCGGGAGAGAGGGTTCAAGGGACAGGACCCGTCGATCAGGGTCCACGATTTACACGGAGCCCCAACCCCAGGGGACCATAGCCTCGATCGGATATCGGATGAGGCATCTTTGACACGGGGAAGATCTGCGAAGAGACATGATGTCAGGTTTGAGATTCCAACGTCCGGGGTGCAGCTCCGCAAGGGGGAGGGGCGCGACGCGGGTGCGGGTAGAAAAAAAAGTTGTTAAAAAAGGAGGTACATACGTCGCACCTCATGGCGAGGATATCCAATATACCGCAACTGTAGACTATAGAGATCCCACTCTTTCGCTAGAGACGGCACCAGACTGAGCAGGAGAAAAACGAGGAGAGCGAGGAACGGGATTGCGCCAGGTTTTTGGAGCCCCGACCGCATTATCCACGCGCATCGACCTCTGGATCAGGTCGGAGATGGCGACGAGGGACACGAGAATCCAACAGAGGACACAGCTAATTGCCTGGGAGGAGTTCCATTGACTTGATAATAGGGAGGCGAAGCGAGCAGGAGGTAGCGGGTCGTGGCTAGTGTAACGCTCGAGTAGCGCAAAAAAATGAAGATCTTTCGGTTTCTTCGGTGATCGTCGCGGGCGGTCAACCCCGACTCAATAGCAAAGTCAAAAAGTCAGTGGGAGCGAGCGAGGAAGAAGAATCCGGTGCGACGAGGAGAAATGAAGATGATGAGAAGGAGGAAAGAAAAGGGAAGATCCTGCCAGGCTGAGTCGGAAAAGCAGGGAAGGGATCGTCGCCAGCATGACGTAAAGAGAGGTTGCATCCAGCCATACATTACATCTCCATCTGCTAAGTATACATTCTGAACTCTCGCAATAGTATCTTAGATCTATCATGATACACTCCTAACAATCCCCAGTCGTTGAAGACAAATTACAATCCAGTTCCTCCCATCGCCCGTTCTTAGTCTCGAGTCCAGCGCTAGGATCTCAAGGGTATATTGTTGAAACCCTCATTAGCACACAATCGGGACCAGAGATCAATCATGAATCAATTCTATGTACAAATCGGTGGTGGGGGAATCACATCAGCCCCCATGCAAGTCTGATCATTTATTTTCTAATGTATGCGGAGAATCGCGTCATGTAGGACCGTTTACTCAAAAGGCTCATGCTTCCTGAGCCCATCGTCGTTCCCGCAATGGCATTTCTTCGCCCGCTTGGGCTCGACTGCCGTCTTGCTCGCGGCGCCAGGCATAGTACTCACTCAGACGCAGGTCGGCGTAGGATGCGTAGTCGAAGTCGATTTGCGAGATCTGGGCTTGGATGAGCGCCCAGACACCCCTACCAGAGTCAGTTAGTTCGGGGTTACCAAGATTTGACAGCGACACGTACCAGTACAGTCCGGGAATACCCCGAAATCGATCCACATCGTCAAAGAGTTGGTCTATAATCGCGTTCTGCGATGACTCCGGAATGCTCTTGAAGTGGGTGTAGCTCTTCACGTATTCCGTCAAGAACTGCCGCCGCACCGCGCGCGTGGGCATCATGTTGAAATCACAATCATAACCGGCCCATTCGGCAAAGTGGTTGGCAATGTCGAACGCCGCCGGAGACGGAGTCGCGTACTCGTAGTCGATGAATTGCACGGTTGCCGCCTCATCTTCCGATAAAGTAGCCGTGCTCTCTGACGATGGCAGGGTGATGACGTTGGCACAAAGAAGGTCGCAATGGGCAAAAACCAACTAAGAGCGGTTAATACGACTCGCATAATTAGGGCCGGTAAGTCTACGTACCCCATTCTCACCCAGCCCCTTCCCGTTGTCCAGCTCGCTCACAACCCGTTCCAGTTCCTTTTGCAGCTGGACACGCCGACTCCGCTGCTCCTCTGTGGCAGAGGGGAGCGCCAGAATCCACTTCTGGAGGACGGTCCACATGTTCGGACCCGGCTGTCTTGGCTGGATCGGGGAGATCTCAGCCTCGTCCTTGGGCTGTTGTCCATCGGAAGAAGCATCTACAGGCTGCATCACGGCGTCCGGGGACTTCATGGCGCTGTGAATGGGCAGGACGGCATGCCACTGTCCCAGTCTCCGGGCCACCCCGCGCCAGGTTGGAGCCTTTACCAAGTCCTGGTTGGTAGCGGGACGTCCACGGATGAAGCGGTAGAGCAGGCCGTTCTGGAAACGGGCAAGCAAGGGAGGGGCTAATCCATGGCTGGCCAGAAGAGCGTGGGAGCGCATTTCTCCTATCAGATGACAAGTCTACTCAGCAAATGTCGCACTGGGCAAGGAGGAGGGTGGGCACGCGTCCCGAGTGTTGCATACTTTCACGGTCTATGAGAATCTCTGTGTGGTTACCGTACGCTCTCATCAGTACTGCTTCGTTGTCTATTTGCTCGTCCGTCAAGTCGGGCTTGCGATTAATGATTTTGAGCAGCTACAGCGCGTTAGTTCGTCAGCCCTGGAATGACCCGTCTTTTAGAGGGTCCATGGAGAGGAGAGCAGGTCGGAACACACAGTATTAGTGATGCCGTCCGTGAAGCGCACGAACTCGATATTGTTGCCGGGCCCTTCCCAGTGAGGGTTCAACGTGAGGACCAGCCTCAACGCCGAGGCTTGAGAATCCGCATGATTGTATGACTGAGCGATATAGCGGAGGGATGCCAGAGGACAGGAGTCGGGTTGCAATTCTCCCATTTTATGGTGTTGTCTAGAGGCCGCGAAAAGGAGGGTGTAGAAATGGAGGTGGTCTAATCTTTCACGAACTATTAGCAGTGTATGGGAGAAAATGAGACAGATAGAGGGACATCTTCAATAGAACCACGGGACCGGTTCAAAAAAGGGGCCATACAATGAATACCTAGAGGTTAGAATAGCCTTTGTGGCGCTGGTATATTTTTCTGTCCAGACCGAGAAAGCACACAGGACGCTTTTAAGCAGACGAGAAATCGGACGGAACGAGGAGGAATTGTACACAATTAAGTATTAGAACGATGACAAGTAGGCCACATGAGTAGGGAGTGTAGACGCGGGAAGAGCAAGAGAGAAGAGAAGGGAGGGGAGACAATGCAGCAGGAGAATGCATCCAACGCAGCCTTCAAGGTGGTCTCGTGCCTGCGAGCCACTGATTGGGTGTGGCGGTATCCTGCGTAACCCCCCTCCCCTTAGTCAGCAGACCACCCATGACGACATGCGCTGGGGGTCAGCACTTAATGTGCATCCGCATGGCTTAGCGGGGGACACGAGAGATGCCCTATGCAAGATGGGGGATATATGGCGACCTGATAAGTGTACTTGCATGACTTGCATCAAGGCAGTCTATGGAGGACAAGGAGAGGTATCTCTAGGTACCTATGCGGCAGGCGGTATCAAAGAGCGTTCTGTACTGTAATTCTGTAAGGCGGTGTGCACTATACCCAGATAGGTAGGTGGCGCCGGCCTCCACTGCACTAACCCGTTCGAGTGACATCCTCAACGATTGACATGTGATTCTCAACCATGTGACCTGTTTCTGCTGACCGGGAGAGCCCTAACCCTAGCGCTACTGCTTCGGGTAACAGCACTACGCCCAGACCGGACTAGTGCAGGCCGTCTGGCCGCCTACAAATAGCCCGACCATCCGCGCAGATTTCCTTCCCTTTTCTTTTCTTCTTCATCATCAGTAGCGGTTTACATTGACCATATGTAAATCTTACCGGGGCTCCATACACAGTATGGCTCGCTGAGGGTTATTCGTGTGGGATTTTTTCTCTGTGGGTTTCCTTCCGTTCCCAGCTTCGGAGAGCATTGCGCTTTGCGTTCGCGTTTTCCTTTTTCCCTCACTGTATATGGCTGGGCTAGGGCTTCTTTTCGCAAGAAAAGAGCTCCAGGCGCCATAGCTGTGGAGGAGGCGCGACATTCTTTTCCATCTACCATGTTTCGTGCCATACCGTGCATTAATGTGTGGACGGCTGGTGCGCGACGGATGGATTTGAAGTTGAAGATTTTAGTAGATTTATCGAGAAGATATCAATGCAAAGATTTATTTTCATGGCAATTATCGTACTCCGTATGCATCCATTCGTCACTTCGTTCCATGTGTCTGTTCATCCAATTCCTCATATGCCCAACAATTTTGGCTTATATTGCTCACACCCGTCCTGCCTTTCCAACCTGGATCCGCTCTCCGCTCCATTTGTCCTCCTTCCGCAGCACCGGCCAGCTAGTCCCGTCGGCCTTGACCAGGGTCAGCTCGAGCTTGGTGCCCAGCACGCGGAACTGCGACTTCTCGGGGTCAATTGGCGCAAACAGCTCGTAGGTGTCGGTATATCGCTTGTTGTCGGTGGTGGGAAGATCCAAGTCGATGGAGTTGACCGCGAACTTGACGCTGGCCTTGGTCTTGTCGATCTTCTTCAGATACAGAGACACATTGACCGAGTGCGGCGTCTGGTAGAAGTCGTTTCTGTAGCCGATCGACCGGGTCAGTTGCTTGTTCGCAGATGCGACAGCATGCGATTGTTCCGCGACTTACCGGACGGATTCCAGCTTCTCCTCGCCGGGTGGCTTTCCCTTGCCCACGAAGAGATGCTTCTTCTTCTCCTTGCAGCCCTGGATCTTCAGAAACTCGTCAAACTCCAACACTCGCTTCTTACAGCAGGACCATCCTTTGCTGCCCTCGTGGAAGATGGGTTGTCCCGGGTGGTGCACGCAGGTCTCGTCCTCGCGCGACCCCGACGAGTTGTAGCTGGCATTGCAGCCCTTGCGACGACAGGTGGCGTTGGCTGGGATCTCCTGTGAGGGGTCGTCGGACTCGGATTCCTCGTTGACAGGCGTGGCCGCATTCGACGGCGGAGGAATAGCTGGCGAGGCGGCCGGACGGGGGGGAGCGGCGGCGGCGGCGGTCGGAGCGACAGGTTGAGGGGCGGCAATATCAAGTTCTGGCGCTGGCTTTTTTGTGTCCGCGAGCTCAGCGGGCGTATCATCAACCGTCGAGTGCTTTCCGGTGGTGCAGGGCGGGATGGCCAGAAATTCGTCAAAAGTCAGAACGCGGGGTTTGCAGCATTTCCAGCCTAGGCAGAGTTGTGGTCAGTGGCGGTTTGCGCCAGTGTATAGCAGACAATCAGGACTATTGGTCCGTATTCACTGGATCTACCTGTTTTTTCGGTCACGGTAGACCGCAAGGTCCTTAAGACTTACCCTTTTGGCCCTCGTGGAAGACCGGCGGGCCAGGATGGTAGACGCAGGGCTCGTCCGGGTCGGAGAACTCCTTGCCGCAGCCTTTGTGGACGCACTTGGAGGACATCGTAGGGACAGTGGACGCGAAATTGAGCTTTCAGGGAGAAGAGGTGCGAGAAGGTGGTAGAAGAGAGAGATAGAGAGAGAGAGCTGGATGTCGCAGATGGAGAAGTGCAGCGGGGGGCCCAAACAGGCTTAGCCCGGGGAAGCTCGAAGGTTCCATCATTCTCTTCGGCATCTTCCCTTCTCCTCCTCCGCCCTCTTCATCAACCTACTTTTCTCACCATACACAATCAATTGACATGCTCCCTACTGCCATTCGTCTCTCCCAGTCCGCCCGGGTGACGCTGTTCACCCGCGCGGGCTGTGGTCTCTGCGACACTGCCAAACACAACGTCCTACAGCTGCACAAACGGCGTCCGTTCGAGTACACCGAGCTGGACATCATGCATCCTAACCACAAATCCTGGAGGGACGTTTACCAATTCGATGTTCCAGTGCTTCACGTGCACTCTGCGAAGGAAGCGACGCTGTCGGATCCCAAGAAGCTGTTTCATCGGTTCTCAGAGCAGGAGGTCGAGAAGCTGGTGGATGAGGTTGAGAAGGGGCAATAAGTCGATGTGACTTACTATTCATCCACGGCGCTATATCAGGAAACTTTCCGCTACATGCCTGACCTAGTACGCGGGCACAGCGGCCTCCGCCTTGCAACTCGCGCCGTCCCAACCCCTCGGCCAGAAAGGTGGACAAGCCACGGACGGCATCAGGCACCACCGAAATCTACCATGGACATAATCAGCTTGCACCGTCCAAGTAACCTGTCACATACCATGTGGAAGCCCTGGTCGGCGTACCCACGCTTCGCTACGCCACCTGTATAGTAGATTCCGATCTGCTGCCATTTTAACGGCCGCCCGGCCCCCGCGTACCTGTGCCATTGGCTTCATCGCAAAGGAACCCCAACCCTCTGCGATTGACAGGAGGGAATATGGCTGCTTGAACAGATTGCTGCATTTTCTGCCGTGTATAGAAGGGGAGGTGACCCGTGAGGGCCTGCATCCATTACTACTAGGATCGTTAGCAAAAGATACATTGATATATTTATATACAATCATCAGTGTTGATTTTCTCTGCGTAACATACTTTTGACCTGAGTTGCAGTTGGAAAACATCTCCGGGGAGTGATGGGATAGAGACTACGTCTAGCGTGACGTTAATATATATCCAACAACCTCTGTACTATGGAGTAAAGATCATACTAAACGTATGCTATAATCAGCAATTAGCAATACAGATAGCCGCTCATGTATTCGTGACAGACAAAGGCAAATATGCTATAACAATAAATACACATTAATCTATGAACCCAATCCAACCCACCAACGCCTACATCTACAACCGATGCTGCACCGACAAACCGGCACTAGCACTCTCAAACTCCTTTGCACCAGACCGCTCCGACGCATTCAACCCCAGCGCCGCGACCAGCTTCTTCCACGACTCATACCCGCGCTGGGCGTGGCGCTGAGGCGTAGCTGGGTCGGGGTCGGCCAGGGTGCGCGAGAACAGCTCGAGCGACACCCAGCCCTCGAAGCCGATGTCAAAGAACGCCTTGGCCGTCTCCAGCACAGGAAGGTACCCACCGCGATCCTCCTCGAAGGCGAACAGGCGGGCATTGCGTGACCAGCTCATGCGCGGTCGCTGGCCGTGCACATGGAAGGGGTGGTTCTCGTCCAGCGGGGCAGCGAGGCGCTCTGCATCGACGACCTGCACGTAGAAGACCTTTGCCGGGTCGACAGTAACGCGGAGCATCGCCAGCGAGGCGGCGAGGTCAGCCTCAGCGTTGGGGGTCATCCCCGAGGGGGCGGCCGGGTCCCCGTACACACGGCCCGCCAGGTTAAACGTGTCCAGACAGAGCCCGAAGTTGGGGCGGTCGACCTGCTGGACGATCTCCCAGGAGGCCTCCCAGGTGTCGACGTGGTTGCCGAAGCAGAGGGCCTCGTAGACGAAGCGCATGGGCGGGTTGCACTGCAGGCCGCGGTCGGCGACGCGCTGCAGGTCGGCGACGATGAGGGCGCGGTCGCCGGTTGTGCGGGCGGCGCCGGTGACGGGGTCGGCGGCGAGAAAGTTGGAGGGGATCTGGATGAGGTCGGTGTCGAGAAGGCGGGCCAGCTCAAACCACTGCGTCAGCTTGTCGATGACGAGATACTCGTGCTGGGCGCGGTCGAGCAGGCCCTCGTAGAAGCCGAACGGCTGCAGACAGATGATGGTGAGGCCGAGCGAGGCGCACAGCTGCCGCACATGGTGGGCAGCCGCGTGGTGGTCGCCGTCGTAGAGCGTCTGGGCCAGATGGTCCAGGTCGTCGAAGAAGAGCTCGATGCCTTCGTAGCCGTGCAGGGCGGCCTGGTGCAGCTTGCTAGGGAGGTCGTGGATGCCGGGACGGCCCAGCGACATGGAGGCGATGCCCAGACGGTTTGGCATTGTGATAGAGGGGGATAGGGAGGGATAGAGGATGGGAAGAGGAGAGAGAGGATGTAATAGGAGACAATCAATCCCACAGTACTCTGGATGTGATATGTAAGATATGGAGGTGGCGTTGACAAACAGAGATGAAGGACGGTGAGAGACTTGGCAGGGGCTGTATTATTATAATAGTATCTACAGTACATCAGACATCAGAACATGAGTGAATTTTAATAATCTATACCCAGTGAATAATGGGAATGCGCTCAACCTGATGTCTGGAGACGTTGAGCGTATTCATTAGGGCTGGTGCGGCTAAGCGCTTTGCCCCAACCGTTTACCCGCCCACCCGGGGTACTGATAGGGGCTGCTACCTAGGTACGTCACGTACAAGTACAAGTATAGAGTCGCCCGTATCCACTATCGGAAAAGCATTCTGCAATTGCTCTCCTGAATTATCCCGCGATTTATCTGTTACTTCTCCCACACTCACATATTCACCCATCCACACTTCCAAGACTTCCAAGACTCTCCCCATCTACACTTGCATCATGCCTCTTCGAGTCGTGGTTATCGGCGCCGGCCTCATCGGCCCTCGCCATGCGCAATCTGTGCGTGCGAACCCAGACACCGAGCTGGTCGCCCTGATCGACCCGTTCCCCAGCGCCGCGGCGACAGCCCAAAAGCTCGACACCTCCTACTACCCCACGGTAGAAGCCATGCTGCAGGCGATCCCCGCACCAGACGCCGCCATCGTCTGCACGCCAAACCACACGCACGTCCCAATCAGCAAGGAGCTGCTGACGGCCGGCGTGCACGTCCTGGTTGAAAAGCCCATTAGCGATAGCCTGGAAACCGGCCGGAGTCTACTCGCCCTCGCCGCGCACCAGCACACCACGCACCCCAACAAACCCACCCTGCTCGTCGGTCACCACCGCCGCTTCAACCCCTACCTCCTTAAGACAAAGGAAATCGTCGACGCCGGTCGACTGGGCCGCCTCATTGCGATCAACGGCCTGTGGACGCTGCACAAGCCGGACGGCTACTTTGCGCCACCGGGCGACTGGCGGCGTGCGCGCGCCTCGGGCGGCGTCTTCGCCATCAACCTCGTCCACGACATCGACCTGCTCCACTACCTGTTCGGGCCGATTGTGCGCATCCATGCGGAGCGCACCACCCCCCAGCGGGCCAACCCGCCGCACGAGGCGGAGGAAGGCGCTGCGCTGACTCTGCGCTTTGCGTCCGGCGTCGTCGGCACGTTCCTCGTCTGTGACGCCACGCCCTCCCCGCACAGCTTCGAGGCCGGCACCGGCGAGAACCCCATGATCCCCGCGGTGGGCGCGGCGGGCGACTTTTACCGCATCTTCGGGTCCGAGGCATCGCTGAGCGTGCCGGATATGACGCGCTGGAGTTATGACGGCAAGCCCGAGAAGAGCTGGACGCAGCCGCTGACGGTGGAGACGTTTGATGTTGTTGATGCGACGCCGTTTGATCTGCAGCTGGCGCATTTTGTGGACGTTGTGCGCGGCCGCGCGGAGCCCCGCTGTTCTGGTGAGGACGGGCTGCGCGCGCTGATAGTGTGTCAGGCGGCGCGGAAGGCGCTGGAGACTGGTAAGACGGTAGATTTGGATGCGAATATTCTGGAGGCGAATCTTTGAGAGCATCGGCGTACGAGGTATGCATAGGTATGAGAGGCGAATACGAATAACCTAACAGAGAAAGTATAGAAAGATAGATTATGTGCATGCTCACTAATCCAGATACCGATATACAAAGACACTCAAAGCAATCAACTACACTTTGGGCACGCTCTCCGCCTGCTCCACCTGCTCCACCTGCTGCGCATCGCTCTTGGTGTAGCCCGACTCCTCGATGTCCGTGCGGAAGCGTTCTTCGTCCTCGCGGATCTGCGCCAGCACCTTGGAGTGCGCCCGCCAGATGGGCTTGTGCTCGAACAGCCCGTCCATGCTCTCCAGCGGGATACCCTTGGTCTCGGGGATCAGGAAGAAGACGAACACGATGGACAGGATCATCAGCGACGCGAAGAAAAAGTACACGCCGTAGTCCATCTTGGCGAACATCTGCGGCGTGAAGCGCGAGATGAGAAAGTTCCACAGCCAGTTGGAGCCGGCGGCGCAGGCCTGCGCCAGGGAACGGACGTTGGGATCGAACATTTCCTATTGTCTGTCAGTTTTCTCGCACGACGAAGAAGAGGGAAAAGGGAAAGCATACCGAGTTCATGACCCACGGGGTTCCGTTCCAGGACGGGGTGTAGAACACCGTCCAGAGATAGAAGAAGAACATGGCGGCGATGCCGCCGCCGTCAAGAGGTGCGTCGGGATCGCGGTCAGTGGGCTTGGCGATCTTGATGTATGCGCCGACAATCCAGAGACAGACCGAACCACCAGCGGCACCGATAATCAACAGGAGACGCCGACCGAGGTGGTCGATCAGCCACAGCAGCCAGACGAAAGTGACGACGGTCTTCACGACACCGAAGATACCGGTGGTCAGCAGTGAGGTGTTGGCGCCGCGCAGGCCGATGCTCTTGAACACTGTCGGGCTGTAATAGTTGATGGCGTTGATACCGGAGCCGTTTTGCCACAGGAACAGCATGCTTCCCAGGAACAGGCGGTACAGGATGCGCTTGTTGGACCAGACGGCCAGGAACGGCTTGGTGAAGCCTAGGCCGATGGTGGCACGCTGTTGTTCCAGCGATTGGTCGATCGCGCCAATCTCCTCGATCATGTAGATGTGGTCGGCGGGGAGCTGCCGGATCCAGCAGAGGTTCTCGATGGCCTGCTCGCGGCGACCGCGGAGGAACAGCCAGCGAGGGGATTCGCGCACGAGCATGATACCCAGCAGGAGTAGACCCGAGGGGATCAGCTGCACGGCAAAGGGGATGAGCCATTGCTTGTGGCTGGGGGCGAGGGTGTCGTCAACACCGAACTGCAGCGCAGATATTAGTTATATGACACGTGCGTAGATACTTTAGGGGAGGGACATACGCAGATCCAGAAACCGACAAGACCGCCAATCTGCCAGCCCAGCTCATAGACACCGACCAGTCGGCCACGAATGGCCGGGGGCGCCAGTTCAGAGATATAGATGGGGGTGATGTTGGAACCAGCGCCCACTCCCAGACCCGCCAGCACACGACCGCCGTAGATCAAGCCTAGACCGCGGTCGCCGTTGGCCCCGAGCATCAGACCGGCACCGAGAGTGAAGATCAGGCCGGCGGCGAACAGGCCCCATCGGCGACCCCAGAAATGCCCCATGGGGTAGGCGAAGAAGGCGCCGAAAAAGGCGCCGGCCTGGTAGAGCGAGACGATGTTGGCGCTGATCAGGTTCTGCTTGTCGGGGGACATGGATTCCCAGTCGAATTCATCTTTAAAAGACTGGAGGGAGATGGTGGTGCCAATGAAGGCGCTGTCATAACCGATCATACATGAGGTGAAGGAGGCGACGGCGGCCAGGAGGTAGATGCGCCAGTTGTAGACCTCCTTGGGCGTCGGCCTGTCCTCTACCAGCGAGAGGATGGACATGGTGACTATGCTGTCTAGTAGAGGATGCAGGAGTCTTTCAGAGGGGGTATAGGAGAAGGTGGAAAATGAAGAAGGACGAGCACTAGATTAAATAGTCGACCGACTAGTCACACACAGACCCTGGGATCCGGGGAATCGAACTGCGGAGAGGGGAGAGATTAAAGCATGGATGGGATGGAAGAATCTTCTTAGAGTTTGGACCGGCAAAACGATTCCAAGCCAAGAAAAGAAGAAACTTTTGAGTAGTCTTGGAGGCACTGGGGGAATCCCGCCATACGAGCATTATGCTTAACAGCAGTACAGTAGGGTACGTCGCTCCGATGCCGCAGGAAAAATTTGCCAGTGGGCCTCCATGCAGAATCTGTGGAGAAAGCGAACCCAAAGGAGCAAAGTAGGCGGTTCGCTTGCTGGAATTGTGGGGGAGACCAAGACTCGTGGGAGATGGCTGGGGAAAGCCTTTGGCCGGAGGACGGGGATGGAGCATAGGGAGTTTCCAGAAGTACGACAGGGGTTTGGAATCTGGAGTAGAGTACAGGAGAATGGCATGGAGACCCGCATGGGGATTCATCTGGAGAACAGATCCCACTGAGACATTATCCCCACGGGGTTCACGAGGCAAATCTGCATGGCGAAAGATCCGGCAGAGGGTTCCCCCGGAAAAGTATATTGTAGATGAGGGGAACCATGGAACGTGGAGACGGGAACCCGCCGGCAGAATGTTTCTAAAGCGTTCTTCCGCCAACCCTAACTCTCCACCAACTGCACACCCGCTATATCCCCATATTACACTCTGGCCTGTACTTATATGATCTTGATCTTCTAATCGACATACCCCTACCATACCCTCTCCCTAGACACATTCACAATGGCTGCTGCTCCCACTACATCCGCCTCCTCTGGGTCAACCCCCGAAGAGCCCATCCTCATCCCCGACCATCTCGACGGCGTCGCCTACCTCTACGGCCACCCCCTGCTCAACTCCCTCTCGCCGCCCCTGCATCAAACCGTCTACAATGTCCTCGGCCTCAACTGGACGCAAATCCCGCTGTCCAGCGTCTGCGGCACCTCCGCCACCTACCCTCCACCCTACACCCGCTCGCCGCCGATTGACAAGTTCCTGGCCTCCATCCGCGCCAACCCCAAGTTCGTCGGCTCGTCCGTGACCATGCCGTGGAAGGTCGCCATCATGCCGCATCTCGACGACCTGACCGAGGACGCCCGCCAGGCTGGCGCCTGCAACACCATCTTCCGCGACCCCGCCGGCCGCTACGTCGGCACCAACACCGACTGCATCGGCATCCGCGAGGCCCTGCTCCAGAACTCCCCCAACCCGGAAGCCTTCCGCGGTAAGCCCGCCCTCATCGTCGGCGGCGGCGGCACCGCCCGCAGCGGCATCTACGTCCTGCGCAAGTGGCTCGGCGCCAGCCGCATTTATATCGTCAACCGCGACCGCGCCGAAGTCAACGCCATTCTCGCCGAGGACGCCCAGCGGAACCCGCCGGCGGACTCGGCGAACCTGGCCCCGCTTGTTCATGTGGATGACCCCGCTGTCGCTGCCACTCTCGAGCGGCCTGTCGCCATCGTCTCTGGTATCCCGAACTACCCGCCCAAGACCCCCGAGGAGATTCGCGCCCGGGAGGTCCTCCAGACTTTCCTGGGCTCGTCCTCGGACTCTGCTGAGTCCCAAGGCGTCATTCTGGAAATGTGCTACCACCCCGTGCCGTGGACGGAAATCGCCGAAATGGCGTCATCTGCCGGCTGGAAGGTCATTCTGGGTTCTGAGGCCCTCATCTGGCAGGGTCTGGAGCAGGCGCGCCTCTGGACCGGCCAGGACGTGGTCGCCGTGCCGGGCGTGGTCGACCAGGTGAAGGAGGTGGTTAACAACTCCATTGCCGAGCGGTCTCAGACCAAGCCGAAGATGTAGTCTTATTCTTTCTTTTGTTTCATGTTATGTACGATAGAGCATACCCTAAGCATAGCTGTAGAATTCATGTCCTATTCAACTCGTCTATACCGTAACTCATGACATCTACGCATCTAAGCCCCCGGCCGCGTATACTCCAGCTGGCGCACCCGGCGCCAGACCTCGCGCACCGTGCGCTCCTGCGATTGTCGACCAGTTTCTGTGGCCGACGGGCCCGCCGGACTATCTCGTTAGCTTGTATGCAGCAAAGACTATAGGGTGGTACCTACCGAATCGCCAGATACAACCGGCTGCCCAGCCGCACATCCTCAATGGGGTCCGTGTCTGGATTCTCCGGAGGATTGGCAGTCGTGACCACACCCCCGGCTTCCAGCAGGATGGCAATTCCCGCCGCGACGTCCCTACCACCGTTAGCCCCCCACAGAAACCCCCCGACACAGAGAAGAGAGGAACTTACCACTCCCAACAGCCCCCCTCCCACCAGATATCAAACGACCCCATAGCCGTATACGCCAGATCCAGTGTCGCACTACCCAGACTGCGGACACCGTGCACCATGCCGCCCTTGCCGCCACGGCCCCCAACCTCAGCAGCGAGATTGACAAAGCTCTCGATCTTGCGGTGCATGTTGCCGTCGGGAATGTCGCGGCGGTCTTTGCCCCACTCGCACGCGAAGATGCATTTGCTGGGGGCGTTGGCGGGCATCGGCGGCACGGGATTGCGCAGCAGCGGCAGCCGGCGTGTCTCGTTCAGCCAGGCGCCACGGTTGACGCAGCTCGAGAACAGCTGGTCCTGGAAGGGGGCGTAGATCACCCCGATCACGGGCCGGTGGTTGACGAGGAAGCCGATGGAGACGCAGAACATAGGGAAGATGTGGGTGAAGTTGACGGTTCCTTGCATCTTGTCAGTACGTTCCCCGTGGGTTTATTAGTTTGGGGAGGGGTACCGTCTAACGGGTCGATGCACCAGGTGGGATTCTCGTCAATCAGGTAATTGCGCGACTGGCCTTTGGCGTAGGTTTCTTCGCCGAGGAATCTGGGGGTTTGGCTTTAGTTTCTGCTAGTGAGTGGCGTGGGGAGTCATACTTGTGCGAGGGGTATTGGCGCTGGATGGCCGTTTTGATGAACGTTTCCACGTCTGCTTGTCTTAGTGACTGTATTCCCAGGATAGGTTATGGAGGAACGCACCTTCATCCGTCTGCGTGACAATATCTACAGCATTTTCCTTCTCATCGGCCTCGGCACTTTGCTCGCCGTCCATGCGCTTCTCGATGCTCTCCAGCAGCAGCTGGCCGGCCTTGCGGCCGAGATCGACGGCAAAGGCGTAGATCTCGTCCAGCTGTTGCTGGGTGAGTTCGGGGACTGCCATTTGGAGTAGTCCTGAATATCCCTGTTGGATGGTAGATGAATTTGGTGGGGGGGGGGAGATGTGAGGGGAAGAGGAGAAGACAAGCGTTCTTAAGGCGTCCGTGGGTAGCCGAGAAACGAATGCGGTTGGCTCCACCGGGTGGCTGTGGATGGGTATGGTTATGCTTGATATGGTGGGATCTATAACGCTGTAAACGCTTTGTTTGACACTAACAGTCTATGTGACTCATTTTATTCCAGACTGTTTGACTTGGTGCAGTGTTTGCACTTTAATGTGGTGTCTTTGACGGGTTCTTTATAGGGTGCGATAAGTGTGACTAGTATGACTACGAAGAGCAAAGTACACAACAGCAACCTGAGTGAACCTGCTTTATACTGATCATAATATTATCTTTATCATAGTATGACTCTATGATTAATTCATAGGACCTCGCAATCACCGTGAGAATACTCCGTATTGCACCCTGTATCCGAGTTGCCACCGCGCATCCCACCACCACACTCCCAAAGCACCTGTTCTCATGATTGCGCACAAGAATTGCGCACAAGACCTACTACTAATTTTAAGATAACTCCTTTAGTCTAGACCTGAATCACTCTTCTACTTATTCCTGGCCTTCTCCACCGTCGAGTTTTCGGGTTGCCGTGGGCAGTTCGGTATGCCGGGAAAGCGTTCAGCCCGTTAGGGTTGACCCCTAACTAACCCCGAATCTGGGGTGCCAGGCGATCATTATTTATGGTCACTGAATTAGACTGAATGAGAACGGAAGAGCTTTTAATATCAGCTCTTGCAGATACCTATAGCTCTAGTGCTGTGACAAGTGGTCTAGACTGCACGTACAAACAGAGAGAACGAACATTCGACCATCAGCCAGATGATCCCAACAACACCGTTAAACAAACTACGTTTATCCAAAGCCATAGAAACGAGCTCCGATATCCCAACGGCGATAAGCCTGTCTGATAAGATATCCCAATCCATCGGCTCCCGCTAATTCTTGTTATCACTGTCCTGCTCATACTAAGAAGAGAACTTGGTTACCCTATTGGACCCCCGTGTCACCTGGACCACTACTGCACGCCCGCTGCGCGATTTGCCGTCTGGCTTGTCGCCTTCGCCTTTCTCTTCAGCCAGTTTGGGGGAAGCTTTGGCGCCAATTCGATCCCCTTTGGCGCTGACATGACCGGGCTGTTTCTGCGGTTCCTGACTATCCGAAGTGGTCAGATGCTCTGCGCGATCCTGGGAGTGGCAGTCCTCCCGTGGCAGCTGATTGCGAATGCGGTGCTGTTCTCTCGCTCCTTTCCAGCTGTAACAGTTCATGGAGCCGCTCTGCGGAGGATGTTTTCTCCCTGCGGTGCGATAAGAAACCAGGTACTGACTGGAAATGAAGATCATTCTTGTAGACTACGTCTTCGCGCGTAAAGGCGACATCCATGTTCCCTCGCTGTATGTCAGCTCCAAACACGGCCTCTACTGGTTCTGGTTTGGGATGAACTGGCTCGGCGTACTAGCCTGGTGCGGCGGCGTCGCGATGGGTTTTGCCCGGGCTGGTTGGGCAGTACCAGCCGGGGCTGGTCAGCGCTACCGCAATCAACATGATCCAGATGGGAGTGCGGTGTTCAATGTAATGTGGACAGTGAGTTTCTGGCAGCGTAATGGATCTAATAGAGAGAAGGTCATACGCCCGTCGTCAACATCCCCGGCTGCCAGGATGCAAGAGCGTGCCCATCAGCTTGTCCCTGGTGGCGCCGCGGTATCATGACCGGCATTTTCTCCGGGTGAGCGCGGCGGCGGGGGAGACTTCGAGGCTGGGGAGGTTGGCGATCGGCGGTATAGTCCAGATCAATGAAGTTCAATGTATACCTTAGAGAGAGGCGCGATGACATCACGAAACCCTAAATTACTTACATCATGCCCGCCACGACCTCAGTAGACTGCCATTATGAACAGAAAACATAGAATAGACAGCTCACATTACTTTTTTACTTTTACAATGGCAGCAGCAGCAGCTACACACCCTCCTCCAGCCCGGCAGAAGGCCCTGGCACTCATCTATCCCAACTTCAACGCACTGGAGATCACAGGGCCGGCCGAGGTATTCTTCAACATCGGCTGCAGTGTGACCATCGCGGCCAGCAACGATATTACGACGTCTCAGGAGGGCTTTACCATCCAGAGATCGATATCGCTCGTCGACGCGAGGAACCGCCTCTCCGACTTCGACATCCTGATCGTTCCGGGGTCTCGCTCGCGGAACATCCTCCCGCATCTCGGCTCTCCGTTCGAGGGAGACGAAGCATTGACGGACATAATAGAGTTGATTAGTGATTTCGCGCACACCCCCAAGAGAAGGCCACAGCGAACGCGCAATTCTCGGGGGCGCGCTGGGCTCGTACCTCCTCGGTGCGGCCGGGGCGCTGGATGGGCTGTCCGCCACGACGCATCGGCTGATGCTAGGCACACTGCGACATATCTGTGCTCAGTCGCTGACGAGCGGGAGACAGAGCGTTGGCACGGATGTTGTGCCGGAGAGTGTCTCGGACGAGGCTCCGTTATATGTGGATGCTGGGTGCAATGGCGCTGGAGTAAGAGTGATTACCATCAGCGGTCCGTCAGCCGCGATCGATGCGACGCTGCAATTGGTAGTGCAGTGGAAGGGGCTTTCGATTGCTGAAGAGGCGGCTATGTTCTTGGGGCATTTGTGGAGGGAGGCTTGATCTTCATTGCATGGTGTGTTTAGAGGGCATAGAATCATACATGGATCCATACTAAGCAGATAATCTGTCTATGCTTCCAATGCAGTGTTTCATTATTATTCTACCGCCAATATAATCAAGAAACCTAGGTAAAGCACTATGCCTGCCTGGTGTCGATAAGTGTCTTTATGAACTGCACAAGACATACCGGGAAAGCGCTCAGCCGGGTGACCGTTTACCCGGGGTGCCGGGAATCCCCCCCGCAGGAATCCCAGAGGGGCACATGCTACTCCGCACGACCTAAAATCCGGAATATCTATCGGAATATATTGACACTCTCCACTCCCCGCATCAAAACATCTCTACCACATCCTCAACTTAATACCTACCTTCCACATCGAGAGAACACCCGAGCCATCATGCCCAAGTCCATCCTCCTCATCAACGGCCCAAACCTCAACCTCCTGGGCACCCGTGAGCCGCACATCTACGGCAGCACCACGCTGGCCGACGTCGAGGCTGCCAGCAAGGCGCACGCTGAGTCGCTCGGCGCCACGCTCGAGTCCTTCCAGTCCAACCACGAGGGCGCCATCGTTGACCGCATCCAGGCCGCCCGCGGCCATGTCGACGGCATCGTCATCAACCCCGGCGCATACACGCACACCTCCGTCGCCATCCGTGACGCCCTCCTCGGCGTCGGCATCCCCTTCATCGAGCTGCATGTGAGCAATGTGCATGCGCGCGAGCCCTGGCGGCACCATAGCTACTTCAGCGATAAGGCGGCGGGCATTATTGTTGGACTGGGGGTGTATGGGTATCGGGTTGCGGTGGAGCATATTGCGGTGAATTTTAAGGAGTTGGAAAAGGCGAATCTTTAACTTGGGTTGGTCTTCTCTTCATTCATGTATGTATGTATTTTGCTTCTGCTTGTACATAGTTGAATAGATCATGGCGGCATGGTTTGAAGTAAAATACATGTCCTAGTGTATCAAATATGTGTGGTAATATCTACAGTAGAAGGGGATGCGGAGATGAAATGTCATCGCCTCGTCGACTGACTGTCGCCTTCTGCTCCACCAGCTTCATGAGGGAGTGGTTGTGTCTGCGCCAGTAAAAAAGGCTCTACCTGACTCGCGTAGGAGTATAGCTCAGGGATCCCGGCGTCCGGGACGAAGCCCAAGTTTTGCATAAACTCGGGCTGGTTGTCGGCTCTGGAGGCAATCGTCAGCAGTCAGCGACACCAGGAATTCTCAGGAAACTCACTTCTCGGTCCCGTCTAACGACGCCAGCTCGTCAAACAGGGCGTCCAGGTCTGGCGCGATCCGCGGCCGATGTAGAGGGCCGTAAGCGTCCATGTCAACGAATGTTCCCAGGTGTAGATTCGGGTCATTGTAGGGGGTCTGGTAATGAGGTGCGGTGGGAGGAAAGGGTGAAGTTAAATCAGGGATCATGGGAGGTTCGTTCATCGGTTTTGTGGAGGAGATAGACGGTCGTTGTCGATGTGGTTGGGACGCATCGGTTGTGCGGTTGATGTTGATGGAAGGGGCAGGGGTAGGTAAGGATAGGCCGGGATTATCATCAATGCTAGGGGCTGTTCTCATCCATGGATTGGACAAGAAGGAGTCCGGTGCGGGAAAGCCGGACCGCCCTTCATCCAGTGCGCTTGTTCGTCGCATGACCCCTTCTCTACCAGACGCGAATGGGGTAAGTGAGCTCGAGGGCGAGTCGAAGGTGGACAGGCTCGGGCGAGGCGCTGGAGGAACGGATGCACGGGGAATCGGCCCTTCAGAACTCAGATCCACAACGGGATTCTCCTGTGTAGACCAGACGGCACTGAGGTGGGAAGAAAAAGACTGCAGTTTCTGCTTGAGTCCGGGCTCGACGTTAGGGGAGCTTTCCCTTGGTTGTATCGCAAGTGTGAGGAGAGCCCCGAAGGTCGGACACGTTGCCGACAGACTGTACGTCTCCATATACCTTTGTACCAGCATGAGTAACCTCTTGGAGCCTTCGGTAACGCCCTGTGTGTGGGCGATGCTGCTTTCTCCTTCGTTCCTCACTGCGAACTCTCGGCTCAGGACGACGGCGGCGCTCTCATACATCATTTCTAGTCCGAAAATGTGCGGCGACGCTGTTTTGTTCATGTTTCCTTGAAGGTCTATTCGGTAGCTTTTTGGTAACGCTGTGACCCAGAGTTGGAGCTGGCGTTGAATCGACTCTAACTGTGACGCTGTGATGGAGTTCCACGTCAAACAGCAAAAGTCGTTCATGATGCACATCAACGACACCAGTCGATTGAATGTGCTCAGTGCGTGGAGAGGTCCACGGTGAAATGAGCCACGCCCTTGTTCAACTGCACGAAGACCTGTCTGGTCCTCCCAAGGATGCCATTCTTCCAGACCATCCTCGTTAATTGCACCGACCTGGGACAGACATTCTTTGCGCAGCGACGGGAGATGGCCAGTACGCACCGCGACCAAAGTTTCCAGGACAAAACAGCCCAGAAAGGCATGTTTTGTTCGACCCGCGCCACTCCCACCTCCATTAGATGTCAGAGTGGACGACAGGTCCAATCCAAGACATTGGAAGATCCGAATGGCTCGACCGACCAGTCTCCAAGCTGCGGACCAGTCCTGCTGGCCGATTTTGACAAGCGACAGGATCAGAAGGGCTTGGACGTGGCCCATCTCGTAGACACCGTCTTCTGCTGGGATGAGCTTTATCGTAGCTGTATATAACTGGTTAGGGTTTGGGTGATCACCAGCTGCGCGTGGTAGCTGGCGAATTGTAGCTATCGATGCCTCCTGGAAGGAAGCCAAAGTCAAAATCGCCCACAAGGCTGCATAATCGCCAGATCCAGCTGACAATGGTGAGATCACGGTATCATCTTCTGAGAGGCGAAAAGCCGTACGTAGAATATCGTGCTTCTCGAGGATGGGAAACCAGCATTGTGTGTAAGAGAAATATATGTCAAGTAAGGGCCATGTGTTTGCCGGGAGTTTGAAGTCGGTCTCGGCCGACTGTCCGGAGGGAGGGAGTAAAGGGGGTGTCGCACCAACAAGTGCTGTCTGGATTGCCGAATCTCGCATTGGGCGTGGAGCGTGGTGTCTTGCAGTTGACGCTGCAGAGGGTGTTTTCACAGGAGAGAACCCAGAGGTCGTCGAATGTTCCCGTCCATCAGCTGTGGATTCAGGTATGTGCCACTCCAGCGCATCAGCCGAGAGAACACTACTGCCTTCCGCGTCTGCAGGAGACTCGTTTTCGGCGGCGCGGTTCTGTTCGTCTTCTGGCTGCTCCAGAAAAAGCAGCATTTTCTCAATATCTCGCAGAACAATGCTATTCTTCCACGAGGACAACAGGGTGTCGGATCCTTCGGCCTCTTTACCCATTGTTGCCAGGTGACTCGGCATATTGGCTTGTTTCAACAAAGCGCGCACCACATCTTCACTCCCCTGTATTTTGCAAAACACAAGACCCCATAGTAGCTCGATTGTGCGAATGTATCCCGTGGGAAGGCCTCGTTTTTTAGGGTTGGCTTTGTAGGTGCAGGGCCGCGAGAGCGAAGCGCAGGTGGAACACACCGGCTGAACGCCATCGCACTTATCCTTCTTGGAGCGACAGCTGTCGCAGGCCCGAGAAACACGCTGTCGTTTGGGGTTTGCAGACGAGTCTTCCGTAGCCGGGTGCTGACGGCCATCGTCGTCGGGGTCGATCAAACGGCGTTTCGATCGGTTGGTAGCCGCCGGGGCCGGGCGGGTATCGCTACTCATGATCGTCGTCTATCGAACGGTCGAACAGAATGGTCTGGACGCCTGTGCATCTTCAGATGGATTATGTGCCACCGAGAGGAACGCTTTGCCGACGGCGAATTGCAACGAGATTGCGCCTCGACCGCGCCCCACCAGGCTGGAAGAAGATGCAGTAGAAAAGAGGCGATCTCTGCAATATGCAGACTAATTCTCAGCCAAAATGAGCTAGGATTGAGGGCCGAACCAGGCCAGACCGAATTGGGGGAGAGGATGTGGTCGATGGTGGTGGACGGATATTGGGAGAAGCGGAGAAACGAAACAAGCGAAATATGGGGAACCGAGGATTGCTTAGCCGGGATTGAGCCAACGCGATCGGACCGATTGTATATAGGCGGGGCCCCAGTATTTGAGCTGGACTGAATCAACTGAATCAACTGAAGCGACCACCGAAGTAGACTGTATCGTTTTCACAGTTGACCTGCAGTGGTGGAGATGATGCTGAGAGGGAAAAATTCCCCGCGGGGAGCCAGAAGTCAGTTTGCAAATCCACGGATGAGCATTTGTCCGGCATGGCCGCCTCAGGCATCTCGCTTCCCCACGATTTTTCCCGTTCGGTTCCCACCACCAACCCTTTGCTCTCTCCTCCACATTTCCCCTCTCGACGCATATCCACTTCAGTCTCTGTCTTCCGGTGTCTCCGTGTGTCTTTGGTTCGGGGGAAATCCTTTCGATACTACCCAAGGAGTCGTGGGAGTTGGTCCCGGCTGCGTCCAGTCCGAATGCTTCGCTCTCCGTCGCAGCTCCGACTTCCCCCTCATTCAACAGCATGGGATATCGGGCAAAGAACCCATCAAGATAACTCCCCTTCCAGCGCCTATAATCTAGATGGCGACATCTAGCGCAATGTCGGTTCTCGTCAGACCACCAAAACGCAAATTGGACCAGCTCGAAGGCCTCCTGGACCAACCGAGCCGGCGACCGTCATACGGAACTCCCGATCATGCTCACATCCAAAGCCCCCATCATGCCTCAGAGTCGCCCTTGGCTACCGATGTGTCGCGTCCATCCACAGATAACTCCGATATTCCAGGAGAGGGACGGTTACCTCACTCATTGCGAGAGTTCAACTCCAACCGGGCCTCCCCCGCGTGCTTCGACGGTCTATTTCAAACCCAGAGGAAATTCGCACCCAATGCGTCGATCGTGCTTTTGGGAATTCGTGGCACGGGAAAGTCCAGTTTGGCCGTCATACTGGCTGCGACTTCCGGAAGACGGTTGATTGATGCCGATCGTTACTTCCAGCAGGTCACCGGCCGGACGCGTGCGGCCTTCAAAAAAGACTACAGCTTATCAGACTATCGGCAACAAGAGACTAAAGTCATGGATTTCATTTTGAACGAACATTCAGAAGGCTGTGTCATCGTATGTGGACCTGGATCCACGGAACGCAACGTCCAGATGCTTCTCCGAGAATACGCCAAAACCCATCCTGTCATCCACATCATTCGGGACGCGGACAGTATTCAGTCGTACCTCAAAGCATGGGATACCGATAAAGTACGACGGTTTCTTGAGGCATCAGGTCCCATCTACCGTGCATGCTCAAACTTAGAGTTCTTCAATGTGTCGGAGAAGGGAGGTGGAGATGGCAAAGACAGCCAGCACGGCTCCCACCTAGAACTGGAGCTTGACCAGCGGTTTCAACCATCGACTCCATTCCTTACTCTGAAGCGCTTGCAGCGCGACTTTCTCCGGTTTATCGCCTTTGCAACCGGAGATTCCACTGACTTGAAAAATCAACAAACATCATTTCCCTTGTCCACACAGCCAATAGAGTCCCGCACCTTTACATATGCAGTCGATGTGCCTATTTCTTCCCTATTCGACCGGAAAATGGATATTGAGGACCTGGAATCCACCGCAGATGCCTTCCAATTGAAAATCGATGTCCATGACACCGCGTCGTCCGATTTAGGGATCGACCCCAACCTTGCCAATCGCATCAGTGAGATGGTGGCCACCATCAGACGAAACATCGTGGTGCCTTTGATATTCCATGTGGAGAGTTATGCTGGCCCAGGCGATTCAAGCCCCCAGCACCACCACCCAACTCGTCGTCCAGAAACCGCGTATTTGCACCTAGTGCAACATGGACTTCGCCTAGCGCCGGATTTCCTGACAGTCGACCTATCCTATGATGACAGCCTCCTGTTACAGATCATCAGCTTAAAAGGTTCGAGCAAAGTTATCGGCCACTATGGAAATTCGCAACCTTCCCCAGCAGGCTGGGACGATCCCAAATATCTTGCCATGTACGAACGCGGTCGAAAACTTGGGTGTGACATGGTGCGGTTGACCCAACCGGCAGCCTCCATAGAGGACAATTTCGCAGTGCAGCGCTTCCGTCACCATGTCAAAACTATCCACGGAACGGAGATCCCCCTCATCGCGTACAATTCTGGGCATTTGGGCCGGTTGTCTGGCTGTTTTAACTCAATAATGACACCGGTGATCCCGCAACCACTTAGATCTGAAGCCCAGGCAAAGGGCCTACCATCTATCACACTACGGGAAGCGCAGGAAGCTCTCTACTCATCATTTGCCCTAGATCCCATGCAATTTTTCGTCTTCGGTGCGAATGTGACGTACAGTTTGTCGCCGGCCATGCACAATGCAGCCTTTAAGGCCTGTGGCATGCCGCACGTCTACAGCATCCACCAGTCACCTTCTCTCCGGGGACTCAATGAGCTGGTGGAAAACCCTTACTTCGGGGGGACCAGTGTCAGTCTGCCATACAAGACAGAATCCATCCCCCTTCTTCATTCCATGTCTCCGCATGCGCGAGCAATTGGCGCGGTCAACACCCTGATACCCATCCGCAATTTGGAACAGCACGCGCTGAACGCCGAGGATTCTTTGTACATGGAAAAGAGCCGCGCGGGTCCGATCAAGGCCCTGCACGGCGACAACACCGACTGGATTGGCATCTGCAATTGCTTCCGACGGGGCTTGTCTCCAGCAAACGCCATCCGGCCCTCGTCCACGGGGCTGGTGATCGGAGCCGGTGGTATGGCCCGCGCTGCTGTCTACTCAATGATCCATCTCGGCGTGCAAAACATCTTTGTCTGGAACCGCACTCTAGCCAATTCCGAAAAGATCGCCCATCATTATAACCGACAGAACCTATATCCTCCCAGACAAAACGGGTCCGACTCACGGCCCACCGTTCACACGCTGCAGTCGCTGCACGACCCCTGGCCCGCCAACTACAAACAACCGACCGTTATCTGCTCTGGTATTCCCGCGCACAGCATTGGGAATGAGCCAGCACCGAACTTTGAGCTACCAACTCAATGGTTGGAAAGTCCCACCGGTGGCGTTGTCGTCGATGTAAGTATTCATTTGTCTGGTTTCCGTGTTTCGGAGTACTAACGTGACACAGCTGGCTTACAAACCACTGAACACCCCGTTGATGAAGCAAATCCGCGCCCTTTCCCACCGTGGCTGGGTCGCCCTGGACGGTCTGGATGTTCTTCCGGAGCAAGGATTTGCGCAGTTTGAGCTCTTCACTGGCCGTCGTGCTCCGCGGCGGCTGATGCGGACCATCGTGCTGGAGGAGTATAGAGGAGAGGAAGGACAGTACGATCCGAGTTCTATTCAGACGCGGCTTGACAACATGGATGGGCAACCGACGTGATGTGCATTGGACCGAGGCAATGCAACACATCTCTACTATCCCAGCAAAGATTATTCCTCGTCCTTATGACAGAGGTTCGTCCTTCCAGGCATGCACCTTATGGGTCAAAAGTTTGAGACTCTGCGACAGTGCATGGAAGCCGAGCACACACTCCACTGGAGGTGATTGCTCTCGCAAGAACGAGGGCGGGGTTTGTCGAGCCATTCGCTTTGACGATGACGCCCTCTTCACGACGCATGTATACAGCTACGCAGGACGACCAAGATACAGCATAAAATTGATGTCTTTCATATTAAGCTATTCGTACGGATCACATTATCACCCGCCCCATCCATCATTTCTTACCCCCCGGGACAATCTTCTCAAAGTTCCCACAGTTGAGTCTCGTCTTGTCGGGCGCATGCACCACCCACGAGCGATCTCCAAAGTAGGCTGGGTTTCCGGGCACATTGGACAGGAAAAAATCTCGAAATTCGGCGATGAACTCGGTGCCGTCGGGCGCAAAGGCCGGGCCATGTTTTCCGCTCAGGTCGCCGACCTGGCACGTCGCCGGGTTTCCGATGTCGCAAGGCGGCTGTTCACCGCGACCGTAGGGGTCGAGGTGGGCGCCTGTCGCGTAGCAGTTGCCATCTTCGGGGACTTGGTTTTCGTGGATGTGGTATACTTTCTTATGGTCAGTTTTTGGTCACGGTCTTGGGTGGGAGGAAATAACATACGCAGAGCTTGGTGGCCTTCGATGCCGGTCAGGATGACCCGGAAGGTCATGCCTATCTCACTGTCGGTCCAGGCGTCGATATACCCCCGGACAGTGGTGTTGTCCTTAATCTGTAACTGAGAGTGGTACAGATCTGTGGGACAGTTGTCGGTCACGACTGGCGCCTCAGTCTGCGCGTTGGCGCAGAGAGCGAGGCCGAAGAGGCCGGTAAGAATTGATTTCGACAACATCATAGAATTGATTTTGACTGAGTCTGAAACTCGGGACTAAAAGAAGGGATGACCTGAGGTCTTATATAAACAATATCGACTGGAGAGAAACAAGGGGCTGGGCATGGCTCGCGGGAGGCATCCTGTGGCTTCCAGAAAGAATGTCTGTGTTCACCGGTTTTCACATAGCAACGGGACTAACAGCGTGATGGCAGGATGAAAAGCACTGTTTGCTGCATGGGATCAGTCTCCTCATTGGAGAGAAGGGAGATCGTCACTCTGGGGATCCAGGCATTCGTGTTTTCCGTTACACAGGGATGCAATAGTCGAGTGTGGCGCTCTGCCTCACCGCGAGAATCCGGCTTTCGAAACATGATGTCTCTGATGTGAGATGAGTGTTGGGGCTCGTCCGATGAGATGTATAAGCCTCACGACATGATGCAACTTCTGCCTCTGTCATCACCGGCCATGTTCTCTTCCGTCCTCTTCTTTTCTCCGGTTAAGCTTATTGCCCAGGAACTATCCAGGCCTTGTTTTTGTTTCTGTCTCCATCAGCGCACTCAATTGCAATTCCAGTCTAGATAAAGGAGACACACCTCCTTGCAGCAATACGTTGCCATGTGGGAGCAGATCACAACAAGTCTCGTGCAGTTCATCGGCGTAGAGGTGATCTCCAAGCAAAGCTAAGACTTTAGCGGCTGCATATAAACACCCTATAGGCAGTGTTATGTACAAGCATCGGACTAAAGGCTTGGTCTGCAGTATCAAAAGACAGAATGAAAGATGTCATCTCTGGATGGGATTTAGAAGTTCAATCCGTCATGTAGTAGACTGCTTTGGTTCCTAGAGGCAATTCTTCAACGGACGAAAGACTAAAGTCTACTATGGGCAATACTAATCTCGTCCCACTTCCATGCAAATTACAACAACAACAACATAGCTTTAGTAATAGTAATGGTAAGTAGAGACTGCTCTGCTATCCGTCTTCTCTGGATGGGACCTCGATCTCTGCGGCAGCTAACTGCCCGTCATCGACGCCACGGGAATTCTCCTTCCGCGGAGGGTCCATCGCCCCCACGTCCATGAGGCCATTTTCCCCCCGGCTACTGACTCGTTCTGGGGTACAGCGACAGCGTCTCTCATTGCCATCTCTGGACTATGATGGAGACATATTGTGGGGTCCCCAGACTTTGCCACGAGCTGGGAGAGATATAAACAGACGCTCTTGCGTCCAAGTCGGACCGACATCGCCTTTGTCTGTACCTATCGCCGACACCACCATGCTCCACGGAAAGCCCCTTCGCCTCGCGCAGGTGCTTCTCGCCGTAGCACCGGCCTTTATCACTTATGGATACAATCAGGCAGGCGTATCGCCGCTCACCAGTCTGCAGTCATGGTAAGTTACCTCCCCAGACAATGGTGCCGCCCAGATGGGACGAAACTGACCCCCAGCCAGGGTCACCGTCTTTCCTGAAATCGACACAGTCAACACCGAGGGCGCAGTCAAGACGACAAACTCAACCAGACAAGGCGCCGTCATTGCGTCTCTGCAACTGGGCGCCCTCGTAGGGGCGCTGTCGTGCGCCTTCTACGGTGACCGCCTGGGCCGCCGCAAGACCATCTTCCTCGCGGCGCTCATCACCATCATCGGCGAGTTGCTGCAGACCTCCGCCTACGACATCAGCCAGTTCACCGTCGGGCGCGTCATCCTCGGCATCGGCATTGGCCAGCTGAGCGCCACCGTCCCCGTGTGGCAGGCGGAGTGTTCATCCGCAAAAAACCGCGGTCAACACGTCGTCGTCGACGGCATCTGCATGGTGCTCGGCTTTGTGCTCACCAACTGGATCGACTACGGCTTCAGCAAGACGTCCGGGTTTATTCAATGGCGTGTGCCTCTGGCGTTGTCGTTTCTGTTTCCGCTGACCGTCCTCGGGTCTGTGTTCCTCCTGCCCGAGTCTCCGCGCTGGCTGGTGATGGTGTCAAAGAAGGAGGAGGCGGCGCGTAGTCTGGCCGCGTATAAAGGGCTTTCTGCTGCTGACGAGGCGGTGCAGACGGAGATCGCCAGTATTGAGTCCTCGCTGGAGCTCACGGCGCAGTCCAAGAGTCTCACGCTCCGCGAGCTCTTTCTGGGCAGCGACGAGGAGCGCCTGCTGTACCGGTTCGCTCTCTGCCTCGTCATCCAGTTTTTCCAGCAGATGTGTGGAGGAAACCTCATTTCCACTTATATTGACCACATCTTTGAGGAAAGCCTCGGACTGGACGGCGAGCTAGCACGCATTCTCGGCGCCAGCGCGCTAACCTGGAAATTTGTCTGCAACTTCATCCCGTTCTTTGCAATCGACCGCCTTGGCCGCCGCAAGGTCTTCATGTTCAGCGGCGCCGGCATGTGTCTCTGCATGACGGTTTTAGCCATCACGACCAGCTTCGGGGACGGGCGCCGCGACCTGTCCATCGTGTCGGTGGTGTTTATCTGGCTGTTCAACATGTTCTACCCGATCGGCTTCTCTGGCGCCAACTTCCTCTACTGTACCGAGGTTGCGCCCATGCGGCTGCGGGTGGTTATGTCGTCGGCGTCGACGGCGAACAAGTGGCTGTGGAATTTCATAGTTGTTATGATTACGCCCGTCGCGCTCGACACCATAGGTTGGCGCTACTACATCGTCTACGCTGTCATTTCCGCCTGCATCCCCATCACTGTGTACTTTTTCTACCCCGAGACTATGAACCGCAACCTCGAGGCCTTGAACGGGGTGTTCCGCGATGCGCCGACCCCGTGGCATATTGTGGCTATGGCCAGGAAGCTGCCGCAGGGTGATGTGACAGACGCGGATGTGCAGAGGGCGGAGAAGGCGGATATCGTGCAGAAGGAGTATGCTTGATTGCTTCAGTTGGTTGTATGCAGAAAGAGTTGTATATAGTTCTTGTGCGTCGGGCGGGTATATAGTTCGTGTTGTTCAGGCCCGAAACGCGCGCTTCAGACATGACATTTAAGTCACGAATCCAAATACTGTTGTTATTAAACCATAATCTCTCAGGCAAGAAGGTGTACAGGGTCGCTAGAAGAAGACGCATTGGCCGAACCACGTAGTGAGGGCCTGCAGCAATGGAGACTATGCGACGAAAAGACGTTTACACGATGTGCACAGCACTAAGCATCGCACAATCTAACTACATGAAAGCAGCCCACGAAGACGGAAAATCCCATAGCCTTAACACTAGTCAGCTTGATAATAACAATTTACCGGTGGTCAGTCCCACTTATCGAATCCTTCGCCTGGTCGATCCGCGCAGCACGGAACTATATGTTCCGCGGAAGTTGACGTAGCCCTAACCACTTCAGTGTAGTATACAAAGTAGAGGTGGATCATTCTCTGACGAACAACGGACTACAAAATGCCGTGGAATAGTATTTGGAAGATCAATTGCGTCTATAGCATCGCCGAATTCCCGGAACTATGTATAGTAACTGAATAGCAAATGATACAGTATATAAGATCGAATGCTGTATACCCGCACGACTGACCCGCATGCAGACAGCGACTCCATTCACATAGCACCACCAGTAATCCAAGCAACATGTCACAGACATACTCAATCACCCAGACCGAATCGGTCCCCGTCGTACAGACAATCCAATGGACCACGAAAGCATCAGTGCGCAAGTCCATCCCAGCGGTATGGATGCGCGCCGGCACCTCCAAGGGCCTCTTTATCCATCGGCACCACCTGCCGCCCTCGACCGCAGACTGGGAACCGATTTTACTGTCCGCGATGGGGTCCACGAAGGAAGGGTCCCGGCAGATCAACGGGGTCGGCGGCGCGTCCTCGACGACGTCCAAGGTGGCCGTCGTGGAGCGGTCGAGTCGTCCGGGCGTTGACGTTGAGTATACATTTGTGCAGGTCGCGCCGGACCAACCGCGGGTCGATATGACAGGAAACTGTGGTAACATTGCGTCGGGAATTGGGCCGTTCGCGCTTGATGAGGGCCTAGTGCGTGCGCCGGAGGGAAAGAAGGAGGTTCGTTCATCTCGTTTCTCCTTTTGAGGGTGAGACGACGCTGATTATTCCAGATCGATATAAGAATTTACAATACCAACACCAAACAGCATCTTGTCGAAACGGTACAAGTTGCGGCGGACGGTTTGTTCCGCGAGGACGGCGAGTATGCCATCCCCGGCGTGGACGGCACGGCCAGTCCCGTCAGAGTTGCGTTCCTCAATCCCGGCGGCAGCATGACGGGGCGCATGTTTCCCAGCGGATCGCGCCAGGAGACGCTAGCGGTAGCGTCTCGTGGGTATGGAACGTTTGACGTGCGCGTCAGTCTCGTTGATGCGGCGAATCCTTTTGTCCTGGTCGACGCAGCGTCGTTGCCTGTGCAGAATATCTCTGCCCTGGTAGAGTCTGCCGAGCCCGGGTTCCTGGGGCTGATCGAGGACATTCGGAGGCATGGCGCGGTGCGGTTTGGACTTGCGGCAGATGTGCAGGCTGCCGGTCAGGTCCGCGGGACCCCGAAGATTGCGCTCCTGTCCCCTCCGACGGGCGATGCAGAGGATGTCGACATCGAAGTGCGCGCGTTTACCATGGGAAAGCCGCATGCGAGTCTGCAGCTGACGGGTGCCGTGTGTCTCGGAGCAGCTACCGTCATTCACGGCACCATTGCCTGGGATCTGGCCCATGCGAAAGAAGGCGATAGCATACCGAAGCATGGCATGTCGATTGGAAACCACCAGGTTGCCAGCCCACTGGCCGTGGGAATCCGCCATCCCGCCGGGGTCATCCATGCTGAGACAGTGCTGGGAATGGACCTGACGGGTGAGGTGGATGTTGACCGCGTTGGGGTGTTTCGGACGGCACGACGGCTGTTTGAAGGTAATGTGTTTTATAGAGCATAAGGGAACAGCATAGAAAGGCACCGAGGTGCTAACAGGACGAAACTTAATGGAATATGACAATCATAGTATAGTATAGTGTACAGTCAATCAACATCTCACATTCAATCATCACTGAAAGCATTATCCTGTGGAGATCCGTTGAATCCAAACAGCATGTCGTCAAGTCGTGGATAGGAGTAGTCTTCTTCATATGATACAACCGCTGGAGCCATTGGACCTTGGTTGGTGGAATGAGCCACTGTCGGTCCAAAAGGGAACTCCATAGGCTCGAACACCTGACCTTCTGTAGGCCTAGGCTGGGTTCTAATGAAACTCTGAATGATCATGTCTATGTCCAGTTCGGACGGTTCGATCTCTGGTGGCGACCCGTGACCGATGCCCTGGTTTGGTAGCAAAGGTCGTCCGGCTGATAAAGCCAAATTGTCGGGCCGGTCTTCCATACTATGAAGATGGTCTTCCGCGACAACGTTAGAGTCATCTAGGCGAACCCCCATCCGGTCCATCAAATGTAGAATCACATTTTGGGCTCGCCGCACCGCCCAGTTTGTCTCTTGGTTCTTCTTGAAGATGTCGAGGCAATTCTGCAGATTCGTGTGAGCGCGACTCGCACCCTCCCGTTGGGCGGCGACTCGAACAAAGATCGTTGCCGCCACATATGTCGCGTAGGAGATGAGATAGGGTGCTCGTCGGATGGAAAAGGTGTGGTCGTAGACTTGGAGGAGTTGGATAATGCTGGAAGCGGCCGCCGCACAGGTGGTAAAGGAACTCAGGGCCACTGACGGATCGGCCGTGTGAAGATGTCCCTCAGAAACAAACGGTCGGTGAAGCAGAATGACCAAGACATTGTACAAGGCTAGTAAGGAGAGGACATGCGGCGGTGGCACTACGCCCGTAGTGTCGGTGTATCGCAAGTGGCTCGGGAGGGCGCCGTACCAGTTCTTCAACTGCACATCAAGGCTGTTCAGAGTGGCAATGAGGTCGTGAGACGACCGATTTGAGCTCCTCTCCGAGTATACCTTGTTCAAGATCTCATTCAAGATCAACGAGAGTTTACAGAGCTGAGTAAATGTCGACACGCTGTATGCCGGGGACCCAGGATATGACTTTACGTCGGAGTATGCAAATGGCTGCCACGGCTCCAGCTCCTCGTAGTGGTCCAGGAAGGACAACAAGACTTTGGTATCGAAATGCTGGAGGCTGGCGGGCCGTCCTTGGTACAGGGACTGGATCTTGTCCACAACGAAAGCCCCCCAAAATACACGCCGTCGGATTTCCACATCCTCTTGAGAGAGACGGCGCATATTTGGGAGCATCGTAGCATCCACGTGCATGCCTAGGTCAATGATCATTCGGAAGGCGGTGCCCGCATATAGCCATGCCGCGCTGCGTTCATCACCCAGCGCGAATAGCGAGCTCGTCATGACAAGAAGGGCCTGGATGGTGGTGATCTCACTACGGTCCAGGGCACTTCCAAGAAGCTCTTTGACTCTCATGCGAAAGGTCCACCCGGCTGTACGGGCATCGTTAGGGTCTTTGCGCACCTCGGGACGATTACTGAACTTGGACGCCCCGAAGTAGATCGCATTCAGAAGGAGCTTGGAAAAGTAGGGCCCATTTGTGGCCATGTCCCGCATAAACGCCGGGCGATAGGTTATCAGAAAGGAGTGGTGTTGGCGATTCCAGTGCAGGGACAAGAGATGCATGCCCAACTCCGGATCTACGCCATCAAAGTCCAGCTTTCCTTGCTGGAAGTTCAACGTTTCCAGCTGCCCTATGTCATGGTGAGATTGCTGACTGTGATGAGTATCTTCAAGAGATCGTGACCCACGTTGATACGCCGCCTCTCCCATCAGTTGTTTTCGAATGGGCTCGACAGGGACTGCCGGATCGGCCAGTTGGGCGGAATCCTGCCGTCCCTCGAACAGGGTACTGGTGAGTCCATGGTAGCTGGAGTCTCCGCTGGCCGAGATAAAGATGCCCGACACGACGGAGGGAGAATGACCGTTCTTGGCGCATTCCGCCTGTTGCTGGAGGTGCCCATCAGGGTGATCCGGCGGGTCCTGGCCCGTGTCTTCTTGAACAGGCCCGGCACTTCTCTCTCCGAGTTGCTGCCGGAGTCGTTCGTTTTCTGCCACTAAGCGAGCGATCCGGGCTTTGGATGGCCTAGAGGCCGGTCAGTGGAGTCCTTACGATGGGATAAGATGGAGCGCACCTCGGTCGTGGCGAATTGTTCATGTACACGCACTCCTTGCCATATCCCTGACAATTGGAGCATGTTGGCTTTTCATCGCAGCGCAACTATACGGCATGACAATGAGTGGAAGACCCGGTCAGTAGGGAGCAACCTGCTCACCTTTCTCCGCCGACAGAAGCTGCAAGCCTTAGCCGCTCTTCGCGTACGGGACGGCATTCTTTCTTCCATGGCTGAAGACGGGATGGGATGGTCCGGGGAGAGAATGGAGAGGGAGATCCATAAGTATCCTGGTAGTTGACTGACAGACGGGACATTATGGGCCGCGGAAGGTCATGTTCCGTCGACCCACAGGCGAAGGTTGGATGAACCATTTAAGCGAGTTCCATATGGAGCATGGACAGAAGAGTTCGTTCTCCAATTTTATGAAGTCATTATTCGTATTACTATCATGTTCATGATTGTGTGAAACTGAGGATATTCAAAAGACGACAGCATTCTTGATATGGAGTGCACGTGGCACTCGACTAATTTAGATCACGTGATATCAACGGAGTAACTTCCTCTACTCCGAATAACTTCATCGCAAACATAGGCCATATCAGACGCCTGGATGCCTCTTGGTCTGTGTTCAGTCTCCATGCCGGATAATAATCGCCCTCCACGCCTATCCTTACCATCTTCCCCCTTGTTTGATCTATCCAAACCGATCAATGACAATTTCTGGCGCCGGTACTCTACCCTTCTGGCGATCAAGATGCTTAATCATAGTCGACCACGCCGCGGATGTGTCCTCATGCTGACCGACACTTACGGGGGGGCATGGAGCTAAAATCCTCGCCTCGACCCGCTAATCCAAACCCTGATCAAACAGCAAAGCGGGAATTGGCCTTTGAAGTTTACTCACTACGATTTAAGCAGCTTAAACATTCTTGCTCGTGGAGATGGCATCGTGGGGGTTGTTGATTGGGAAGCAGCTGGGTGGCACCCATCATATTGGGAGTACACCTCTGCCTACCAAGTGAACCCTCAAAACTCCTTTTGGGTCCACGAGATCGACAAGTTTCTGCAACTCGTATGTGAAGACATTGTCTTGATCAAACTGGGCTTGACCATTAAATCGGTGCTGGTCTTTCTTCCATTGGCAGTACTCCATCGCAGTGTTCCGAATCTTGCCCCATATCAAGGACGCTCGTCCCTCAGGCATTCGTGTCCGTCTTCAATGTCTCTAGGGCCTCTTTCACCCAAAACACGACTCCATCCCGGCTCACCTTGTCGGACAGGCGTATTGCGCAGGATTTCAACCCACCGATTTCTATATTTTACCTTTCTCGCCATGATGCGAACCAGTATCATGCTACTAGGAAGAAGCCGAGACGAGCGCGCTTCGAAGAGCCACATAGATCCACCTTCCGATCGAGGCCACTCCTTCGCATGGTGTCGGACGCCCGTACTACCGTCAAGTTCGATATTGGGCCCAATTATCAAGGCCCAGTGGTATCTAGGTCATATGGAGCAATAGTCTTTCATGATGATGCATTAAGAAGCTCATGGTTAGCTCACGTGTCTTCCTTGCCTGGCATGGTAGGTTTGCCCCCGCATGCGTAGATGGCAACATACAGACAATCCTTGTTCGGTGGCATTGTAAGGGCTGACCCTGAGATAGGTAGCTAGAACTGGCGCCAGTCAGGCCAGGTCTATTTGAAAGATGCTTGAGAAGTCGCCTTGTGGAACAATACAGGTAAGCTCTCTGGAGGGCTTTATACCCACCTGCGGCTCTTGACCCGGAGCCGTAGCCGCTCTCTGATCTAGTAGAGCATCATTCGGATCGCCTTACACGTCATCGCAATCTATAATGTCTCTAAGGATGACGCCTAACCCGTGAGCGCGTAATGGGTGCATCTGATTCACACTGGTGGAGACATAGTTTGTGTCGAATAGCCACCCAGACCTTCTTTCAACCAAGCACGATCCGTAGACTATACCGATGGTCATGCTTTCATGCCACGGATTCAAGGGCATGTTTTTGATTCTCGCTGGGCCGGCCGCGCCCTACTGAAGATATGCCCATTGTCCATGGCTCGAAGACGCCGAGATGCAATTACTCTGCCGGGTTTCTACGCCAGACCGTGATCTGTCCAAGCATTGAGGCTCAGTTCCAGCGACTAAGTCGGTGGCTATGCAAGGAACAATATGTCGACATACACACGGCTAAGTCGATCTTATCTAACATCTCCACCCGGCGTTTATACTTCCCTAAAACAGACATGCCACGCCACAATCCTCAAACAGGCATCTCCAGCATCCTGCAGCGGCCGTGATCAATCCTGATCATGCCCACCAGGGGTTCTACCGATATGCGACCCTGCCAGGTCGTGTCCGCCACTACCCCTCGGCTGACCTACCCGCCCTCACTCGGTGGATATTCACCCGGGGGATTCTCCGACATCCCCACACGTCGAGCATCTTCTTCATGAAGCCGAATGAGAACCAGACCCAGAGCCTTCATGCACTCGGAGAATTGCCCCATAGGTCCAGGGCCTCGGGGATCTCTGCGAGCTCGCCTTATAAATGCCACCGGTGCCCCTCCTCGACCGTCTGGGCCCAAATCCAGCGCGAATCGACACGAACATAAATAAAATAAGCGATAATAATAGAGAAAATGTCCCTCGCTGAATCCCACTACATTATTAAACTGCCCCGAACCCCCTCCGCAACCTGGACCGTCGAGCCCCGCGCCATCGCCCAGCAATGGCTCACAGCCCTCGACACCCTGCTTGCCCGCGCAGACCTCGCCCAGCTGCCGCAGCTCTTCCATGATGACTCCTGGTGGCGCGACATGCTCGCGCTCGACTGGGACCTGCGCACCGTGAACACCGCGCCCGCCATCGCCGACTACCTGCGACGCACGCAACCGCACGCCGAGCTAGCTGCCCTGCGTCTCCAACACCAGGGCCGCTTCCAGCCGCGGCTGGAGACGCCCGCCCCCGGGCTCACCTGGGTGTCGTCCATGTTCTTTTTCGAGACGCGCGCCGGCCGCGGCACCGGCGTGCTGCGTCTGACGCAGGATGATACCGGTGCCTGGAAGGCGTATGCAGTGTACACGGCGTTGCAGGAGCTCAAGGGGCTGGAGGAGCCGCTGGGGCCGCGGCGTGCCCAGGGCACGATCGAGTCGATGCCTGGTGGGCTGTCAAAGGGCAATTGGTTGGAGCGGCGGAAGCGACAGGTCGAGTTTCTGGATGAGGAGCCGACGACGTTGGTTGTCGGCGCCGGTATGCTTCTCTTCTTACCTGATCGTTCGGTTGTTCAAGCAGAGGTACTAATCGCGATGAACGACAGGCCAGGCCGGTCTGAACATGGGCGCCCGGCTGCAATCGCTCGGCGTGTCCTGTCTCATCGTCGACCGCAACGAGCGTATCGGCGACAACTGGCGCAACCGCTATCGGGTGCGTCCTGCCTTTCCCTGACTGTGAAAGAGAAATGCTTATATCGCAGACGCTGGTCACACACGACCCGGCCGAATTCACCCACATGGCATATCTTCCCTTCCCCAAGAACTGGCCGCAGTTCACGCCCAAGGATAAGCTGGCCGACTGGTTCGAGGCCTACGCGCAGATCATGGAGCTCAACGTCTGGCTGCAGACGACCGTGACCGGAGCCGTCTACGACGACGTCACAGCCCAGTGGACCGTGACCGTGTCCCGCGCCGACGGCTCCCAGCGCACGCTGCGCCCGCGCCATCTCGTTTGGTGCACTGGGCACTCAGGCGAACCGCGCATCCCCTCGTTCCCGGGGCAGACCGACTTCCGCGGCCGCGTCTACCACGGCAGCCAGCACCGCGACGCAGCCGAGGACGACGTGCGCGGGAAGAAGGTCGTGGTGGTGGGCACGGGCAACAGCGGCCATGACATTGCGCAGAACTTCTACGAGAACGGCGCCGAGGTAACCATGCTCCAGCGAAGCGGGACGTATGTGATCACCGCCGACAAGGGGGTGTTTATGATGCACGAGGGGCTGCACGATGAATATGGGTCTGTCCTTCCTCTCCCCTTCCTTTTACCTCAATCTTCACCTCCAGAATATTAACAGGCGTAGTCCCCCCACCGAAGAAGCCGACATCATCGCCGAGAGCCTCCCCTACCCCGTGCAATTTGCGCTAAATGTGCACTTCACCAAGAAGGTCGCCGCCGCCGAGAAGAACATCCTGGACGGTCTGCAACGCGCCGGCTTCGAGCTGGACTTTGGCGTCGACGGCGCGGGCATCTCGCGCGCGTATATGACCCGCGGCGGTGGCTACTATATCGATGTCGGGTGCAGTCCACTCATCGCTGACGGTAAGATCAAGGTGAAGCGGAGCCCCGAGGGCATTGCCGGGTTCAATGAGCGCAGTCTACTCCTGAAGGATGGGAGTGCGCTCGACGCCGATATCGTCGTGTTGGCTACCGGCTACGACAACATGCGCACGACTGTGCGGAAGGTCCTGGGAGATCGTGTTGCGGACCGTTGTAAGGATGTCTGGGATCTCGATGAGGAGGGAGAAGTGAATGCCGTGAGTTTCCCCGTGTCCCTCCATATGACGAGACGATACTGACTGATGATGAGATGTGGCGTCCGAGCGGCCATCCGGGCTTTTGGTTCATGGGCGGCAACTTGGCCCTCTGTCGGATCTACTCCAAGTTCCTGGCGCTTCAAATCAAGGCCATCGAAGCTGGTTTGACTTCTCAGCAGGCCCAATCCAAGCTGTAGGACATCACAATACAGAGAAGATAGGGTGGACAGAACATAATATAGATCACGAAAATACGCTGGGCTATTATACCTTGTTAAATTCTATTTGGACTCAAGCTGCCATGTATGCACATGCCAAATAGGCTGGTAGTATCTAGTTCATATAAACAATAAAGTAACAATAACACCCTGATCCTCAACGCCTCGTCCGTAATCCACATGCATTGCACATATACAGTCAAAAGTCACCCACGTCACATAACCAGTCGTCATTCAGATAACCAAAACGTCGTCATCGTCTATCTTTTCAAGAGGTCAAATACCCCCAGTAGCACCATCATCAATGATCATCTCCACATCTTTGACGGGATGAAGAAGCATCGGAGGGAGGCACATTCGTCCCTCTCCCGCCAGTTCCGCTTGCTCGCCGCCGTCATTGTCGACTTTGTAGCCCAGCCAGCGTCGCCACAGATTGGGCGAGAATCCTGCCGAGTAGAACCAGGTGGTCCCTCGGAAGTTGTGCTCTCGGTCACCAAAGATCGAAGTACGGGCACCGCCAGAAGCCCCATTCCGCCCGGCATTGAATATGGACTCGAGATACTTGGTAGGCCATCGGCGGTCGATATACACCGAGTGCGGGACGTAGACGGCTTTGAACCCGTGATGGAGCGCAGTCGTCGCCGGCCACATTTCGGAAAACATGCTGTGCCGCTTTAAGCTCGTCTCGCGATGCATTGTGTGCAGGAGTTTATGGGAGAGCCGGGAGGCGGTGATGATAGCGGTGCGGCGCGGAGGGAGCCCGCTCTCCCGGTTATAGCCAGTAACATCGTCGCGCAGAAGCCAGGTCGTGCCCTCTGGGTCATAGAGAGGGTTGAATACGATCAAATCCGCATCCTCGCCGACACCCCATTGGTATTTATCCTTCTCCATCGTAGTCGGTGGAATGCCTTCTCCTGCAACCTCGAAGATATCGCGCTCATCTGGGCGCTCTGGACCCCAGACGGGCTGGTCGCCCTTTTGAAGTTGAGCTGCAGAGGCTTTTTCGCTCGACAGGTCAGGACGGGGCTTGTTGGCGCTCCAGAGGTTGTTCGGACTGTTCGTCCCAATCTCCGTCTGCACACGCACCATCTGCCGGAAGTCTTCCCATGAACCATGCACCGACGGTACGTAAAAGCGGGCATTGCGCTCCCAGAGCCCCTTGCGCGGTTGCTCACGGGCCCAGCTGACCACCTTGTCGAAGAGATGATACCAGTGACCAGTGTACCGGGCGTCCATCTCCCAGTTCCAGTAGTAATCGTACTCCGGATGCTGGTACGCAAAGTACTGCATCGGCATGTAAGTGCTACGATAGACGCCATGGATAGGAAGGCCCCGCGTCATCGTCTCCTCCAGACCTGGGTACATGAGGGACATTTGGCGTTCCGTCCAGAGGGTGGCCATGCCACGGAATTCTTCCGGAAGAGCATCCTTAAGAACCCGTTCGTAGGTCTCGTCGTCAGACCAAATCTGGAGATTCTCATCCTTGACGTGGACGAGGAAATGGACAACATATTCGCCTCCGGAGAGCAACGACAGCTCTGAGATCAGCGCGCGCAGGTACAAGATATCCTCGGGAGTATATCTAAAGTCATGCCAAGTCCGGATCACAAACGCGGTGCGCGGCAATCGCTCTGTACCGGTCCGTCTCTGTTCCCCTTCATCCTGTGGTCGTTGGTGGCGCTTGCTATTCGAATCTGGCAGCCCAACTGGCATGGATATGAAGCGGTTGGAACGGGGCTCTGGAAGCTCATCGAAGCGGTGGCTGTTCAACGCAACACATCGATTCTGGGCTGCGGCCCAGTCGACCTTGCGGAAATCCACCGGTGGATAATCCTCCCAAACTCGGTCTGCCCCCTCGCGGTGGCCCTCGAGGCCAGCACCAATGCCGCCTTTTCTGGCCGTGTAACCGAGGCCGTAGGGGCCCAGACGGCCAAAACGATCGAAGCACACATCGTCCTTGATGCCGAGCATCTCATTCGAACCCATCACTGCGTCGGGAAAGCCGCGAGGCACCCCCGCATAATGGTGGACTTGCGGGATTCGTATCGTCTCGTCCTCATCCAGGAAGCAATCGCGCTTTAGACCATACTTCTCGATATACTCTGCTGAGGCGTAATCGGGGTAAGGGTCGAAAGCGGTACTTGTGAACGAGAAAGTCTCTGCGCGGGATTGGAGGCCGGTCGTGTTCGTATCAAGAGTACCGTCAACCATGCCGTCGAGGTCATCGCCAGGGTACTCCGGCACCTGGTCTTTCCGCGGTACCAATGAGCGGAGGCCACCGTGGTATCGTTTCAGGAACGGAAAGCTTTCCCACTGATGCGGCTTCGGAGGTTGGTTTGGCACTTCCAGGTCGACATGCTTGACTGAAGACATGAAAGTAAACCGGAAAAGAGTGCAGATAAAAAGAACGAGTGAGAAGAATAGCGACAAGCAGAGCCATCGCATGATCCGATTGGGGACGCGATAGAATCCGGGGCCAGCCCGTGGGCGGCGCATGGTCGCACCTCCCAGCATTGGTTGGTAGGAGGCCGCAGAGGACGTCACGGAGTCGTCGCAACTGTCAGAGGCAAAAGAAGCGTGGCTTGGTTGTCGGTAATGATGTCGGTACGGAGGGGATTGCTTCTCGACGTCGACTGCGATATCGTACCCATCGTGGGTGGGGGTATGCCGCCCCGTCCGAGTTGTCATGGTTCACGGACAGAGATGTGCATGGAAGAGGGGAGGGGAGTGAAGAGTAGAGATAAGTCACACGCTGGGTCAGTAGGTCAATCGTAGAATTGTTCGATCAGCTGAACAAGTGCTCTTCAAGGGATATGAACGCTGCGGTCGATCTATACAGCATCGAGTCAGCAAACATTCGAGAGATGGACTAGATAGTTGAGATACCTGAGAAAGAGTAATCTGACCGAGTCAAGCGTTCAACATCTCATCCAGACTGACAACTGGCATGCGACAGGGCGTGGGCTGTGTGGACACTTCGTCAGAACTATATATGAGGAGCAGGCGGTAAGTGGTATGTAGGTATGTTTCAGGAGTCTGAAGAGAGCAATTGTGGTGGAGACGACGATCCGAGATTCAAGATGGAATCCTCGACCGAGGTCAACGATGGGAGAATTCGACACCAGGGACTGTCGCAATTGGAACGGGTATATAGAGAACACAGGGCCATGGCGGAGGGCATCAACAAACTCGATTGCCGCGTTGCCCAAGGGATATCCAGCGCTTACGCACACTAAACGGGCCAGGCCGTCTTGGCAGATGCAAACGGGGAGAGAGGCCCGGGTGCAGGGCGATAGACGGAGGAATGGCGGATATAATCTGGGGGAAGTAATATGGAGTGGCATGTGGTCTAAAGGGAGAGATTCTCTCTTTTGAACAATTTCTCGTGTGCGAGAAGCGCTTTTGGCGTGCCTTCCTGTTCCGGAACTGAGGGTGCTTTCCGCATGCGGTAGGTCTCCCAATCAGGATTGGCGTGTGTTTGTAGTTGACTATTCCATTTTTGGAGTAGCCTATCTATGATGTTGCACGAGCAGACAGGGACGTAATAGTCTATCAGTAGATCGTATCTCCTCGTTCCATCTCACTGATGTGATACATCTTGTCTCGTCCCTGATATACACCCTCGTATGTTCTTTGAACTCCCGTTGTTGTGTTACAACCTTCAGGGAACATCCTTAACATCTCTCAAGCAATCCATGTATTCAGTCCTTGCGAACAACGGCAGTATGAGCTGGAACTTACAAGCTCAGGAACAGCACTCGATCCCACATACACAAACACAAGACGGGACCCATCACAATGACTAGAGCAAGTCTCGTGCTGATATGGAAATCTCCAACCGCTCGAGCGGCTCAGCGGACCACTTGACATCAGACTGACGAACACCTAAACTCCCGAGCCATCACGAGGACAGGACCCTGTGTAACAACATGGAATCGTCAGCATACGCACTTCAACCCTCGATCGGTCAGATCTCCCTTTTCCACGATCGATCTCTACACCAAATGCATCCACGATGGTAAGTAGGCCTTCAACCCCTGGATCAAAACGCTACTAAGCGCCCCAGAACACCCATTCCAAACCACCCATCGTCCTCGACCCAGCCCTCACCCCGCCATACATCACCCTCATCCTCCTCCTGCCCCCGCTCTACCTCCTCCTGCACCACATCCGCAAAGACTACCACGCCTTTCTCGCCCTCGGGCCCGGCGGCACGCCCTCCACACCCGCAGGCTACCTCCGCATCTGCATCCTGCGCCTCTTCGCGCTGCGCAACCCGCTCACACCGCCGCTGCTCCCACGCCTCGCCGCGGGCCGTCTCCGCGCAGACAGCCTCGCGCGACGTCGCGGGCCCCGGCCCACCGTCGCGGGGATCGCCCCGCACCGCCAGACGACGCAAAAGGGCAGTCGCGCCATGTACCAAGCCCTCACGGCGGCCATGCACGATCTCACACGGCGGCACCCCGACCTCCTCTACGCCGACACGTCGTGCTTCGAGAAGCATAGCACGGGCATCTTCTCGCGCCGCGCGGCCGCCTCCACCACCCGCACGACGGCGGCGGGAGGCGACCGCCGCACCTGCAACGGCGAGGTGTGTCACGGCCATCCCAGCGACGGCAGTCTGCATCTCACCCTGCATCCGGCGGATGTGGCGCTGCTGCTGGAGCAGGGATGGGGCCAGAGGCATCCGTTGGCGCGTGAGGACTGGTGGTGGGGGGTGGTGCGGACCGTGCCCCCGGGATTCGTTATGGTGTATGCGCCGCGCGATGCCGAAGAGCTGGACTGCGTGATGGAGATTGTGCGCGCGGCGGTGTGGTGGGTGAGCGATCAGGAGTTAGTATCGAAGGAGTCGGTGCCTGGAGTGGGAGTGGGAGTGGATGAAAGGTAGGGGTTGTGGGGAGGTAAGGATCGACTACATGCTTTACATACTCAACACCACAATGCATCAGATACATGGGCACCCGTTCGTGGTTCATAAATATCAAGTCTTGACGATAACAGCAGATGGAAAAGGTACAAGCAGAAAAACGCACACAATGAGAGGTTTTAAGGCACAAGGAGGATTCGTTGGGATCTGACGCCGGGATGAAAGGAAAAAAATAAGAAAAGCTAATATCATATAGAGGAATGAAGAGCCGTTAGAGAACATACAAGCACGACCAAAGTAACAGATCCCTTCCCTGTGCGCGGTTGTGTCTTTGCCGGCCCTGGTTCCCCATCCATCATCCCCAACTCCCAGTTCACACGTCCAAATAGTATCTTCCACTCATTGCATTAGTTTAGTCCCGGTTGGCTTTCCGCAGGGCATCGGCAAGCCACTCGAGACCCTCGTACAGGCCATCACCAGTGGTGGCGCAGGTCGACTGGATGTACTGTGGTGGAGACATATTAGTGTCTATTTAGGCCGTTGTCTGGGGAATAACTTACCCAAGGACGGCGGGTGAGACTTTGCAGACCGAGCTGCTGAGTGATCTCGGCAGGGCTCATGGCGTTCTGAATCCATCAGTATTCATATCCACATCACAGAAGCACAGGGTCAAGGGCGTACCGGCAGATCCTGCTTGTTGGCGAAAACCAGGAGGAGAGCGTCGCGGAGCTCATCTTCGTTCAGCATGCGCTGCAGTTCTTCGCGGGCCTCGACGATACGGTCACGATCGTTGCTGTCGACGACGAAAATAATACCCTGGGTGTTCTGGAAGTAGTGTCTCCAGAGAGGACGGATCTTGTCCTGTCCACCGACATCCCACACGGTAAACTGAATGTTCTTGTACTCGACGGTCTCGACGTTGAAACCTGTTCCGAAAGACCAAGGTCAGCGATCGGTCACAAGAGGTCGTGTCGGCGATGCGATCCAGTGATCCCAGTAGCGAAGATTTCCTCCGATGATGGAGCGATGATAATCCTTGGAGGGAGGAGTGAAGACTGACCGATTGTGGGGATGGTGGTGACGATTTCACCCAGCTTCAGCTTGTACAGAATGGTGGTCTTTCCGGCGGCGTCGAGACCGACCATGAGAATTCGCATCTCCTTTCTACCCCATAGGCGGTCGAAGAGCTTGGAAATAGAGAGACCCATGTTGACGGTGGCGAATGCGAGTCGTTCGGGATCTGTTGGGCAGAACGCGATGTCAGACGGGGGAATTCGGCGAGAAACCAGTGACGGATCGATTGATTGATCGGAAAGAAAAATTCGGATAATGCAGGAAGAGGAGAACAAGGGTAGAAGTGAGACGCGGGAGGAAGAGGGAGGGAGTGGTCAGGTCGACTGAGGGAGGGCAGAAACCAGATCACGTCGGAGGTGGAAATAATGTGGGAAGACGCAATCAGGGGGGGACGGCGACCGGACAGGGGAAAACGAAGACAAAGGAATTATGCGGAAGAGGGAGAAGTTGGGAAGGGAGGGAGTAGGGGGAGAGAAGGAAGACTTACCACAGGTGCGATGAGGGGATTGACGATGAGAGGAAGAAGGAAAGGAAAAAGGAAGAAACAGGTGAGGTGAGGGAGCGTGTCCAGATGAGTTAGTGGTAGTTGGTCGGTGGTGATGGCAAGTCCGTCAGATAGGGAAGAGAGAGAGACTGGACAGACAAAAGAGACAAAAGGGTTGGTATGGTAAGCTCCCGTACGGTAACTATCTTGGGTATCGATGTGGAATGCCAGCACACGCAACCAGCAGTCAACTTTACTTGATCAAATATCAGCTCCTAGATCTCGCAGAAAATTATCTCTCTAAATATTATCATAGTCCTTGACAAGACAAGTGTCCCCTATCTCAGGCAACGTCGTTTCTCTCTTGAACTATCGGGATGGTGGTGGTGAGAAGAGGACACGGTGTTTTGCTTTTGATTGGCGGTTCCGCTGACTCAGCCACAGGTACATGGCAACTGTATGGCTCCACTGCCGCAATCGAGGTACCAGGCTGGTATCCTGTTACTGTACCATACCAAACACTCGGTATATGGTATCGAAGGGTCCAGTGGATCATGGACGGTCTCGTGCTCCCAGATATTTCCTCCTTCCAACTGGCCGGTTGGTCCTAACGCTCGTCACCGAACCCACCAGGACCACAGCCCCTACGCGTCATGTCGGTGCTGGGTCCATATGGACTCTTCGATTGTTCTATTTAGACGGTCTTCGGAATATCTATTCCTGTCAAAAGCTGGAGAAGTACCGGGCACCTACCTTGAAGTATTGCGGAAGGTGAGGCTCTAGATAGGGCTAACCCTGGCAGTCCTTCTGCCTAGTCTCCTTTAGGAAGCATCCAACCTGAGGCAACTCATATAAGGTATATCTACCTAGTCCATCACCTCGGATCAAGACATACTGTGAACGACCCATAGTGACGGGGCATTACTTTGATGCGCCCCATACTACGCTAGAATGACTGCAGCGCCACCAACCAGGTAGCTGCACCACCGTATCCACTTATGACTGCATTCTACCTGGGTATATATATTGAGCCTGCTCCATCATGCCTCCCGCCTGATCTGTTTCTTCTACATCAAAGTAGAACAAGGCCTTGCGCAGTGACTATGTAACAAGTGTTCAATTTCTTTATGACCCTTTAGTGAGGCGTACCAGAAAGGTGATTTGCCTGCGCGGTCTTCAAAATTGGCGTCGGCGCCGTGTCCGAGAAGAAGTCGGCAAAGCACCTCATTGCCGTCAGCTACCGCATGCATGAGCGGCGTCATCCCTTGGTCATCAGTGAGGTTCACCGGGACACCACGATCAAGAAGAGCTTGACACAATCCTCGTAGGCGATGGTGGACCGCATAGAACAATGCCCTTCGACATTGATGATTCTCAATATCGAGCGCCGAGCCATTTTCTATCAGGGTGAGACAAACAGTCGCGTGATCATTGTCGACGGCATGGCGCAGCGGTGTTTTCTTCTCGTGGTCTTCATGATTGATATCAGCGCCGTGAGAAAGGAGAACTTTGCACACATCGTCTTTCCCTAGAGCCGCGGCCCAGGTCAGTGGTGTCCAGCCGCGCTCCTTGTCCTCCGCATCGACTTTCATATCCACACGCTTGAGAAGCATCTGGATGACCTCGGCTCTCCCGCACTCCGCCGCATGCGATAAGAACGTCCGCCCACTAGCGTCACCAATATTAGCTCGGAACCTATCTTGTGCCAAGTACATTCTAATAATCGTCTCATCGCCGCTCCGCGCCGCTTGGTAGAATGGAGTGAGTCCGTGACGAATGATCTGGAAGGCATCAATATCGCTTCGGCTTAACAAGAGCCAGACGATATCAATATGGTTGTGCTCTACGGCCTTTGAAAGCGCCGTTTGATATAGTTTGTCTGTTGAATTAACATCGACATGTTTCTGCGCAAGGAGGAGCCAGACGGCAGGCGCATTGCCGAACGACACTGCGTACCATAGCAACGTACGCTTCTGAATATCTTGTTTGTTAATTTTTGGATCGACGTGTCGCCGTAGATCCCGCCAACTTCCCGGGTCGTCCCTCCCAGCCGCTCTAAGTACCTTATCCAGTGCATCGCCATCTTCCGCACGGTAATAATCGACTGTATGTCCCTGGGCAGACATCAGGGCCCAGGAAAACACTTCCGAGTCTATCCCCCCATCAGGTGGCTCTGACAGCGTAGAGCTTGAGTTCGTTGATCGCCGCTGCTGAACTCGGATCTGTCGCATGGGAAACTGCACTGGCTGAAAGCGTTTTAGATAGATCAGCTCTACTCGATCACACCAGACGCGCTCAAACAGCTCCATCGTAAGGTGAATATCGCGAAGATAGACCGCAAGGAAACAGGTTTCCTTCCCACGTCTGGAAGCTGACAGAATAGCCCATCCTAGGCCATTTCGACCAACTGGAAGGAAAGGAAGCTGCAGCTGAATCCCCTTATTTCCAACCGTCCAGGGAATATGCGACATGACAAACGGACTCTCAGACACGACCACATCAGTGCACCCCTCGAATGCGTCGGCTGAGGGGGCTAACAGCCCACTAGATGGAATCGGCGACCGCCACGCAAAGAGAGTCATATCGTCGGACACGCGCATGATTTCTTCCTGGAGTCGATAGAACGCCTTCTGGCCTTCGCCATAGACCAGAGGGATACTGATGCTGAAGAGGCCCAGGAGGCAGTACGCACGGTCTTCCACGCGAGTCGTTCGTCGTCCCGCGGCCCAGGACATTCTCTGGGCAACACTCATTGACTCCAGATCGTCGTCCCCGGAGAGAATGCTCTCCGGAATCCCGGTGCGCTCGGATATGGCGCTCCGCAGACTTTCCTTCGTCCCAAGCACTTCCCAGCGCGCATCCAGGAATACCACCGTAGACGGCGCGACCAGTTCCTGCAGCGTCCACCCGCGCGTAAACCACCTGCACGTTGGAACATCGCTGGGAGACCACGCATCACTCAGCCACGCATAGCAGATCCCCGCCTGCTGATACCATCGGTACATGGAGTTGATTGCCTCGGACAGCTCTGCACTGCTGGTCTTGTCGATGCAGCAGGTGTCCATCCAGAGCCAGTCGTAACCAGACTGTCGAGCAAGGGCACAAGCGCGACGGACTTTTGTATATCCTTTCTTGTTGAAAAGGTTTTCATAGTTGGGGGCCTCGATTTCTAGGTCTCTCAAGGTGATTTCCTCCTGGTTCCATGTGTGCGACAAAATAGCGTACGGGGGTATCTCATCATCGGTGAACTCGATGACCTTGAACGGGGCGGATGCCGGCTCTGTTGTATCAAGTAAACGCATATTCTGGTTGGAAATGGCTCGTTACCTTATCAGTGAGGGGATCAGCATTAGGAGGGAATCTCCCTCTCTGTAGAAACTTGTCCCTTCAGCCTCGTGTCTCCGGCGAGGCTGAGTGACGCCCTGCGGGGCATGTCTGAGATGCCTGCTTAAAGGCAATTACCGTAGTTACTGCGCGCTACTCCGTAAGCATTCACTGCCTCCTGATGGTGGCCACGTGATCGAGGCTATATAAAGCCTTGTTTGCTTGAGCTTCACAACACGATTTGTCAATTGGCTTCGCGTCTAACAACTGATTCCGACGTCCACCTAAAACGGCTTTCGTATTCATTTCTTATTACAGGTTATGGAGGCCCACTTGAGATCATCCAAATGTTGCTAGAATGAGTTGATCGTCATATGAGGGCACTTGAAGCGTATGTTAGGCTCCTAGTCTTAGTTTGGATATTAGGGTTTCCGAAATGTTCAATGTTTTCTTAGTATCCAACCACTCAGAACAACATTTGAAGCCAAAATGAATGCTACGTGGACATCGTCACAGACTCGAGAAACAACGAATCCTGGCGTGCTTACGGAAGTGCCATAGAGTACCGGACTATCAAATACCTCTCGAGCTGTGGCCTTGAACATATTAGATATGACAATGCATTGAGCATTCCTAACACTTCCAGGAGACACTTTCGAATATTTACTTGATGCAGAATCAGCAAACTCGAGCAACACAAGAATATCTTTTCCGTGCCAATTCCAGGATGGTGGCTGGAAAGTGATGAACTCTCTAACCTGGGTTGCAAGCCCCATGCAGAAAGATTTGACTGAAATGACGCAGTTCCTCCATTCAACCCAAAAGAGTGAGATTGAGGTATTGATTTAGTTCAGCCAATACATCTCTTGACGTCGAAAACGAAGCTATCAAACGGATTTATGTTCTAAGACGGTCCAGCTGAGTCCACAGCTATATATTCCACCTTACATACCACTACAAATACCCAACCTTATGGATGCATTTCCGATCCGAGACTGACGAAAGACAGACAAAATACCGGCGGCGCTGCACTCACACCAGCTATCGCTAAAACCGTCGGCATTCGCCCCGACGCTAAGTAGGTGGCCCCTTGGAGCAGGGTATTGTTAGGTTAGATTTGATCATTGTAATGCCAATGTACCAGTTAGATACTGAGAGGAATCCCCAAGAAAACTCGTAAGGACCCGGTTATCATTCACTACCTAGGTCGGAGCACAGACGGATCATGGCTACCTTTACTACCCATAACTAGGTAGAAGCCTTCGGCTCTACGACGTATAAGGCACGATCTCAAGCTAGTCCACCGTCTGAACCCCCCCATATCTTCTAATTCAATCAGTCATTCGGCATTTCTTCTCTTGTCCTCTCGACGGGACGAAATCTTCTCCCTAGAGGAACGAAAAAATGACCGGAACAGGGACTGGTAGATGGTTTTTCCCTCGATCGTATCGCTGAGGTACCCGAACAAGACGAGTAGGGCCATCGACAGGAACAAGATCACCGCAAAAGCCACCCAGTATTGTGTCGGCGTATACCCTCCCTTGACGCCTTCCAGTTCTGTTGAGAAGTACCCTGTCATCAGACTCACCGGCAAGAACAGGATGGTCGCCTTGGCCAGCAAAATCGTGATCCTCGTGAGCTTCTCGACAGCCTGGGAGTCCTTCAAGGCGATCAGGTTGAAATTCTGCCCTGCTTGTCAGCACCATCCTTACAAAACCCTCGCCAGAAAGATAACGATAAGTTTCATACCAAAAATGTGAGGGACTCCTTCTCCGTTAGACATGTGTCGATCTCGGACAGGCAGTACAGCTTGATCCGATCCAGCAGCCTTTCAAATCGTGCCACAGCGGCTGAGCTCAGCTGGACCCCGACTGGATTATTTGGCAGGCTCGAGAAGGAGATACTGTTCTGTAAGGCTGCCTGGCGGGGGTCCACTATCTCATTTTCGCCAAACACGGGCCCAGGGACCATTGGAGGGCGACTCGAGCGCGCCTCGTCACGCAGGACTCGTTGTCTCTGTAAAATGCGCGTCATGATCAACTCATAGCTTGAGTAAAGCCTCCTGAGAACCGCGAGCTGCCGACCAAGCCCGTGGAGTTCATTGACCAGGTCCACGGCTGGTTTTGTCAACATATCCGTCCTCTGCACTAAGTTAGTGTACCGTTATGTAAAATGCATTCCCACTTACCAGCTTGTCCAGTATAACCCCGTACTTGTGCTCCCGCTTAGCGACCAAAGCGTAACTTGAAACCCAGTCGTCAAAGATGTAGTAGAACAACAAGCTAGGGCCGTCATCCTGTTTGATACTGGCATGATCGCCGTCCCCGCCGTGAAAAGGCCGCACGCGAACTGTAACCAACGAGTCGCTCGCAGTGGAAGCAAAGTGCTGTTTAGAGACTCCGGAGAATATGAATTGAATGTTTCTGCGGACAATGCCCAGGACCGCCTTCAGCTCCTTCTCATTCGGCTTGGAGAGTCCGGGGTAGGGATTTTCTTGCATGGAGATCACGGTTCCTGTAAAATCAGAATGCGCACATTAGAAACAACTACCCCATCGGATCCTACCATCGTCACATAGAATCAGCCACGACCACAATCGAATACCATCCGGCAAGTGCTTTCCGTTCGACACGTCGACATTTGGTACCACATGTAGCGAGTTATACCCGGTACAGGTATCTACTACTGGTTAGTATGGTCGATATGGTGCAAAAGGCATGATGGAGGTACATCTTGGGCCGTAATCCACGGAACAAAAGTGCCAGATTTGATTCGTTACGTGGGCAAACGTTAGTCCCCTAAACGACGCCGCTACTTGCATCTCACTTGGGTCGGATAGATCTTTCAGCCCATATGCTTCTTCAAGATCATGGACTCCCGGAGTCTTTGGCGTTGGATCGAGAGTTCTGGTGTGAGTGATGCTTCTCGTCGGGGGGTCAGGTGCTGAAGGGTTCGAAGGGCGTTGTACAGGGTCTGTACACATCATGCCCTGTAAGCGTTCAGAGACCCCATAATGGTGAGTCAGGACCTAAATATAAATTTTAGGTTGAGTCTAGTCGGACGAGGATAGGCTTTGACGCACCTTGATGAGTTCCTTTTGTTCTTCTGGGGCCCATATATGGCTACCTTTAGTGAGTTTGACGCCGCCAGATCGTCTGAGAGATAAGAAGGGTTTGGAGCTCACATCCACCTAGTGCCAAAGCATCGAGGTTTCTAAGTACGAGTCAGTCGCCAACATCACGCTCTCGTTGTTCCGACACGTACTGGTTTGCGGAACAAGTGTGTGAGCTCGTCAGGGTCCAGGTTCAAGGCGCACCAGGCGTCGTCATTTCCATAATCTAAAACGAAATTCCGTGTGTTCACGCTCTGCAGACCTTGCAGATATGTCCTGAAGTTCAAATCGTTATCGATATCGCGGAATTTGTTCCACAGAGAGGAATGGCGTTTGAAGCTATCGTAGTACTCTTGCGCAGTCAGCCCACTATGTGATTGCGAAGGGTCGGTCATGCTTTCTCAAACTAATCAAGTCGGTATGAGAGAATGAGATAGCTAAGCCACGAACCAAAGGGAGATGAATAGGGAGCGGGAAAGAAGGTGGCAGAGGGAGTAGGGCCCTAAGTATGCGGGTGAAGATAGCGTGTTGCCCGGAAAGGCAAGCGATCACCAGCCTCGTCTGACCCCGGTCACTTGCGGCTGACACTGCCGCCACGCTCGCAGCTGACTTGTCCAGCAGGCCTCCCGTCAGCCGAACACTCCAGGTATATTTTTCTTCAACTGTGATCAAGCTTTTTGACACGCGTTTCATATTTTCTTCACGATCGGTCCAAATTAGTAGTTACTACACTTCATTGGAACTGCCTCATGGGAACTGCTGGAGGAGTTCAATATTCGAGTCCCTAACATAGGAGACTCCACTCGCACACTAACTATGTACACAAACTAGGCGATTGGCTCACATGGGATATCAAGATCGAGATTGTCCCAATCCCAAATCTGACTCAATTCACCCAAGTCCAAATGAGGAATATCCGCCAGTCCAGCCATCCCAGTATCGAGAGCGCCCGCATCAGGGGTCGCAAAGGCATTGAAGTTGTCCATTCCAAGCATTGCGGTACCAAACGGCCGGGAAGCGTGTACCGACGTATCCATTTCCAGGATGTTGATGGACGACTCAGTTGGTTGGTTATTGGGAGGCGCGCGAGGCTTTTCTGTCGAATGTTCAGGCGACGTGTACCCAGCCTTGCTCTTTTCTCCAGGAGACAACGCCATGCTATTGCTGAGTTTGATTAGTATCCTATAGCACAGAGCGCTAGTGTTGCTGTGGCGAGAGCTCTGTCCGAGCGACTCGAGAGCCAACCCGATTCCCTCGATAACTCTATCCCTTTGGAATAGTCTCCGACTGGGATCATGCAAAATTGCAGAGCATAAGAAAGCAGCCGAATCAAATATCAAGAACGGCGCAAAGTGGAAATTCAGATTGCGCGGCGGGAGATAGCTTAGATGCTGGCGTGACACTTCTAGCAGCTTCAAGGCACAATCCACGGCCATGGGTTGCAGGCTCCTTTCGACGCTAATCGCGTCTGTATCCACGGTCTTCGTCAAACACTGCTTCAGGGGAAGTAGCATGACCATGTAACCGATGACGTGGAGCGTGGAGCGTTGTACAAGAATGTAATTATGGGCGGTATCCCATCGCGTGTCCGGATTTGTAAGACTGAAAATGGACGGGAGGGAGGCGAACCATCGTTCGGTCTCTTGCTGAATGGCGACTGCCTGCGAAGGAGACAAGATGCCTCCCATCACACCGGGAATCTTGGTAATCATCTGGCCTAATTGGCACTCGAGGGCCAAAGGCGTTATCGGAGATGGCAATCCTTCCTCACACTCGGGACTTTCTAATCGGAGATTAGGCAACTCAAAGCTGCAATAATTACTGTTTATAATAAAGGGTCGAGACAATAGCAGAGACATTTGCCTTGTTCGGTCAGTAACAAGTGAAGCGGGGTGAGATTGTACGCAACGCACCAGTCCCAGGCATAGAGGATGCACCAGACCCGCCGACGCATTTCTATGTCGAACTCGGAAAGTTTCAATCTTGAGGAGCTCCTGTGCATGCCTAGAATCAGTGAGCGCTAGGAACCTTTCAAGTCTATGCGGTAAACAGTGCAGGGTAGTTACCTAGTTCTTGAGCTTCGTGGATGGCGGTACTCAGGGCATGCCACGCCTCCACAAACGAAGCCTCAATCTTGAACCAAAGGGCATTCAGGAACAACTGTTGAACCTGCGTCAATCCCCCCTTTCCTGGAGCAATAGTACTGCTTAGCTGCTTCGCCATATGATGATATCGTCGGGAAAGTGTGGAGATGTTTTCTCCAAGCTCCGATTCAAGCTTGCGCTGTGTATCGGTATCTAAAAGGCAGGCCGAGCATGCACAAACATGCAACAATAGACAAGTAAACTCTGGGGTCAGAGCGTGTCCATTGGCTTTAGCTGTCCACCAGGCGATATAGTCGGATGAAAAAGTGGGAGGGTAAAGAATATAGTATTGATAGTTCGTGTCGGTTAGAAAATGCTGTACCAGCATATCTTCCATGTTTAAGCACTTCGTTTCTCCGTAAAAATCGGAAGATATATGCATACCTGTGTATGGTTTTGAAGGGATCGCACGCAATGCGTTCTCCATTTCCGAGGATCTTGTTCCGGAGTCTTTAGGTAGATTTACTCCAGGCTTTTTGTTTCGGACGCGTATCAGCCACAGGACAATGACAAGGCTCAGAGTCAGAGATTCATACAGTATTGGCACCTTCTTTGATTGCAGAGCAGGGGTCATCATGAAGATAGCCCAGGGCCCGAAAATCCTCATTCTTGATAACAGTCTGTTTGCCAGCATCGTCCAGGAGATCCGGCTCCCTATCTACGATGCGTTGCGGTAGAGAATTCAACGTGCTATACTCCAAGTCAGTCTATGAGCATGACGAAAGCATCAACTCTGCAGACCTCTTATCGTTTGCAGCCGGTCGAGTCGCCTTTACAATCCTTTTGGGGGCGAATTTACAGAGATGGGCGATCCGCCTCGCCTGGCAGTGGTTACAAGGCCATTCGCGACTACACTATACGAAAATTAGAGCGAGTTCCTGGCTACTGGAGTCATCGCATGGGCTTCTTGCCTTCTGCTTCCGTCGTTGGCACTCGGTACACGCGGTGGCGAGGCGCACGGATTTGGTAGGGTCTGCTTGATTCACCATGGTTCAGGTCATCTGCTGGTCAGGACCATGCATGGAGTCGAATGAGATAGGAGCAATGTATCGAATGGAGGGAAAAGAGAGAGGTTCTCCATCTGGCCAAAGGAACTGTATCGTGCACGAAGAGTGTCGATGCATAAGCGTTGCCGGACCGGGAAGCGTATAGATGCCTGAGGGATAAGGCTTCAATCACATGATATCAATTAGTCATCTTAGGGCATTACTATCCCTGTTCCGGCTTAGCGGACACCCGCACCCACAAGCGGAGAAGCGCGAATTGATTTTCTAGCGGGAAAAGTTCCAAGGCTTTCTCTTCTTGTTTCGTTCCGATATTCAGCGCAGAGCCACACCATAAGGATTTGAAGATTCTTTTGGAAGACTGTCACCATCATGTCTAAGATCACAGTCGGTATGTTTTATCTTTAGCGTTCGCCAACTATCATTTTCTTGACCCCTCACTAATCGGTCTTCTGTGCTACAGCCGGAGTGCGCCAGAACATCCAGCAGCTGCTGGACTACTCTCAGAATGAGAAGAAGAGAAACTTCCTCGAGACCGTCGAGCTTCAGATCGGTCTGAAGAACTACGATCCCCAGCGTGACAAGCGTTTCTCCGGCACCATCAAGCTTCCCACCGTCCCCCGCCCCAACATGACCATCTGGTATGTTTCGCCCTGTGGAATCGACCGACCGTACCCCTCGAAACAACCCGTGCGATGGAGAGGTTGAGTCCTCGCAGAAGGAACCTTATGAGCTGACGGATTTGCCTGTCTCTAGCATTCTTGGTGACCAGCACGATCTCGACCGTGCTAAGCACCACGGCATCGATGCCATGTCCACTGATGACCTGAAGAAGCTGAACAAGAACAAGAAGCTCATCAAGAAGCTTGCTCGCAAGTACGATGCTTTCCTTGCTTCCGACAGTCTCATCAAGCAGATCCCCCGTCTCCTGGGTCCTGGTCTCTCCAAGGGTATGTCATTCTCACAATTGCGGTGCAAGCTCCAGATACTAACAACCTGCAGCTGGTAAATTCCCTACCCCCATCTCCCACGCCGAGGATATGGCCAAGAAGGTCACCGAGGTCAAGTCCACCATCAAGTTCCAGCTTAAGAAGGTGCTCTGCCTTGGTGTTGCCGTTGGCAACGTCGGTATGACCGAGGACGAGCTTGTCTCCAACGTCATGCTGTCCATCAACTACCTCGTCTCCCTGCTGAAGAAGGGCTGGCAGAACGTTGGCAGCCTTGTCCTCAAGGCTACCATGTCTCCCCCCAAGCGTCTCTACTAAGCTATTGACGCTCTCGGGCTACGCTGGGGATCGTTTTTAGAGGCTAGAAGACTGGTTATGTATACCATAGTTATGGGAATATGACTCTCTTTAGTCCCTATCTCTGGGTCGCCTTCGTAGTGAACTTAATTTTGGTTACCTAAGCGATATCTCAATATATATTGGTACAATCTAAGTACAAATAACATAGGGTAGAGCAAAAGGGAATCATCGAGGTATCCGGTTATTGCATCCCATGCATCAGATCCGTCTTGTCCAAAATCATTCCCCGGAGGCCAATGAATTCCCTTAAGCTTTCCCACTCTTCGCCTTCCTCTTCACCTCTCATATATGGATCTTTGAATCCCCATGCAATGGCAACTCGATCGAGTGCCGCGCGTTCCTCTTCCCGGAGCCACCGATACCGCAACGGGATCCCAGGAAGCCATACAACACGCTCCATGTGATCATTGGCTGTCGTAATAGCTAGGAGACCCACAGAAGATACACCCCCGACATAGGCCAGAGACGCAGCGAAGGCAATCCCCGTCGCCGTGCTCGGGTCCATGGTGTTCTGCAAGGATGATGCCCAAGACGCAATCACGTAGCAAGCAGCAGGGGCGGTCGCCAGACCACCCAGGGGCACAGATGCCTTCTTAAAGATCTTTGCGCGGTGGAAGGCCGGTGCACAGAATGTGTTGTCAATGATCTCCAGCACAAGAGGCAGATTTCGTTGCTCGATGGCGACATCCAGAGCCATGTTGGCCAGCTCCGTCGGGACAGCACTGTTGACACTCTTGGGGTTCGCCTTGTGGTACTTGACCGGGGAACTATTCTCCTCGGGCACTGGCTTGTTGGCATAAAGGTGGAAGATCTCCGGGAATTGCTCGGCCCGCTTGAGCAAGGTCTGGATCTTGGTGTAGCAGGCAAGTGCCTCAGGAGAGATAAACACCTTTTCGTCCGTCAGAAGGTCGTAAGTCACCTGGGAGAGCGAATTGGCCAGCTGTGGATGCGGGTTACGCAGTGACTTCGATCGTTTCTTCCCATTGTTCTTCTCCTCCAAGTCCAGGATGGATGAGATTTCGTTTTCTCCCTTTCCTTTTGACGACGACTGCTTTGCCTTTTCGGGATCAGGTAGCACGAGTGCTTCGGCGAGTTCCTGGCATCTCTGTAGTAGCTGGACGACCGCCTCGTTGGAGGGGACGGCATCGGCGCTTCGAAGCTCGGTGGAATCACGGGCGATCTGTCGCAAAGTTTCTGCAGCTTCCGTCGGGGGGGCAGGGTCAGACACTGTCGATGAGAACCGTTTGGAAATTTGGCTTGTGGGTTTCCATGGAGACTTCAAGTCCTTTTTCGGTCGCCATTGTTCGGTTTTCGTTTTGCGGCTGAACGGCGTTGTGGTCGAGGAGTAAGACCGAGCGATTTGGAGACGCGGCTGAGGGGCTTGGGTCCTGGATAGCCGGCAGAAGTGACAGACCAGAGCCTGATGGCTGCGAGGTCTGGGGCGGAGGGCAATTCCCTTCATGATGAGGAAATTGGCCGGGGTGGTGAAGGGTGAACAGGAAGTAATGCGATCACGGGGAAAAGACACGGCCCCAAGGCGGAGACTTACTGCCGCCGCCACTAATCGCTGCCTGCTGCTCCCGCTCACTATCTCGACTCTCCCTCAATCACTCTCCCAACTACCTATCTTCTTCTGTCGATACTACGCATTTTGTTACTTACTACCCAACACCCCGACACCTGAAACCGACGTCTTTATCTGCTCACAAGTATCAGATGATCCTCTCGATTCCGGAAGACTGATCCTTTCGTGATCGCTTCGGTCCCTTCACCCATTACGCCCAACGTCATCAACCCCATTTGTACAGCCAACACTATGCCTCCTCCCCCACCACCGCCGCCTCCTCCCGGTGGAATTGGAGGCCCTCCGCCCCCTCCTCCCCCGGGATCTTTGCCTTCCATGCCAGGAAAGAGTGATGTGAAGGGTCGAGTATGTTGAGATCCTCAGAGACAATGTGTGTGTGTGTGTGTGTGTGGTCTCGCGGCTAATGTAGTTCCCAGAGTGCCCTCCTTTCAGATATCAACAAAGGTACAAGATTGAAGAAAACCGTCACCAACGACAGATCGGCACCGATGATTGCCGGCGGAGGTGCCAAATCCTCTGGACCTCCGTTGGGTGCCGCTCCCCCTGTTCCTGGCATGGCAAAGCCCCCGCCGGCGCCGGGTGGGCTTGCACCACCAGTACCCCCCGGACAGGCCGCCAACCGACTACGAAGTAATAGCGATACTGGGTCAGGAGGGGATAGCGGTGCTGCACTGCCAGCGGCGCCCCAACTTGGAGGACTCTTTGCCGGCGGAATGCCTAAACTGCGCAGTCGAGGAGGCGTTGACACCGGAGCCAATCGAGACTCCCCATATCTCTCCGAGACTGACGGGGCACGACCACCTCCAAAGCCCCCCGTTGCATCTGCACCCAAGCCTCCTGGAGCGCGACCCCCTCCGCCGCCGCCGAGCACAGAATCTACCCCCGCACCTCCTGTCAATCCCCTGGTCGCCAATCTGCGGAAACCTCCCCCAAGACCGGCTTCCAGACCGTCGTCGATAGTATCAACTGCGTCAGCCAAATCGGCTCCCGATATCCCACCTCCTCGTGCACCTCCGCCATTGCCCGGCTCTGCAAAGCAGCCTCCACCCCCCCCCACGAGTTTGCGAAAGCCTCCCGCAGCCCCTGCCCCGCCCCCTCCGTCAACAAGCCCGGCCGCACCACCTCCACCTCCACCTGCAGCTTCTGCTCCTCGACCACCGCCAGCACCATCGCGATCTACCCCTCCGCCTCCACCTCCGCCTGCGGCATCTGCACCGCAACCGCCTAACGGGACCAGTGCTTCATCTATTGCCGTTCAAGCCGCGCGGAATGCGCTGGGACACAACCATCAGACGCCATCAACTCCTTCGCCACCACCCCCTGCCGCATCTGCCCCCTCTGCACCTCCTCCACCTCCTCCCTCTGCACCACCTTCGGCACCTTCGACCGCGACCAATTTCTACGATAACTACCACCCCGATCGATCCACATTAGACCCGAGTGCTTACACCCTGAGCAACGGTGGACCGTCTGTGGGGTCGAGTCCCGGAAGCGCAGGTCCGCATGGGTCGATTCGAATTGACGACAACCGGTTTAAGTTCCAGAGTGAAGGTTTATTTCCCAAGCCACGCCCGTTTGTGGGAGGCGCGCGACGGTATCGTGCCGGACGGGGTAGCAGTGTTCCGCTGGATTTAAGCGCATTGAGTGGTTGAAATCACCAAGATCAAGCCTTCATCGTCGTTTCGGACTTCAGTGGCGGCGTACACATGTTTATAGTGAGCAGAAAATAACATTCAGGGCTACCACCTGTTCAGGAAATGCAAGTTAGGGGACGAAGATCCGAGTAAGTTCCTAACCAACAAACTACTGGGTCGTTCCATTCGGAGATATCCACCGACTTCTCAGGGGTAAATACAGAATGTCTCTACCTACTTACTACGTATGTATTAAGCAATCTTCGGCCTGTCTGTCCTTCCAGTGCCTGTGGGGATAGCTAAGGGGGTTCCCAAAAAAAAATAAATAAAAAATATGGCCCGAGCCGCGGATCGAACGCGGGACCTCTCGCAGATATGCTAAGGGTGAACCCTAAGCGAGAATCATACTGATTGTGAGTTAGTAAAGGCATTCCGGAATAACACGGAAAGGAGGTGCTGCTTACCCACTAGACCACCCGGGCAATTGATAAAAGAAAGTACCCCTATTGGCCTCATGGTTCAGTCTTAAAACCCTTCAGACGTTAACACAAGAATCCATAAGCCAGTCGACTCCTGATCCGATACATTGAGGGCATAGAGGAAGGAGGGTCACCAGTAGTATCATGTCTAATAAAGCTTGCGTCAATTAACTTCAGCTGATGCGGTGAATTGCTGAGCAAAATGCGGATAGCTTACTACCTAGCACATCCGATATGAAAGGGCGGAAATTAGAGTTACGCTCATTTAGCCACAAATTCGCCCTGCAACATATATCAGCCCGGGTGGTCTAGTGGGTAAGCATAACCTCCCCTCTGTGTTGCTCCGGAATTCTTTAACTAACTCAACACCAGTATGATTCTCGCTTAGGGTTCACCCTTAGCATATCTGCGAGAGGTCCCGCGTTCGATCCGCGGCTCGGGCCATTATTTTTTATTTATTTTTTTTGGTCCGGCACCTATACTAACTAATAATGGCACTGGGCTCTTGACTCCGGGAGACAGTGCCCTTAGATTGGTAGTGGCAGGGGTTCTAACATCCGCGTGGTTTTACCCTTTTTGGGTCGGCTCAGTTGGCCCCGTTGTTCAGTGTGAGTTGTCAGTAATGCCATTGTACAGTTACTTACTACAGTAGCTTATTTGTGCCAAGGCCATTTATGTCCCTATCATACCTAACTGAATGGCCGCCACCTTTAAAGCTCAGTATTGTCACTCACTACGTGCCCCCGGGGTAGGTAGGTCAGGTACGTACATGACTTGGCATCGCATCGGCGCAGTGGTGAGCGACATATAGTACGATAGCCAGGATCTTATACCGATCCCAACAGTTCTTCTCGAAGATGCACAGGGGGGAGATACAGAGACGGTTGCTTCCTGGCTCGGAATCGCAGGTAGCTGTTCCATAGCCAGGAAGAGTTGGCGATGCGCCATGCAGTATGTCCTTCTTGACGATGTCTACAGTCCAAGGCGGCTTGCTAGTCTGCCTGCCTAATGCAGCTGACATTGGCAGTGGTGGAACCGTCAGAGAAGATGCTTCCTGTGTTATTGGACGCAGTATCCACAGATAGTTCGCTTAGTGTGGGGAAACGGCAATCTGGTAGCGAAAGGTTGACGAGTTGCTTAGTCTTCTATAACGATATGCTGCAGATATAACTGCATGGGTTAGTATATATTTATATCATCCCATAGCTACTTGGGGACAACCCCCCCCCCCCCCCCCCTCCCCGGCCCGGAGGGTGCAGATAGCAAACAAAGCAAAAGGAATCCATATCCATTCACCCATTTACATCCTAGAATCAGTATATAACTTCAGCTGGGAACCCCAAAAATCAGGTCCTGGGGTGGGGTGGGGTGGGGGTTGTTGCCCTCTCAGCCGAAATTCTAGAGATTTCACAGCTCAGCAAGTAGGGTATGAAAGAAACAGTGTGTGTCTATGTTGCTGCACAAATACTGTTTTAGATCATCAGAACAACGGGATAGAAACGGCAAGTAAGAGGCATACAGGGCCGAACCGTGCTATAATGTTGAAACTCGGCAAGTAACACGTCATCTTTGGGTTCAGTGCTGAAGCTTCTACTCGATAGGTACAAAAAGCCCCTAGCTACTATCGCTCGTGAGGCCAAATGGGGACTATAGTGCCAAGTACGATTTACCTGAACTGTGCGAAGGTCCTGAGATCACATATTGGGCTTTCCTGGCCCGTACTCGCGGGTGAGAGGTGCGTACCGATTCACAACATGTCTGGGCGGCCTTGGGGGCCTGAAGCAGGTCTGCTACGACCTTGCCATGGTCTATGAATCATGGGTTGGTGCTCACACATGCAGGTTGAGAGTAGCAGGAGACTACATGTTGATAGAGGGGCTCATGGACTATATATCGAGCATTCTGCGCATGATGGTCACCCAGGGCAAGGTATCAGAACGAACAGTATTCATCCACCACTTAAGTGAACACTCCAAAGACATGCGTCGAATGGCCTCACTAAGCTCATGAGATACTCTAGTCAAGGACTTGGGTCCAATGAGCACGCTGTCTACCTGGCCAAGATAGACAGAGCCAGCCGTAGCAATACTCTCGAGCCTAGCAGCTGGTCATCCACAACGGATCGAAGCAACTGAACGCTCGTGAGGCTGTTTTTGGATAAAACCCGGATCTCGTACTTCCATTTTCTGCTATAGGTAGTATTGTTCAGGAGTGACTACATGCAACGCGACGCATCAGCAGTGGCATCCCTACTACTGCACATTGGTCCTTGATTCTAGAGGCAGTATAGGGGTCGACGGCCAGGGCAGATACTACTCTTCCTCGCCGTCGTCTCCTTTTCTGGACTCTCTCCTCCTTCGGGGCTGCTTTCTCCATCAAGGTTTCGAGGGTGCATTTTGCCGCCGCCTCCTTTCTTTCCTTTCCTTCAAAGAAGTTTATTTGTTTGACCCTGCCCTTATCTTAAATGCGTATGTGACAGCTCTCGTATTCGACCACAGTAGAGGTCCTGCTGATATTCTACTTTGCCCAACACACTGCACCGAGGATATTAACCATCACTCCCAAGTTCTCTCCAAAGTACTCGGTAGGACTCGACAACCCGTCCAGCTACAGAGGGATCGAGATATAGTCTATGAAAATCCTAGAGACTGACTAGGATTCGTTGGGGTTATATCGAAATAGAGACCAAACAATCGAAGAGATGCGCATATGTGAGGTATTGATTTACTTTATTCTCCCGGCCCACTGTAGGTGTGAATGAGTTGAGAAACGTGGATCATAGTTTTGCGGAAGAGAAATCATAATTGCCCGGGTGGTCTAGTGGGTAAGCAACAATTCCCTTCCGTGTTATTCCGGAATGCCTTTACTAACTCACAATCAGTATGATTCTCGCTTAGGGTTCACCCTTAGCATATCTGCGAGAGGTCCCGCGTTCGATCCGCGGCTCGGGCCATATTTTTTTTATGGTTTCTTAACACGATTCAGGTCTTTTTGGAGCCCTAAAACAGGAATGATATGAATACGCCAACCGTGGACCGTAAGGCATCTTCCAAAGACATATACTCTATAGAGGTCTCGCCGGTTCTTTCTTACTACATGGTGGTTGAGGACTACTACTATGGAATTGAGTGTTAAGGCCATCCGAGAGGGGTATGGTAAAACAGATGATTGAATAGGAGGGAGATACACACGGATGTCACACTTCCCAAATCTTCCTCAAGGTGGTTATTATTGACAAATAAGAGTTAATAGTGATGGAGATTATGTCACAATTGCCCGAGTGGTCTAGTGGGTGAGTCTTACTGTAGAACCTTCACACATGAATGTATCAACTAACAAGTCATAGTATGATTCTCGCTTTGGGCTAATCACCTAATCTGCGAGAGGTCCCGCGTTCAAACCGCGGCTCGGGCCTACTTTTTTTTTTTGGCCCCTTGCCTTAGATAGCGGATGCTCAAAGCTATACCACGTGACTGACGGGCATATCGGCGAGGAGGACTAACTTCAACCCAGCAACACGCTCCCCATTGATGCGACCCGCCCGTCGAACCACCCCGGGATCCGCAGAGCTCACTCTGATAGCATGATCCCCTGAAGCCGACTCGTGCAATAGTCTTCTGAGAGCGGCGCGTATTGAGGACGAAGCCCTGCAAGGTCTATCACGCGTGGCGCAGCTCTGAACGAATCCCACCAGCTCTGGAATTGAACAAGCGGATATCGGTGATCCTACTGCAACAGAAGTCGTTCAGTTGCGTCTGACCGTGATATTCATTCTTCGTGGAAAGAGCTTGGATCCATTCCGCGAGGATTCGCAGGCTTGAACCTTCTCCAGGAAATCCGTACAATCGCTCTCCTCGAACCTCCCCGACTCCATCGCCATGTCTCTCAACGCCTACATAAACAGTACGTATCTTTGAGCTTTACGGTCCAGCCAAGCGCTAGCTGACCATGTTCTACAGAGAAAGTCCTGATTCTCACTGTGGACGGACGGACGCTCCTCGGTACACTGCTATCCACCGACCAGCTGACGAACCTGGTCCTCTTGGACACGATCGAACGCATCATCCGGACCCCCGACGACCCAGAGCCGAGCTCGCAGATTGAGCACGGTCTGTATCTCATCCGCGGTGACAATGTGGTGGTCTGCGGCGAAGTGGACGAGGGCATCGACAATGATATCGATTGGAGTAAAGTGAAAGGTGAGGTGGTTCGCAGCACAAAAAACGCATGATGGAGCGACGCCGTCGACTTCCTTTTCTTTTTCTGGTTTTTGTTTTCGTGTTCACGCGATGAACCGAGCGTTCGACGGAGAGGGGGTAGAAAAGCGAAACCACCCACGTCTACGCACGATATGTGAGAATGATTGGAGCAAGGGTCATGTGGCAAGTTGATTTTATCTTCTTGCTGTGCCTACGCGTTGGATTATGGAAGGCGATGTCCGACGTGTCCAACCTTTTGCGTCTGTCTGGGATGGATGGAATGATGATACCTTACCGCTACAGCATGATGATCTATTGCGATCTCCGAGACTCCTCCTGAGGGACAGATGATCACTGTTGACCCCGTGCTCAACAGGAACGTCCTGACGGCGAGATGGGACGATGTACTTAATTCCGAGAATTTACAACATTAGCCTGTCTCGTATTTGTGAGCATTTGCGAGTATTGCGGGTGCCTAGGTACATAGTATACCAGAGACTTGGCCGCGAGTCGGCTGGACATGACCTGTATTCACGATATCCTAGATATTCATATATATATTCACAATCACTACACTTACATTTTTGAGTATTATTGCTATTCTTATTGTACTCTTCTATCCTTGACCCTATTCATCTGGATCTGACATCCGCCGTTGTGCCGTGCCGTCCCGCCCACCTGCCAAGCCGTCCTTTCTTCCCCTGAACATCCAATTAATCCTCTGTTTCCCCTTCCGGCCACTCTTCGCTTCCCCTCTTCTTCCTCTCTCGTTTCTCCCTCTTACTCACTCACACACTCTCTTTTCCTCCCCTCTGTCGCTTCTCTTGGTCGCTGGGCGACCTTCCCCATCCTTTCCGTCTTATCAGGCACCCTCCCCCACATCTAGGACGCCCTTCATGTTGCCGTCATTATCTCGACACCTCTCGTCTCAGCATACTTCTCCCACCGGGACTTCTCTGGTCTAGAAGACCACCGCCAGCTATCTCAGATTGGATATCCTTCGGTTCTTTCTCATACCTCGCCCCTCGCCCCTCACCTCGCTCGGTGTCCGATACCAGCCTCAATCATGTGGCTGTATCGAGGCGCCCAGTCGGCTGTCTTCTACTATGCCACCTGCACCCCCTGTGCGAACTCCATCGACCGTCGAAAACGTATGAAGGATGCCGCTCGTTCGAAGCGTGAAAAGGCCCGACTCGAAGCCGTCGTCACCGACCAACCGCGTCCTTTCCCCCAGCCAACCCCTTTTAGTACCAACCAAGGATGGATGGAGGAGATTGCTCTGGGCCCTGGCCCGCCAGCCCGGAGACATGGTCATCGCTCGACCCATCGTCGCACCGAAAGTTGGAACACCGATGCAGTATCGTCAGGCTCATGTCAAGACGGCGACCGCAAAGTCAGCAGGAAGGATAAAAGCAGTCTGATGCAGCCGTTGGAGGACCGTTGGAATCGCATGCGCTATCAGCGCGAGGATGAACCCCTCTGGGGCGAAGAAGTGGAGGTCAAGGGCTCCTCAGTAGGCCTCTCCGGCCGCGGGAGAGCCGATGCCAGCGAACCAAGCAAGTACTATATCGCTCGCGTACCCCCCGTCAACGATCTACACCCGCCCATTGTGAGTGGTCCCAAGAGCCGAGCGGAGACCCGATGGATGCTGCAACCCCCGCCGAGTGCCAAGGTCATGGCTGGAAAAGAACGGTTTAGCACTTCCGCCAACAGTAACTACGGCACTCGTCCAGCAGACCGCAGCAGACTGGGGCCCAAGTCACCTTCCGAACGAACCCACCAACTGCCGCCCTTATCCACGCAATCACCCGAACAGCAGACTTCCAAGACTTCTCTTACTCCTGTAACCCCTCTGGATCTCCGGTCCCCAAAGACCCCCGGCCCGGAGACCAATATTCCTCTGCCTGCCCATCCCTCGCCAACAGCGCTTCCCTATAGCCGCGATGAATCCAGACTTGTGATTACCACCCCCATCCACTCTCCATCAGTCTCCTCTTCGTCAACCTCCCCGTCGGACTCGGAATTGGAGTCTCCACGGATCTCGTTGCAGTCACCGGACACCCCAGTGTCACGACCCACTTCGAAAGGTATAGACGACAGCGCTAAACACATCCGTCCGTCCATCTCCAAAACGTTGTCCACCTTGCAGCGAGATACCAAGAAGATTCACATGCTGCATTTGGAGATCAACGACACGCCTGACGATGTCGCTCTCGGTGAATTTGAGCGCTTGCGGCCATGGCGGTGGAGTATGGATATATGATAGACTCTTCACTGTCGCACCTTTGTCATCCTCTCCGTCCCCCATCTTCCTCCCGTTATACTTGCTGCATCCACTGGTCACAAGGTTTTGCTTTTCCTCGGCGTTGGAAGCGGCAAAAGCAATCGTTGTTTGCGTTACCCTGTTTCTGCAAAGTCCGCCTCGAAGATTACATTGTGCATGGCAGGACCAACAGATGTTCGAGCGAGCCGACTCATAAGGAATGTTCTTGCTACAAATTATTCCCTGTTTCCTGCGTAAGATGAGGTCGTCATGTCTTTATCTGCTGCAGATTACTGTCCTTAATTATTTCTTTGTTCTCAGCGTTGCATCGTCGTTTCCTTAGTTTATTGCTTTCCCTTCGTGTATACTATCTTTAATACATTTATCTGATTGACAGTCGCAGCAGGAGTACGTATTGAATGCTCAAGAAAGGGGAGTCATTCAACCTGGTCCAGGGAGTAGTTAGTGTATCTATAGCATGGTATCTGCTTCAAGTTGCGTTGTATCATCGCATATTTTGGGCTCTCGCTAACATGCTTTTATTTAAACTCAGTTTCATACAACCCAAACGACCATCGCATCAACACCGCTCCGTTATTGCATTTCGCACGAACCAAATACAAGTATGCGTCTCCCTAAAGCCAAAAGAATACAAAAGCAAAAACAGAGTAAGCAGAACTAGAGCGCGTGGCTATAAATCGCACCAGACAGCCTTATGGGAACAGTGGGAATCGATTTTCATTTCTTTGTAGCCTGGAAGCATCAAAAGCAGACAGGATATGGTATCCCCAATGATTGATCATACCAAAGGAGGAGAGACCGGTCCGGTCCAGGGACCGAGAGAATGATCGAGGATTTGTTCAGAAGAGCACAAGAATAACAGAAACATCATATGCCACGGATGAGGATATATCTGATGAGCAGGAATGGGGCAGGGGGTGTAGAAGCCCCCATCAGCCAAGAAAAAGCCAGAAACAACACACACACAATCTGCACCGGCGGCAATTTGCTTTTGCTCTTTACTTTTTGCAGGTTCGGGGGTCCCTCCTTTGTACGCCCGGTACTGCTGAGTTGTCGGTGCCTCGGTCTTAGTAGACCTTCTTCTTCTCGTCCATGCTCAGTTGGCCGGGGCCCATGTTGACCAGGAGAAGCAGACCACCGCTGGGAGAGGATTAGCGACTGTGCCTTGGGTGAAATTCGCGTGCGATTGGAGCAGCTTACACAATGGACAGGATCTGGAAGAAATCGTACTTGGCGAAATCCTTGTGGGGGTGGTGGGGATGGAGCTAGAGGCAATTTCGCATTAGCGATCGATTGGTGGCGCAGGGTCGCAACCATAGATACAGAGAGAAAACCTACCGTCCAGAAGTTGTTGACGAGCACGTTGAACACGCTCAGCAGCACAACCAGCATGATGGCGCTCCACTTGGCCTTGAATCCGACGACGACCATGACGCAAGCGACGAGACCGAACAGGCTGACAATCACGCGCCACAGGCTCCATTGGCCGGTCATGATGAAACCCAGGAAGAGGAAGATGAGGAGCACACGACCGGCAAACTGGACGTACATCTTGCGGTCCTTCTCATCCAGCTGGGGCAGACCGGCAGGCACGAACTTCTTGCGGACCCACGAGTCTGAGAGAACCATCAGGAGACCGCCGACGACGCTGAGGTTGCGCAGGAAGAAGTTGAGGTCAAAGATGAGACCATATCCGAGACCCTGGGTGACGACGACGCCGAGGAGACCGGCGACGGCGATCTCGGTGTGTTTGCGGGCGATGACGAGGAACGAGCATATCGACATGGCGATGATGTTGACGATGAGGAAGGTGTGCGTGATTCCCCAAGGAACTGAAGCGAGCCGCAAAGCCAACGGTTAGAGGGTGATCCTGGCGGTAGTGGCGCCCGGCCCGTCTGGGAATCTAGGGCAGGGCTCAAGGGTCCAAGCTTACTTTTCCGGTAGTCACTCAGATACAAAAGCTGGTCGCTCCATTGCGTGATCATGCGTAGACTGTCCTCAATGAAGGTAACGACAATTAGGAAGCGACCAATGGCGGGTAGGTACCTGCAGGTGGGCGAAAAGACACGGTGTCAGCGGAAGAATTCCGGATTGTATACGAGATGTGCGGCGATGTGCATGATGCATGTGAACACAGCGCCACGAGTCCACAGAACGCATGAAACGAATTGAACAAGAGGGCGTAGGTTGTGAGAGAGACATACGGCTTCACCGGGTCCGACATGGTGTCCAGCCAGTCCTCGATCTTGCTGGTCTGTTCGCGGATGGCATCCAAGGGGCTAGGGTCGTTGGTAGCATCGGCTCGTCCCGGACCCCCAAAGGGGTTCTGGTGACCGAGATTGTATCCCGCAGTGCCGCGAATCTGCGCCATAGCGGGAGGTAGTCAGGCTGGTGGGACGAGGACGAAGAGAGAGGACTTGATGGGGAGCTGTTAGCTGTGGTTTCCAGGCCCTCGGCAGCTGAGATGGGACGCAACGTAAACAAGGACTCACCGAGAACGCTCGAGAAGGGAGGGGGAGGTAATAAAAATGGAAAGAAAAGAGACCTGGAAGGATAGAAGAGAATCGAAAGAAAGAGGTAAAGGAGGGAATGGACCTAGAGGCGAGGAGGTTGCAGAGAGAAGAGGGCACGGAGGGAGAAAAACGAGGAAGAAGGACAACAATAACAAGAAGACCCTCTCTCTCTACTCCGCCGCCCGCCTGCTTCTTCAGGCGTTCAGGCCACGATAACCGGAACGCTGCCCCTAGTCCCCAATCGGCATGGTCGCCAAGTCCTCCCCGGCCCCCGACGTCACGATTCGATCGAGGGTTCCTTTGCATCGGTGGTACTTGCGCCCTACGCATATGACGGTGGGAGAAGAGGTACCTCCGATGGAGGGCTACATCTGTTCCATCCAATACCTACCTGGGTAGTATTGCCGAGAATATCTCCAGCTTAGAGAAATTCTGGCCTGCCCTGCGAGAATGAATGTTTCTACGGAGACCACAAACAGAACACAATAAATAGTAGACAATAGATATTGATCAAGTAACAAAGCCCTCCCAAGAGTCAATAATAATAATATAAAAAAAAACACACGAAGAAAACAAGCATACAGAGAAGAAGGATGAACAGGAAAAAGGCCAAGTGTCCCCTGTGGTTAGACAAATCACTGTAGATCTCCCCTGCATTCACCTGTGCATCCCAAGTCCTTGCAGATTCATCATCAGTCGCCAGTCAATGGGAATTCCACCGTCCGGTCAGTGTATCGGCGCCCATCCGCCAAACCTTTCTCCTTTCCTGTTCATCACCATTCGAATCCACAAATATGTTATAGAATAAATAAAGAAAAAATAGTGAAAATACACAACGAGAAATTTTTTCCCATCTTTCCGTTTGGATTGGGCTTTTTCTTGACTTTTTTCGTGGTTGATTGGGGTCCTTCGCTGAATCGGCAGCAAGAAGCAAAACGCCTTCCAGGAATATGGAGGCTTTTTGGTATAGAAAATCGATCCCCGAACGCCAAAGCCATGGGTAGTAATAAGTACAGGTTCAAGGTCAAGGGAGATCCTCGAGGCCGGTGAAGGGCGTGCTCCCTTGGACAGGTTTCTTTCATTCGAAGAAGACCAAAGTCGGGGAGCTCGTTCAAGCAGCCCAGTCCGAGTCAAGAGGGTGGCCCTTCTTGCCTGAACGAAGGGCATCGGGCAGATAGGTGGGGGTCACCTTCACCTTGGGCTCCGCCGGGGCCGGGGCCGAGACCGGGGCTACGGGCTCAGGCTGGGTCTCAGGAGCGCTCGCTTCACTCTCGTCCGCCTTTCCACCCTTCTTCTTGATCTTCTTGCTGGAGACTGTGGTCCACTGGTCACCACCGTTCGCTCCGAGGATGCGCATCTGCTCCTCCTCCGAGGGGAGACCCTGGTCCCATTCCTTGCTCGAAGTCGATGCGGTGGGCTCAAACGTGTCCAGCAGATCCACCTTGGGAGCCGGGGCAGGGACGGGGGCCGCCTGGGAGGTTCCGTTGGTGGGCGGGTTCACCGGCTTCGTCTGCCAGGCGTTGGGCTGGGCGGCGGGCTTCCCTTTGGCGGCCTCGCGGCGCTCTGCCTCACGAGCCGAGTGGAGCTGCTTTTCGAGCAGCTTACGGCGCTCCTCCTCCGCTTCCTGGACCTGCTGCTTGCGGGCTTCGTTCTTCAGGCGCTGTTGGCGCTGCTTCTTGGTTTCCACCTGCTTGAAGGACTGGGGCTTCTGCTTCTTTTGAGGAGCCGAATCCATCGAGCCAGTCACACGAAGCACGGAGGCGCCAGGGGCAGGGGCCTCCAGCATATCCGAGACATATCCACCGGAAGGAACGGTCGCGTTGACCATGGGAGATCCGGCGGGAGAGAGGTCGTCATCGGCCTCGGCACCGGTGGTGGAAGAAGTGCGAGTCGACACGCGGGAGGCGGAGCGCTCACTGGCGCCACTTTCCGGCTGGCTCGAGGCAGTAGCCTTCTTGTTCTTCTTCTTCTGCGACTTGGTGGTGCCCTGGAGGGGAGTTCCGTTCTTCACGGCAGCAAAGCGCTTGGCCATCTCCTTGTGGTCGATCTCCGCGTCCGGCTTGTCGGTGTCCTCCACCTGCAGAGCGAAAGCAGGCTTCTCATCCTCCTTCGAGGGAGCGGCCGAGGGCTCGGGGGACTTCTTTGCCTTCCGTTTCGGTTTCTTTGCCGCCGGTGCGGGTTCAGTCTTTTCCACGATGGGCTTGATGGGGGCCTTGGCCTTGGTGGTAGGGCCATTGTAGTAATAGCCGAGACCACCTGCCACAACGAGCAGGATGGCCCAACTGAGGTAAGGGTTCATCGTCATGAGGCTGATGAGATATGGGTTAGTTGAGGGAGGTAAGTGACGGGAGCCTCTGGAACGTACAGTTTTGGAGCGTTAAATGAAAAAGAAATCGTAATCAGGGGGTTGACTGGTGAAACCGGAAGCGAATTCGGCGTGCGATGAAGAGGTCGGTCGCGCGCGTGCTGAAAGCTGAGGTGTAGGAGGAAGGGAAGATGAAAATCCCAACGCAATGCAAAGAACGGTCGTAATTCAGGTCAATTTCCTCTAATCGTCAGATGCGACAGGCCGGGTGGAAGAGTGAAGGTTGTAGAAGGCCAGATTGTGCCGTGGTCCTGGGCAAGGGGTCAGACGGAGTACAATCCAGTCGCTTCCTTTGCGACTGAAGCAATTGAGGTCTCCGGCGGAGGCAATGAAGTGACGATAGAGTAAGGTCGACAGCGGGGGAAGGTTTACGGATTCCGAGTGCGGTAGGAGGCTATGACGACGGAGAGGCGAAAAAGAGAGCGGGATCACCGCAGGGACATCGAAACGCCCGGCAACCTCAACCCAGCAGGCGGAAGAGGAATTGATGGGGATGGAAGGGAAGAGGTGGATAGGGGAATTGAGGAGAAGAAGAGCAGGCGCTGGAGTAGGGGGGAGAGGGAGGGAAAAGGAGGGAACGAGAGGAAGCGAAGTTGGAGAGGGAGGAAGAGGACACGGTCACTTGGAGAGATGAAGGGGGCACTAGTTGGATAGTACCGTAAGCCCAATACGGATGACAGGTAATAGGTATCATCACTCATAGAAGATAAGGTACCTACAACAGCCCACATTCACAATTTATCCTATGGAAATTCCCTGATTTCTCCGGTCATTCATCAGTGAATACAAATATCCTTCTACGTTGAATGAGACTTCTGATGTAAGTACCTAGGTATGTTTCTAATATACTAAATAGGTAGTATTCATAATACATACATCGTCTGATGCGGGGAACAACCTGGTCAGTCGAGGCCCTCTCATTCGACCGTCGCCTGTTTTCCCCCTGTCAACGGACGTCGAGACAAGGTCAATGGCGGATGCTGTTCGTGAAAAAAATGAAATTATGAATAAGGTATTCTTCCTGTGGTTCCGGCTGTGTTTACTCCGTAAGAATAATACGACGGATAGCTGAGCACTGGCCAACCGTACCGCCGGTATCCACGAACAGGCCACGTCTACATCCGGAGTTTCCCCATACAGAGATACCTAGAGACATGGGATGGGTCTCCAATCTCGGCAATCTGGTCCATCATAAGAGAATCCCCGGTCAGAGTAGAGTAGATGCCCTCACAACCATGACCCATCTTCCCCCTTTGCGATATCGTTTCCTCGTGGCCCCAGACTCGATCCGCATCCGTAAATGTAACCTCTGCGGAGCTAGTCTCGGGCGTGGAAGAACATGGCAAATCGCGGTCGTCGGTGGCCAGACTAGAGGCTTGGGTCATTGTTCTGGTTGTCCGACGTTGCAAAAGAGATCCGTGTTGATTGCTGCCACAGTCTTCAATCGCCTATCAGAATTGCCTTTGAGTTGTGCAAACGGTGCAGGCCTCGAAGACGAAACGCACAGCAAGGATTCCCCTGGACGATCTGGAAATCTATGGTCTATAGATCGGGCTTCATTTACATTGTTGCCTCATGTCATCTCCCGCCGGTTGACACGATATATGGATGCAGGTTGATGTCTACCCATACATATCTCAGAAAGTCCCATAGGCCATACTAAAATATCAAAATACATGCAACTATTTACAGTAATTGCCATAATCACTACCAGTCATCGTCTATCTGCAAAGTAACTAGTTATGTCGCATGACTAAGAGGTTCCTGGATAGTGGAGAACCATCATGATAACACTGAAGACCCAAGACACTCTTCACTTTCTCATCATCTCACTTTCTCTTGACATTCATCTACTTACTTCCCACCGCCCATCCTGTACATACCCTCCATATAGAACTCCGCAATGCCTTCGAAAAAGATCATCATCGACACCGACCCGGTATGCCCTCCTTCTGCGTCCTGTTATGTTTTTGCCGTCTTATCACCCCACCAACAACCATCGCATCTCCTCATCCTCCCTGATACCTAAATTTCCAACTAACAGCACACTCGCAGGGTATCGATGACATCCTAGGTCTTCTGCTCGCCCTCTCGGCAAAGCCCGAAGAAGTCGAAATCCTCCTCATCTCGCTCACCTTTGGTAACATCGAAGTGAGAAGGTGCGTACTACGTCATCGGCGCTCTCCGCGGTCCTATACCGACCTACACCCAACCACCATTACGAGGCCATTCTGAGCATTGCTGACCGCTATAGCTGTCTTCGCAATGTCGTCTCCATGTTCCATATCATCGAGCGCGAAATGCAGTGGCGTCGGCAGCAGGGCCGTCCCGAAGGCTTCGAGACGCTGCGCGCCTGTCCGCCGATCGTCGCCGTTGGCGCGGAGGATCCGCTAGAGGATCAGAAGATGCTCGGCGACTATTTTCGTGAGTGGATTCCATCGTGATGAGTGTCTATGCAGCGTTCTAACGGTCTACAGATGGAGTGGACGGTCTAGGCGGCATCCACGCCAGCGTATGTTCACCGGGCTCTACGGCTTCATTGCCATCTGACTAACCTCCGCAGCACCCCCATCTCACGCCTAAAGAAACCTGGGATCACCTGTTCGACCCATCAGCGGACCCATCCATCATCCAACCCGTCCCGACGGGTGATACCTCCAGCCCCAGTGCCCTCGCCCACCGCACCTTCGTCCCCTCCAAGCGTCGTGCGCACGAGGAAATCCTCCGCGTCCTGCGGGAGAACGACCCCGACACCGTCACCCTCGTGGCCGTCGGTCCCCTGACTAATTTGGCGATGGCGTCCGCAGCGGATCCGGAGACCTTCCTCCGCGTCAAAGAGGTCGTCGTCATGGGCGGTACGGTGAACAAGCCCGGGAATGTAAGTCCTTTCCGCTCTCCCCGCATGCTCCCCATTCACCGCGAGTGCTGACATCTCCAGGTCACGCCGGTCGCCGAGTTTAATGCCTACGCCGACGCCTTTGCGGCCGCGCGGGTCTACGCGCTGACCTCGCCGTCGCCGAAGAGCACCATGCCGCCCGGCACCAGTTTGCCCGCGTACCCAGACAAGCTGAGTCGACCGCTCACGCTGCGGCAGTTCCCCCTGAACATCACGATGCGCCACGGAATGACACGAGGGCAGTTCCGGGAGGCCGTCGCGGCGTCGCTGGAAGGGGGTTCACCACTGGCGGAATGGGTGTCAGCGTTCATCGCGCACACGTTCCGGACGATCGAGCGGCTGCACCAGGGCCACGCGGGCGATGACGTCGATCTCAGCCTGCACGACCCGGTGTGTGTCTGGTACGCGATGACGGCGGATGACCCGCGGTGGCAGCCGTCCGCGTCGTCCCCGGAGGATATCCGCATCGAGACCACCGGCCAGTGGACGCGGGGCATGTGTGTCACCGACCAGCGAAACCGGCACCGCATCGACGGCGACGAGGAACATTCGAGCGACCATGGATTGTGGCTGAGCTCCAAAGCAGGCAACCGTATCTGGCGCATGGATGGCTCGCCGGCCGAGAAGGATTTCGGCGCGACGCTCCTCCGACGGGTGTTCGGGTGAGTGCGTGTGGGTCGAGGGATGAAGGGATGGATGGGTGTAAGGAGGGTTTCGTATCGACCATCTTGTTGTTCAAGGGATGGTGGCGGGGGAGGTATCCGACGCGGTGCATGGATAGAACTGTATATAGACGTCATGAGGGGATGCGGCAACTATTATCAGACGCGTGAGAATCAGGTTTGGTCTGTAGGAAAGGAAACTGTGTCCACATTCCTCGCATGCTCGAGACTTGGGTAGTTACATCAGGGTTGGCCAGCTGTCTCGGACGGAGATCGTCCGGTTAAGGTTCGCCCTTCAACGTGTTTCGTCGAGGCAGGACACTTTCATTGCGTCCGTGCATAGAAGGATGTTGTGTGCTTTATGGATTCTACTCTGATAAGCGGTAGCATAATATAAGAGTGCGATGCAACCATCGTTTGGCGTTGAGCCAATAGATCCTAGGAATGTGCGCTCATTTGTGTCAATTGCAGCGGTAGATAGTGATCGATGAACATAGTCGAGAATGATGTAGAATGCTCCAGTTTCGAAAGCTGTGGCGAAGAGACCCATCTGAAACTCTGATCGGAATGGTATGGACCCAACGGTGGTTATGTATGACATCTATCCAGGGATATGCATGATTGTCAGTGGCTTCAGAATCGAAACATGGAATGTCGCGATTGTTCGTGATGCTGGAAGCGCTATATAAGCAATCATCAGAGCAGCACCTCAATGCTTCATCATTTCCATTCCAACCTGCAGAAGCTAAATCGATCAGCCGATACTGTGCTTCCCTGACCTACTTTACAATCTACCACATTGAGAACGCTCGCCATGCATCTGAACAACATCGTGATTGGAGCCATTGTGGCCCTGAGCAGTACGGCGGTCGCGGTGCCCTCGTCGTCCGGGAAATTCCACCTGGAGAAGATCCAAGTCCCCGGTCGTCGCACGACGGGCAACCGGAATTGGCCCAAGATCATGTCCCCCAACAAGTCCAATGGTACCGCCCACGGCCCTGCGGGTACGGATTACAGACCCGACGGGGTGTGTTCCCAGCTGTGTGGCGTGGCTGCTCAGACCTGTGTGGTAGCTCTGCCGAACGATGAAGACTTCTGGTGAGTGACATCGGACCCATGCCGATGCAGGATGATCTCTGACCACCCACAGCTACGACACGTATGTCCAATGCGACAGCCGGTGTTAAACCGAGCTTGGCTGCGAACGGGGACGGGGTTGTCTCCGCAGGATGGATAAAACTGGAGATAAGGCAGGGTCATGGAGACGGCTCCCAAGAAAGGTCCTTCAGGGGAGATCCACTGGTTGTTGCACGTGCTCCGATGCCTGTCTGGACGGGGTAAGAATGGGGGATGCTCTCGGCCAGGGCCATGGTCAGAGGAAGATCGCTGGTCCGCGGATCCAGTGGTTTACATCTGGATCGATGATTTGATGACAATGATGACGGAGGGTGGGTGGGTTGCTGGTCAACCACTGTTTGGGTGTATGCAATTACCGGAATAGGAAATACGAAGAAGAGGCGTTGAATTGCGAGCACATGCGCATCCGGTAGATTTTCGACGAGTGTAGATCGGACAGCATGTCCAGATAGGTGTCAACCTTGAAAGGAGGAGGATGTGCCGGAGTAGAGAGGCCAGGGACTTGCCGCGCCAATGAGAAGGCGGACGCCATCAGCATGGGCCAGACGGTCAAGAATCCTACCTACCTAAGGCAGATAGATAGGTAGGTACCTGGTAAGAAAGATTGGACGCAAGGGAGAAGGAGTCGAAGGGAGACACCCCGTCAGAGAAGAGGATGCGCGCACGAGTGTGGGAGAAGCGGACGAGTTGGCCGGTCTCGTGCCTCCTTTCCTGGCCAATGGAGATGGCCGGTGCCGCCGCGTGGGCTCCCAAGCACGCGACACTTCCACTTGAGGATCATCAAGAATATCGCTCATCGACTACTGCTTTCTGGTCCTTCTGGTCCTCCTCGTCGATCGACTACCGTCCTCTCGTCATGTCCTCTCCCCGGCCCCCGTCTCTCCCAGCTTATATACTACATGACCCCCCTGGATACCCTACCTAGCCTACCACATGTCTCCTGTCTGAGTTGGCCTCTGCCAGTCTGCAGAACCGTACTACCACATCTTCTGTCCTACCTCTACCCACTACACAGACCTATCGACTCCCTCCCCGTCTCTCTCGCTGAATCATGTCACGTTCGCGTCTTCCACCCACTCCCGCCATGTCGGGAGAGCTCATCATCAAGGAACAGATGCCCATGGATGGGACGGATTCCTTCGCATTGCCTCCGGCAGCCATCAGTCCCTCCAAGGTGGAGTCTGTCAGTAGACGGTCCTCCAAGTCGGACCCCTCTATCTTCTGTCCTGCCTCCCCCGCTTCCCCAGATCTGGGTCCCGGACGCAATCCACAGCCCCCACGGCAGGCCAGTGTCAAAAGACCGTTGGAAGACTTCGACCTCCCACCGCCGCCTACACGCACCCGCAAGATCATCCAGATGAAACCCAAGACCCAATCCTCGCCCAAGCCAGCTTCGACCGCGGCCAAATCATCGTCCAAAGACTCCACCAATAAGAACGCGGCCAACAATGCGTCTCCTGCCGCTTCCAAGAAGAAACAGCCCAGTGCGACCAGTGCCGCCGGTCGGAAGATCGCCCGGAAGACGGCGCATAGTCTGATCGAACGGCGAAGGAGATCTAAGATGAACGAGGAATTCGCGACCTTGAAGGATATGATTCCCGCGTGTCGGGGCCAGGAAATGCACAAACTGGCAATTCTCCAGGTATGCACCATCTGCCTCGACAAGATCCTGCTAGTGATCACTAACAATGATCGACGTGTAGGCAAGCATCGAATATGTCAATTACCTTGAAAAATGCATTCAAGATCTCAAGACGGCCGGGAATCCCCAACACTCAGCAATGCCACCGCGCATGGCCCCCGCACCCCCTTCTCCAGCGTCACCAGAGGTACTCGAGGGTGTTGACGGCTCATACTCGGCATCGGCATCTCCAGACTTAGTGCCCGACGGTCGGCAAACCGCCATGACTTCGCCGGCCTTCTCGCCCCGGAGTCACGCGCCGTCGACGGGTGTCCTGGAACCCACCCCAACGATCTTGCCGAGCCCCGCACTGGGGCCCTCCTATTCCTCCACCCGGGACATCTCCCGGAGCTCATGGACCCTGCTGTCGTCTGCCACCACCTCTCCCGTCATCCAACCCGAATATCGCCCAGCATCGTCCGCCGACGTGGATCACGAAGCGTCGGCTGCTTTGCTCATGCTCAACCGGGAGTGTCGTCAGTCCATTAGCTCCGTTCACGAGGAGCACTCGCTGGAGAATACCCCCAGTACACTTCCAGAACCGCGGAGGCAATCAAGGATGAGTGTGAAAGATCTATTGATCTCATAGGGGCTCTGCACGTGGGGGAATCAGGAACCTGCAAAAGTTCGGTCGGATCATGTTGGCGTTTGGGCTGTTTTTAGCGGTATAAGGATAAGGTTAGGTTATGTGTAATTCATGGATCATACTTGTATAGTGTTTTTAGATGTCGGTGTATCCGGTTGCCGATCCCGTGGTGCGTCTTGAATGGTATCAAGCATGACAAGCCTTGATTATTGACTTGATTTTCCACCGACGTTCGTCCAGACGTCCACACGCCCAGTCACCTGTCTTGCCGGATTTCCGAGACGGGACAGGGATTGCATGGGCAACATGCCAATAGGGGGGACAGAATGGCTGCACCATCGTCGACCCCGCACCTCGAGGGTTCTTTGGCTTCTCGACCCGTTCCAGACTCGTCTCTCGAGTGTCTCGAGTGATGCGAGGGTGCGAGGCGATGTCTACAACGCCAATAGCATATGGTCCGTAGTCAGGGAACGTACGGCAGTATCCAAAAACGGTTTGCCAGGACATCCGATTGCAGTTCGCCAAGCACCAAGTTCTGCACTGGAAATCCCTGGCGCATAAGCCAGCATTGCCTAGTGCGCACATTGAAGTCAATTTACCGCCACCCCCAAAGAAGACCAGTCACTGGCGGGTGGTGGAGATCAGGAACACGAGGAGAACACCACTTCTGTTGCCCTATTAGTGAGGCATATTTAGCCTTTCGAGACGGTATTGCTTGTCCTTGGAGCCAAATCATACACTCGATGGCAGTTTTCACCCCTCCAGGCGTTGGGATCAGACGGATCGACGCGATGGAACGCCTAGTGGGAAGCCAACTGGCCCCAGCGTCCAATGACGTATGGAGGGCGAACCTTCGCGTTCTGATCATTCTTTGTGGTGGTGTGGCAGACGCTTTATGTGGACGAACAGTGAGAGAAAGAAAGGGGTAAGAGGCAAAAAAGAACAGAAAAGAAACCCTTCAAAGCCACCGAGGGTCGTGTGATCCCACGAAAAGAAGGATGTTGCCAAGCATATACTATCTGCAGCTGCCCTCCTAGACGGGTCTCGGCACGCCCATCCCCCATTCCTCTACAAGAAGAAGATAAGGATTCCCCGCACAGTTGCCAGTGGACCCGGTCATCACTCCCGTGGGAGAAGTCCTATAATAACCTCCTCAACCTCCTCTTTCTCTCCGTCTCTCTTCCTACTCTCACTCCCCCACCAGACCATGCATCTCCAACCCTCTCCATCCAGTGTCCCTCCCATAGACATGTCCAGATTTCCTCCTCTCCCACGCAAGAAAACCTCCCAGTCTATCATCTCTGAGGACCCCTGGAGGGTAGACGCCCCCTTTGCACCACCGCGCATCTCATACTTCCCCAACGCTGGGATACGACGTATCCGAAACACTCTCTCGAAACTATCCCCCGCCGCGCGAGCCGAGCGAGAACTCCTCAAGCAGAAGAACCGATACAAGATTCCTTTAACCGAGCGCAATATCGACACTCTCGTCACCGCACAGCAGTACTCAGAGGCATGCTATCCGGAGAAACATAATCGGGAGTTGCAGGTGTCGGCCTGGTTGGAACGACTGTCCTAGGGAACGGCCGTCTAGACAGAAAGCAGACTGAGTACGGGGAAGCCCACACATCACGACATCCTTCCAACATTCATACCATTCGCCCGACTTCCCCTCGCTATGCATCCAGACTCGGTCCTGAAATCAACCATCAACGGTTCGTCGCACGGAACTCTTGACTCGGGCTCATCCCTCGGGTTGTAACCCTTCTCGGCATCGACGTCATCACAGCTCCGATAATATGCGACCAACCAATCCACCTCGCGTACCCCTTATAGGATCCACAACGCCGTCAGTCCCAAGCTTGGATCAGATTTTTATCCTTGCTAATATCAAGTAGCCCGGGTGGTCTAGTGGGTAAGCAACATTCCCCTTCCGTGTTACTCCGGAATGCCTTTACTAACTCAAAATCAGTATGATTCTCGCTTAGGGTTCACCCTTAGCATATCTGCGAGAGGTCCCGCGTTCGATCCGCGGCTCGGGCCTACATTTCCTTTTTTTTTTTATGTTATTTTCATGCGTTGGACCTTCTTTAACTGCGTCAAAATTGATGATACCCATCCATCGCATGGCGAGGCGTGTTTGTTGGGGCTTGGTGTTGGTTGCGGAATCCATTGCATATCATGCATGGATGCCGACAGGAGTAATTTTTTTTTAATAGATCGAGCCCCCTAGTATTAATTTATACATCCTTAATAACCTTCCAGTGGTCGTGCGTGGCTTTGTTGTTTGTTGTTGTACGCATGTGCTACAGCGGTGGACGTAATATATATCTTCCCTCCATACATTGTTCACCAGTCAGTGAGTGGATGTTGGAATGAACACAGTCAATCCATAACCAAAGGTAAAAACCACTCAAGTGAGCGACTGAGTGCTCGTATGCTCACAGAATTATGATCATATATACCAAACGCTGCCTATTCAACAAACTTGAATACATAGTCCATTCATGTGTTGCCCGAAGAGGGGTAAGAGCCCTCCGCAACGACCTCCGCCATCCAAAGATACCTCTTGACTCAATGTCCCAGTCAAAGAAAGTCGCAATCATCGGTCAGTACTCCCTCCCAGACCTCACAATGCCTTAACTAATTAGACACAGGCGCCGGCCCCTCGGGCCTAGTAGCCGCCAAAACCCTCCTGCACAACTTCCCGGAGGGAACATTCACGCCGGTCGTCTTCGAAAAACAACACCACATAGGCGGTCTCTGGCCCACAGAGGACTCAGCGTCTGTTGGTCATGGAAAAAATACGCCCCGCGGACTGATTTACCCGCAGATGCGCACAAATCTCAGTCGGTTCACAGTTTCGTTCTCCGACTTTGCATGGGAGTCGGTCATCGAGGGACCGGATGTGCCGATGTTCCCTCGCGCGTGGCAGGTGGGAAGCTATCTTGAGAAGTATAAAGAGCGATACCTGTCTGGTCTAGACCTGAGACTGGGACAGGAGGTAGTGCGGGCTGTGCGTCAGACGGGGGATGATGGATCCCGGGTGCGATGGGATGTGCAATGGACCGAGACTGGGTGAGTTGGATACATTGGCCGTCCAATTAGACCTGCTGACGATGTTGTAGCACCACGAAACCCCCCAATGCAGAATTATTCGACTATCTGATCGTTGCGTCTGGGTACTTTGCTCGCCCATCCGTCCCGGATATCTCCGGTCTTGACGATGTCCCCGACAGCGCAGTCCACAGCTCTGCACTACACACCGCAGAGGATATCGATCGTCTGCTCAAGAACAGCGACCCGCACGGACCCAAAATAGTAGTTATCGGGGCAAGCATGTCGGGCGTGGAGACAGCCTCTGCCCTCGCCCTCCACTTGTCATCGCAGAAGCTATCCTCACAATCCAGTAGCACCCACGAGGTGCACCACATCTGCTCCCGGCCGTTCTGGACAGTGCCGTATTACGTGCCACACTCACCCGCGTCAGATCCAGAAGCCCCAAGCAACTTCTTCCCCCTGGACCTGGCGTTCTACGACCTGGACCGACGGCCGCCCGGCCCCGTGGAGTACGGCTTTGGCCCTGTATCTGGGACGCAGGCGTCCAAGACCAACGCGTACTTCCGCGGCCTCCTCGGACGAGACTATGAGGACATCGGGAGCGTTGGCGTGCCGCCCGAGAGTGGTACCACCGAGGAAGTGCTTCCCTCGTGGGTGGCCATAGGAGACGACTATGCGGAGTACGTCCGCGCTGGCTCGATAAAACCGACCTTGGGTCGGGTTTTGGCTATAACGCGCGATGAGAATGGTACAACGACTGTCAATATCGAACGTGATGACCAAAGCACAGTATCCCTGAATCAAGTGGGCGCCATCGTCCTCGCAACGGGCTTCACACCATACGTCTCGCTTTCGTTCCTCCCAGCAGACGTGCTGTTACAACTGGAACACTGCAAAACAGACCCTTTTATCCCGCTCGTCCTCGACGGAAAAGGGACCTCGCATGCAGAAGTCCCCGAACTCGGATTCGTAGGGTTCTACCGCGGCCCGTACTGGGGCGTCATGGAAATGCAGGCGCGCAGCCTGGGCGAGAAGTGGTTCCGCGCCGGACAGGGCATTCGGTTCTCGGACGAGGAGCTCGCACAGAAACAACAGGAGCGGCAAAAGGTCGGTGAGCTCCGGGCTGCCGATCCCCGATTCAACCGTGCGCAGTTTCCCATGGGGGATTATGTCGGGTTGATGGAGTCTTTTGCTCGGGACCTGGGGATTGAACGTACACCGTTGAAGGAGCTTGGTGAGCGACGTGGACCGGTCGTTCCCGCAAGATATTTGGGTAGAGGGGACGGCTCATCACAGGCTAATCTGATAATCACTTCTCTGCGGGATACATTATCCTCGGCCGTGGGGTGTCCTGTGGGTGTCGCGGCGGCTGTCTTCAGGGCATTGCATGGGAGGTGGAACTTCTCGAGGACGTATAGGAAGGATGGTGCTGGGGACGTACAAAGCGGAACACTGACTTTCTATCCGCGATACCCGTCAGTTGACTGCGATAAAGAATATGTGGGCGAAGAGATTGAAGATACAACCGACAGGAAAACGACAAGATCTCTCTACCAGCTCGTCGGATCACGAATCTGCATTTCCCCGGAGGACCCAGCAAGACATTCGAGACTCGAGCTCCAGTTTCCACCTGCTCTATCAGTGGAAGGAGAGAATCTTACTTGCTCTAGCTGTGCTGGCGAATATACACACATGTTCTGCTTCAAAGGCGTGGTGATATCCTCGTGGGAGCGCACTACAGATCAAACACGAACAGTGTACACAAGATAGAGAGACACAAACATTCATTATGCAGTCCGAACAATCAATCTATTAATCCATAGCCAACAAACCCACATCCAGCCCAACCTAGTACGTAAACCTGAAACTCGGATGATCATCACCCAAATTATCCCTCTCCTCTGCTGGCAGCTCAAGCCGATGATCTCTCTTTCCCTTCGCACGCAAGCGATTCTCACGCACCACATACGCCAAAAACAAGAAGCACGCCGTCCCACAAATCCACACCATCCCCAGACTGACCCCGTACCCCGTGCGATAGCCCGGCGCCTCCGAGTCATAGAAGATATTACTCGCGACCAGCCCGCCGCAGTTCCCGAACCCGATCTGGAACGCCGACGCAATCGACTGCTTGTAATGCCCGCCCATGTTGTTGCTCAGCCAGCCCATCAGGATCGGCTGCGTCAGGTACCCGCCGCTGGTGATGGCGAAGATGGCGAAGTACCGCGCGCCCACCGGCACAGACGCCTGGCACAGCAGAACCACGTACCCGACCGTCGCGACGAGACAGCCCGTCAGCGTGAAGAGGTACCGGTGGCGGAGGCGGTCGCTGAGGAACGCCGCCGTCAGCGAGACCACCGTCGCGACGATGTACACGGGGATGCTCATGACCTGCGCGCGGACGGCAGTGTAGCCCAGCTGGTGCAGGATGGTGGGCGTGAAGAAGGACACGGCGTAGCCGGTGTTGACGATACCGAAGTACATGAGGGGGCTGGTCATTGCAAACGTTAGCTGCGGATGCAGTGCAGAAGATCAAAGCATGGGTCGGTCGTATCGTACCCGAGATAGAGCTTGGGGTCTTTGAACGTGCGGCGCGCGGCGGCCTTGTCCAGCCGATCCATGCGCGTGTTGCCCCGGTCCTTGGCCAGACGGCGGACGAGCAGCGCGCGCTCCTCCTCGTTGAGGAACCGTGCTGTCTCGGGCCAGTCGGCGATGAGGAACTTGGACGCAACGGCCAGCACCACCGTCGCCAGGCCCTCGAGGATGAAGATCCACCGCCAGCCGCTGTATCCGCCGACTCCGTCCATGTTGTTGATGCCGTAGGCGAGGAGCTGGGTCGTGGTCAGCCGGTCCGGAGATAGGGGATGGGGGATCGTACTCCGCTGAATGCGCCGGCAATGATGCTTGCGCTGAAGAAGACGTTGAGTCGCCATTGGAGCTCGTGGCGGCGGTAGTACATGTTGATCAGGTATACACATCCTAGGCATGTTAGCACGGCGACAGCAGACGGAACCAGACAAGCATACCAGGCATGAATCCCGCCTCAAACACTCCAATAAGCACGCGGCAGACGACCAGCCCGGTAAAACTCGACGTCACGCCTTGACAGATGGTGATGATGCCTGCACATGTCAGCATGAGAGCTCGGCGCGAGAAAGCATCCATGGGTGGGTGTATACCCCAGCAAAAGATGATCCCGCTCAGCCACCACGAAGGCTTCATTCTCTTCAGCATGATGTTACTCGGGACTTCGAGCAGGATGTACGGGATGAAAAAGACAAATAGAGCGACGTTGTACTGGTGACCGCTCATGCCCAGGTCCTTTTCCAGCCCCATCAGCCGCGCATTGCCGATATTGATGCGATCCAGGAAGGCGAACATGAAGAGGATATTGAGGATCGGGACGACGTGGTAGTCGCACTTCCACAGCAGCTTTTTCTCTTTGACTGGGTCGACATCGGACGTGGAGGACTCGACGGCCTTGAGATCCTCAATGGTATCTTGTGTGACCTCATCGTCTTTCTTTTCCAACGACATGGTTGACTATTAGCGGACAAGATCCGCGGTGGCTGTCTCTGGAAAGATCAAGAGTACACTGAACGCAAGGGATTCATGTATAAGGATAGTTCATCGCACAAAAATCTACAGCCAGCGGAGTCATAAGACTCCGGATTTATACAGTTTGCCATCCCCAACCCCGCAACCCCGGGGTCTGCACGACGTACGAATCCGGCGACACTAGCACTGTGTTCATCGACCTGGCTGAGCAAAGATCCCCCTCGCTTCCGCGGTAACTAGCCGAATTCCGCCTTGTTGCGCAGTGCTGTCCTGCTTAGAGTTACGGGAAACTCCCGAAGGTTTGTAGGCACTTGGCGCACGAATCAACGTCCTTTGTTATTCGATCAGACTCGGTGGGCTACCCCATCTTGGGGGAACACTGACACGGCCAGGTGAATCTTGACAGAAGGGATCGAGTTAGTATGATTCTGCTTTATGTAGTTATGGAAGGGTTGACTGACGAGCAGAGTGCAGTGTGGCGTACGAGCATTATCAATGTTTGATGCTTCAGGGTCTGTCATACGACAGTATTATGCACAGGGGAAGAAAGTCCAGCTAGGGACTGACATGGCGACACCGCCATTATGTACCCTATACCGCTGCAACATCATCCTATCTGAGGATATCCGCACACCCTCCGCATTCCCCGGATTTTCCCCAGAAGCGGGGATCCAGTGCGGAGCAATTCCACAATCCGGCGGCATGGGGCCGCCCTATTCTTTGGCCATGGACAGGCTGCTACAGGAGGTGTCGACTGCTTGGCAGGCGGAATGCTGTTCCGCTGGCGCATGAGGCATCGCGGATTCTTCATCTGAAATATTGATTTTATACTTCAAATCTGGTGCAAGGTATTGCCCAAAAGATCAGCTCCCATTGCCAAGTCATATCCTAGTATCTTTTTACCTTTCTTCCAACTCCACACCATACCGCTCACGCAAAATCGCCACTACCAACTTCGCAATCCCTTCCGCTGTCCTTGCCTCCGCAATCTGCTTAATCGAGACATCCACATCCACCTTCTTCCGCATCCAGTGTTTGATATGCAGGCTGGCGAGAGAGTCCACCTCAAACTTCCCATACTCGGCGGGATCCATATTCTCCGCATTGCCATGCATCGCGAGTTGCTCACCCAAACACTCAATGATCCACCCTTCACACGTGCCGTCCTGTAAGACCGACGAGTTGTTCTGTATAGATGCCATCTGAGTCATCAGCTTCGCCTCTCTATCGTTATTTCCTGCGGTGGATCCAATAGATCTCTGTGCCACAATGGCGGCAAATTTTGCATCCTGCTGCATCCATGGGCTGTTGGCGATCAACGTAGGGGAGAGTCCCGTTACAACCGTAGCTGGGCGATCGGAAGCCATGTCGTCTTTGGCAGAGAGAAGGGCAAGCTGGAATGCCTTGAGGACATCAGCCTCTCCCATGACGTGCTGGAAGACCTGACGGGCCTTGAGCATCAGATCTGGCTTCTGAGCCATAAGACCCATCTCGTCGACAGGACCCAGGCTAACCACGGACGCCGGGAGACCCAATGACCGGCGGTATCGCACGAACCCGTCCAGGAACGAGTTGGCGGCGGCGTAGTTGGCTTGACCGGGGTTTCCAATGAAACTCACAGCGGAGCTAAAAACGATGAAAAAGTCAAGTTGCTGATTCAGTAGTTTCTCATGCAGGTTCCATGTCCCTTGGACTTTACTCTCCAGGCAGCTAGTCCAGTCGTCATGGGTCATCTTGTCGAAAGTACCGTCCTGATGGAACGGCGTCAGTGTGAAACGTTATAATCCCGATTAATGTTTCTCTCACCTTCAAAACAGCGGACAGTTGGACCACCCCGGCAATTGGATATGAGCTCAGGTTGATGGCCCTTTCGACCGCCGCTGGATCTGCGACACTTCCTGCTACTATTCCAGCCTCGCAGCCCTGACTATCAAGTTCACGGCAGAACTGACGGTCTTCTTCCCCCTCCCCTGCGGACCGAGATAGGAAGACAAAGTGGCGAGCGCCGAGCTCCACCATCCACCTCACAATCGACACACCAATACCCCTTAACCCACCAACGAGGAGGTAGGCAGATTTCGCTGAGAAAGTAAACTCCGGAGGAGTTTGCAGCAAAGGCAGTTGACTCGTATCTTCCTGCACCTTAATCACTATTTTTCCAACATGCTGTCCTTTTTGCATGTATCGAAAGGCAGATTCCACTTCCTGCGCCTCGAACAAAGTAGACGGTAACTTGTTTTCGAGGTTTTCCGAGAGCTCCATGCCCAATTCAAGAGCTCTATTACAGGTATCAGTATGGTTCGAACGAGCGAGACGATTCATATGCCTACCTTCTACCCCTGGAAGGATCATCAAACGCCACGGTGTACAGGTCGAAAGCGCAAAATGACCGACAGTCTTGGAACCCGTGGAGATCGAGCGCTCCGTGGCCTAGTATGTCTCGTTTTCCAATCTCGAGGAGCTTGCCGAATTTAGCAACGCATTTCCATGACGCCCGAAGAAGCTCGCCAGCCAACGAGTTCAGGACAAGATCAACACCTCTTCCGTTGGTCTGTTGCATGACTCCCGATAGAAATGCGTCAGTATGTGAGTCAAAGATGTGAGAACGCCGAACGCCGTAGTTTTGCACGAGAAATTGGGCTTTCTCTTCACTCCCAACGGAGGCGAATATCTGAATCTCGGTCAGTAACAAGGACTTATGTAACCTGGCCAATTAAATCATACCTCAGCTCCAACATGCTTGCAAACGTTAATAGCAGCAAGTCCAACAGCTCCACAGGCGGAATGAATCAACACCGTCTGACCCTTTTGCAACTGTCCAATCTGCATTAACGTGCAAATGGCCGTAGCGTACGCGGACGGAACGGCAGCGGCGTCCTCTAACGTGCATTCTTCGGGGATGATTGCGATGTTGGCAGCTGGCACTGTCGCATAATATGACATCGGCTTTGGGCAGAATAGACCGGCTCGATCTCCCACTTTTAGGTCTGTCACGTCTGAGCCTACCCTGGTGATGACACCACTTGCTTCAAAGCAGAAGTCCATCGTCTTCGTCCGCTCCACCACTCCCAGCGCCATCATGAGATCTTTGAAGTTCAAAGATAGATAGCTTGCTTTAAGTTCGACCTCATGTGGACCAACCTCTTCACGTTTGACTGGTTTCCAGCCGATTGAGCTTAAATCGCCCGGGGTCTGGATGTCAAGCTCGTAATTCTCATGCTGATCGGTAATGTGTAGATGCTCTGTTATGGGCGTGATTCTCACACGCCCTGTATGAACTGCCCCTTGGTGGAGGATGAATTCATATTCCCTAGCAGTACTCTCACTGCCGGGCATCGCAAATCTTTCATATACCGACAATATCATCGAGGCTGCTGTATCATCAAAAGAATCGATCTCGAATATCCCAAAGTCCATACTCAGTTCTCCACGTAGGGTGCGAGCAAGACCAAGGACCAGGCTGTACCTTGGATCAGGGCATGACATTTGGATTGAATGTGTCACCCATAAGATGCGTTTAACTGATCTCATAAGATGTTGCAAATGGTCGTACGAAGCCTGCGTGATGTTATCCAGGAACGCGGTTCCAAGATCGAGGAGCGCAATAACATCCTCCCGTTTCTCGATATCCTCCCCGATCAAGCGCCAGTGTATCTCGTACCCACTGTCAGCTAATCTACTCGCCACGTCTTGTGCCCAAGCATGTGACCGTGTGACTTCCGTGCATAACAGAGTAACAGGTCGTCTAGGAGTTTCCAATTCTGGTTTTGTCGAAAGCATCACAATTTGCCAGTGGAGCGGTGGAGGCGTGTTATAGGCCGATGCGTCAATTCCCGAGAATCCTGAACCGCGCAGCTCTTCCTCCCATCGGTCAATAGTAACGTAAGGCTTGATATCGCGGTCTCCCCCTACACCAAGCCACCATCCAGGTAGTATCCCCATGAATGTGTCTAGATATGGGACCTCTGCGCACGGTTCGTATAACAGCAGTCGCCCTCCCGGCACCAGTAATGATCGGATGTGGGTTAGAGAATCACGAAGGACAGGGGTCTCGTACAACACGTTGCACACGACGATCAAGTCATAGCTAGATGGCCGGAAGCCCTGCTCGCCCGGATCTTTGGAGATGTCCAACTGGGAAAACTCCATTCTTGGCACACTATCAAACCGTTGTTTGAGAGTGTGGAGCAAGGAAGGCACTGCATCAGTGACGGTGAATTTGCTAAAGTGACGTTCTCCTCCCTTAGGAGTGAGAGCGTTCAAGATCACTTCTGTTGAAGAGCCAGCACCGGCCCCAATCTCGAGGATGCGAAGACATTGATTGGAATGGCTGAGAGGCGAAAGGAAGGTGGTCCAATCAAAAAAGCCGAGACTCCATTGAATAATACCATGAATTGGCTCCAGCAACGACGTATCCTCAAAAACACTTCCATCTAGAAACATGCTGGAATGGAAGGTTGCGTATTCGTGGGCTTTGTGATAAAATTTTCTCACCCGAGGGTCCGGAACTTCAGATATTAGAGTCTCCAGGGCCTTTTTCCGTTCGTCTGCAGTCATACAGCTTGCTTCCCGAGCACCAAAGATGTGGTCGTATTCGCCTCGGGCAACTTTGCTGCCCGTTTCCAGTATCATGCGTCTATATTGCCCGAGGTATGCTGGCAGGGTGTCATGGTCCCTTACGACCTCGACAAAATCCAATAGGATCAAGAACGCTGCTCTCGAAAGATTCTCCATAACCTGTGTTCCCACATCAATGGGGCTTGGGACCTGCACGTCTGGTGAAAGAAAGCATATATCAGGCTTCCATTCTAGATATGTTGCCAGGCTTGGTGCTTTGCCTTCCGAGTTGATATTAGGAATAGGCAAAAGGCGCAGACCAGACATGGTCAAAACCACATCACCTGTAGACTCCGATACAACCAGAAAGGTTCCAGTCAAGCTCCCTTCCGTGGGATCTGTGGTCTCTGCTTCTATGAGCATCGAGCCATCAGCAGGAGCCATATATGCCTGGTCAATGTAGAGTGGCATTCCAGCTTTGTCAGGAAAGTGGGAAACCCCTTTGTCGCCAGCAACCAGCGCCACCTGGAGACACTGATCTACAATTGTGGGATGAATGGCGTAATAACTTCCATGAAGGGATCGGTTATCCTCTACTCTTCCACGAGCAGCATTTCTGTGAGGACTTGCAGTGATATCTCGAAGCCCTTCAAAGCTCGGACCGTAGCCCAAGCCCTTTTTCTCACACCTGCGGTACCACCTCCAGGATGTGATATGCCTGCTGAATGGATCTGAGATTTGGCTTGATGGAAGCGGCTGGTCAATGCCCCCCTTCACCTGCCCAATGCAGTGTTTGGTCCAGCTTTGGCCATTGTAGGAGCAGACGCTAAACTCATACCAACTTGATTCCATCGTAGCATTCAGAGAAGCCTTCCGCAACGTCGTCATAATTTCAACATCTTCACTATCCCGAATCAGTGCCTCCATAAGAAACACTTGCCGGACCGTGCAATCAACTGAACCGGTGATCTGTCTTATTGCCTCCGAAGCGATGGCAACATATCCTACTGCAGGGAACAGAGCAAGGCCTTGAATACGATGTTCGTTAATCCAGGATGCTTCCTGTCCCTTCAGGATATTCCTCCAAGCGGGTTCAATATCGCTGGACTCCAAACATCTAACTCCGAGTAACTCATGTCGGGGGAACTTGCGCAGACGCCATTGTTTCGTGAGCCGGCTTTCAGTCCATGGCGTATTCTCATGTTTCCACGGATACGGAGGAAGGTTCGTTAGTGTTTTGCCGGTATGGGCGGGATTGAGTGCGAGCAGATTCACAGGTAGTTGATGCAGGAACAACGTTCCTGCAACAGCAAAGACGTCTGATACGCTGACCGCATGACGCTTGAGCGTTGAGCAGTATGTATAGCTGGATTTGAGGCTTTGTAGGATCTGCCTTGTTGGTCCTTTGAGCGCCGGATGGGACGCAATCTCTACCACGATCTGGTGTTTGCCTTCTATAGATTGAGCTAGCTCCATGAATGCCTTAGAGAACATGACCGGGGACTCTAAGCTACGGCGCCAGTAAGCGGCGCTGAGGTCCTTTGGGCTTGTGACAATGTCCCCAGTTACAGTGGAATGCAGGTCGATCATAGTGGACTCTGTCGTTGCCAGATAGGGTCGGATCAAATTCTCATATGTTCTTCCCACTAGGGCCATGTGCGCTATAGGATGATTAGAATATGACTTCAAGCGAATATTGGGGGCTCATACGAGAATGGTACGCTCTTTCAACTGGTAGAAGCTTTAGGAGCACGTCTTCATGGTCCCTGCGTATACAAGCGGCAACTTCTTCCAGTTGACTGCGGTACCCTGCAAGAGTCACACTGTTCGGACTGTTCTCACACGCCAAAACTACATCGTTATCCAGATAACGGGCGATGTCGTCACTGCTCATTGCAACAGCAAGCATCCCCCCCTCTTTGGGAGCCATTTCAGCGACAGCCCCTCGATAATAGGCCAGCACAATAGCGGTCTCGAAAGTGGTAGCATTAGCCGCGTATGCGGCCGCAAACTCGCCACTTGAATGACCGATAACTTTGCAAGGCACTATACCCCATGATTTTAGGAGATTCACCAGTCCAACCTGAACTGCGGTGCATAAAGGCTGAGAAATTTCCGGCTGGTCAATGTCGTTGTCCTTTCCAGTTTCAACCAATTTTTCTGCGATTAGTTAGCTATAGCCCCCGTATACTGGAAATGTAGGTTTTCATGTCATACCGACTATGCGCCAATTTGGTGGGCTTGGTAGACCCTGCAAAGCCTGGTCTAACCTGTCCATATCCTCGCGGAAAGATGGGAAGTTGCCCATCAAGGAGGCTCCCATGCCACACCATTGCACACCCTGACCTGGGAATGCAAAGACCACGCGAGATTCCTTTTTGGAGGCATTATCACTCTTGGTGAAATCGATACTTCCATCGACCTCGGTTTGAGTTACCACAGCAAAGGCACGTCGGCGCAGATGCTCCCGCTTCGTGCCGAGAGTGTGTGCCAAATCGCATAATGAATCGGGATTATCTAATAGGTATTGCTGTACCTGGGAAATGCGCTGTTCGAGTGACTCATTGTGTGCGGCTGAGATTGCCAAAAGATGCGGGCTTTCTGTCGTATCAGGTTCGCGACTTGCTACCTCAGATTGCACGATGCCCATGACGGATTCAACAGACTCCACAATCACCTACCGACCATATCAGACACTTATTCATCTAGACATAAGTGCGCAGGCAGACTCACATGTGCATTTGATCCACCGACCCCAAAGCAGTTGACGCTCACTCGTTCTTTGCGCCCCTTGGGCCAAGGGAGAGTATCGACGGGAACTTGTAGCTTTCCTTCCTCGAACATGACTATACTCAGTCAGCATCATAGATAGAACCAAACGTGCTCATCAATTTAGGAGGATCGGTGATCATACTTGCTGGATTTGGTGTGTTAAAGTTGATGTTCGGAGGTATCTGTTTGTGTTCTAGGGCCAGCACAGCCTTTATCAGACCAGCAAGCCCTGCAGCTCCTTCGGTATGCCCAATATTAGGTTTCACCTAATGCAATGTAGTGAGCATTAGCGGGCATGGAATTATGGCAGCGCCAATACTCACTCCACCGATGATTATCCCATTCTTTCCAAACGCGTTGACCACAGCAGTAGTCTCAACGACGTCTCCTACTCGAGTGGCAGTCCCGTGGCATTCAACAAATGCAGTTTCACCAAGATCGTGAATGTGTGCCTTGCGATATGTCTTCCGAATGAGTTCCTCTTGTCCTTTTGCTGAAGGAACTGTGATATGGTTGGTTCGCCCATCAAAGTTGGTCGCCACAGCTCTAATCACTCCCCGGATCGGATCTTTGTCTCGGACAGCGTCATCGAGCTTCTTAATATAGAGGGCACAAATTCCCTCCGCCCTTGTGTATCCGTCTGCAGAGGCGTCAAATGTTTTACATTTCCCTTCGGGCGAGAGTGCTCCGGCCTGAGACATATTCGTGGTCATTGTTGGGGTGAAGATCAGATTTGTGCCTCCAACTATAGCTGAAGCACAATCACCAAGGGCGATAGCTTGACAAGCTTCGTGAAGCGCAACGAGGGAGGAAGAACATGCAGTCCGGCAGGTTATACTACAAGAACGTAGGTCAGCTGGGAAGTAAAACATCAACCAGAGGAGCTATACGACGCACCTGGGACCTTTTAAGTCGTACTCGTAAGACACCCGGTTGGAAACTGCATAGTCCCCGGTCCCAACAACGTGAAGCGGATCCAGCTTCTGCGTGTCCTTTGCGGTCAAGTCGAGCCAGTCCTCTCCAAACGTCCCCACGAAGCAGCCGATATCTTTTCCTCTCCAGTCGACCTGACCGCCACTCTCCATACATTCCCACACGACTTCGAGAAGGAGTCTCTGCTGCGGATCCTGTGCGCACTGCTCATACTTGTTGTGATTGAAGAAGGACGAATCCACTTTGCAGAGGTAGTCTTCGTCCAAAAAGTACCCGTTTTTGGCCACTACCGACTGGGTGTCCACGCCGGGAACTCCGTGAAACGCATCCACGTTATAGCGGCCTGGAGGTATGGGAGCTGATGCACATCTCTTTTCGACCATGAGTTGCCAGAAATCATCCGGGGAACGTACACCTCCAGGAAGCCGCACTCCCATCCCGACAATTGCCATAGGAGGAGGTGCATCGCAGGGCCATTCGTCATCATGGCCGCTGGGGGGATCTAGTCTGTATTCGTCTGACTCGATGGTCGTCCATCCAGGACTACTCCCGTTGCTCTCGGTACTACTAATCATTTTAGCTCAAGGTCCCGGTTCGGTTGCTGGCTCACACAGAATGAACTATCGGGGAAATTGCAATCTACGACCAAGCTTTTAAGTGATACTATATGTCTACACCCCACATGGAAAGTTCATCTGTCATGCGTATACCTGCAGAATATGTGGGCACTTAAGGGCTTGGTTTTTTTGCCTCACCGCTACTTGTGGAAACCTGAGTCTAAAACAGCTGCAGTCTCAGGGATTGGGTACAGGAAGCATGAGGGCATTTGGCTGAAACATGGGTGGCAATTGTCTGCTTCTAAAAATGTGACACCTGGCACTCACGGAAGTCCTGCTAGCTAGTGGCTACCTGAGCATCGACCGATATATCAAGGTAACGCACCTTATGAAGGGCACATAGGGCAAGTAGCTATCCCAACTTAGTTGGTACTCGGTTGGTACAGCCTAGCCGCCTTAGCAGTGCTTTACATCCTTTTCCTTACTGAACGAGCGTCACCTCTGCATGCATATACTCCGTACGACTAACTTAGAGGTAATACGCTGATCCTCTGACACCCATCGAAGTAGAATGATGTTAGCATGGAGGTCCTTTTGATAGAATGCACCTTTCAATCATAATAGCCAATCCCGAAAGCCTGCTGTATCTTGCTCATATCTCAGGTGGGAAATATCGAAAAAAAATCTTGGGCCAAACATGCTACGGGGCTCAAAGCAGCAGCAAGGAGGACAAGTGGCATGCATGAAGGACGCCACTGGAAGAAAAGAGGAAAAGGAGAAAAGTATCAAGCGCTGTGCATCTCAGCAGCGAGGTCAAATAAAAAGCAATATCAGCGTATCCTGCTTGACAGCCATGAGCTGTCACACTGCAGTTGTTCAACGTTACACGACCTCTGCCGCATTGTTGGCTGCTTCCAATTCTCAGCAGCAAAACGGAACAACGCAGACATAAGACGTCACAATGCTTTCTTGGGGGAAAAAAAGCCGGTAGTTGGTGACATCAGTAGTGCCGGTTTTATAATTGAGCACACCCTTCGTTTTACAGTGAATGGGCTATTGTCTCTTTCCGTCAGAGCCCGATGTCATGATGGAACCGACGACATTGATATACTGTTGGTATGGTGCCTGCCTGTCCATATTGCTTTATACTGCCGGTCTCGTAGTTTATCGTCTCTATCTAAGCCCTCTTGCAAAGTTTCCGGGGCCCCGCCTTGCCGCTGCAACAGGGTTATACGAGGCCTACTTTCAATTCATCAAAGGTGGAAGATTCACCTGGGAGATTGAACGCTTACACCAGATATATGGGCCTGTGATTCGAATCAAACCCTTTGAGCTGCATGTCAAAGACCCAGATTACTACAGCACTCTCTATTCTGGGCCCACGCGGAAGCGAGACAAGGATTCCTGGTTTTCATATCTTGGCTGGCCAGAATCCATTTTCTCGACCGAAGGACATCAATTGCACACGGAGCGGCGACGCGTATTAGGACAATTTTTCAAAAAGGAGGCCATTCGGAAGCTGCAGCCCGTCATTCAAGCCAGAATTCAATCCCTTTGCTGGCACTTTTCTGAAGCGGCCAAGAGAAACAGGACGTTGGAGCTACATGCCTGTTTCATGTGCTTCGCCAGTGACACCTTGTCCTGCCATGCGTTTGGAGAGCACAATTGCTTCCATTATCTTGACCTGCCAGAGGTGACTGCAGATTGGAAGACGAAAATCAACTCGTGCTTTTCCTTCGTACACATAGTGAGGAATCTGCCATGCATATATGGGCTGGCACATATCCTACCTTTGTTGGCTGGGTTGGTGTCTCCAGCATTTCACCATTTCTACAAGATGGAGGTGGTAAGTAACATAATAACGGAGTCTTTCGGCGCATGAATATTCTAACAGAGAATTACAGGACGTGAAACGCATGGTTAAGAACACACTCAAAACACGATACACACCTCATATTGGGAAGACACACCCGATCTACCCTTCCATGCTGGAAGATGAGAAAGTACCCGAGAGTGAAAAAAAGTTCAACCGCTTGGTGGACGACGCGATTTTTCTAATGGTTGCAGGCACTGATGCTCCAGCACAAGCCATGGCCATTACCATGTTTCATATACTAAGGAACCCCGAGGTCCACGAGAGATTAAGACTTGAACTTTGTTCTGCCATGCCCAGTGTGGCGAGCGTTCCAAGTCTGGACACATTGGAAAGGCTTCCTTATTTCGTAGGAATATTCTCATTCTATCTTATAACTGAGGCTAAGATGACATCTAGAACGCAGTCTTGAAAGAAGGACTGCGCATTTCGTCCATTGTGACCACACGACTCCCACGCATAGCACCATACGAAACTCTTCAACCTCGAGGTTGGCACATCCCCCCCGGAGTATGCCTAGAAAGCCCCTGGTACGCACTATAATATGACTGACAGACTGTTGAAAGACTCCCGTGAGCATGTCAACCTATTTCATCCTGAGGGACCCGCAGATCTTCCCTGAGCCTTCAAGATTCTTGCCGGAACGCTGGCTCTTAGATCCTGACGACCTTCGAAAGCTCGAAAAATATCTTGTGCCATTCTCGAAAGGGACTCTCGGTTGTCTGGGCCCAAAGTAAGTCTCTTAAAAGGCCTGTTATTGGCGACAGATATTGACAAAGATATCTAGTATGACCTGGACATGGTTGTACTTGGTCCTCGGGACCCTCCTACGACGCTTCGAATTGAATCTGTATGAGACGTCGGAGAAAAACGTGGAGATGACACGGGATTTGTTCATCGGACAAACAAACCCAGGACTGAACATGATTCAAGTCAAAGTATTGGGGGAGTATAGTGACTAGAAAAAGTACCGCGATGTGCTTCTGTAGGTTGAATCCTCAGAATTAGAAGTGCGGAGACAAAAAAAAAAGAGTTCAAATCAAATGGATTCCTCATTCATTCGGACTAAGACTGTGGATAATGCTACTGCCGAAACAGCCAGTTTCCAAGCGTTCGAAATGTATGACCAAACACCGTTGCCATGGTGGGACATTTCTGTTTTCCCAACTAGAGGCGTCGAGGACCGTAAGTCGAACAAAGATCCTCTGCGTCACCACACTATGCATAGCTCGCACATATCACATTCCATCTGAGCGCCTCCATTAGACAAACACGTTACGTACTAGTTATGCGGTCATCAAGAATGCATGTCGAGATAACGAGGCCACACGTTGTACAAAGCCTATGTACTCATCCCAAAATATTTAAAATGGGGGGACGATATGTGAGTTATTAGCCAAAACCGTTCGTCTACATCACCAGCTGCAGTTCTTTACGGTGGCTTATGAGGCATACGAGTATGTACTAGTATGCAAGGGATACTTGCGATGCTGTTCAGGAGATGGATTCTATCCCATGTTCCTCTCTTCCGTTCCACCTCCCCATCAGCAAGCAAAAAGTAAGATGTCTATGCCCAATATCGCTGAGTAGTAACAGAATCCAGATGTGATCGCTTTGTTGGCGTGCCTACGTATCTCATCTGTGTAGAGCCACCTGGTAGTGCCCATGCACCCCTGAACTGCGCCGGAATGCGAAGTTCCGGGCTTCCAGCTCACATTACGGACAACATTCAATAGACAAAAGAAAATATCCTCGCGATGATCCCGTCACTTTTGTGGCCCTGGCCAACCCCTTCCTCCGCTTAACAGCACCCTTGGCCGAGCTCATTATCCCATAAAGTCCTGTCGAGAACCTGACTTCTTTTCTTCAGATCCATACTTCATACCTCTCCACAGCTCTAACCTATCCCATGATGAAGTATTCTCATACTCTAGCCGTCGCCTTCACCGCGTGTATGGGATTCTCCCCCATGGTGGCTGGGATCCTAGGAACCGCCTGTATCGGAAGCCTGGACGCGATGAGCAGCCTGCCAGGCGATTTTGTCGAGAACATTCGGAAGCAGTCGTGCCAGGCCGGCTGTGCGCCCAAGTTTGATCACTGGGACAAATACGGCAAGGAAGCGGTCCTCAAACCACTGGCAGCGGATGGCGCCAGGTACGCTGGAGTCCCTGACGCCCAGGACGCCACCTTCAACTTCCTCGACCAAGTGTACCAAGGCGTCACTGAGGACTGCAAGGACAAGCTCAGCCAAGATGCGCATCTGTGTGAGGAGCCGGAACTGCTGCAGCCGTTCCTGGACTGCGCGAAGTCGAAGGCACGGGGACATGCTATTTCTAGCCTCAGTATCCTCCTCCCCTGGGCAAAGGAGGACGCTTGCAAGAAGACGACGGAGTATCTCCACAGCTCAACCCTGTGGGACGAGGATTTCCCTAAGAACTTCAAAGGCTACGTGGAGAAATGCCACGAGCTGTGATTGTCATAGTTGATATATCAAAGTAAGTCTTTAAGTGATTCGACGGAAAGGATGCGTGGCTAATCGTGTAGTCGATGTGGTATTCAACAACGGTTATCGACCGGTGGTGTAGGAAGTGAAGAATAGCATCCGTATATGGAGAGATGCGTTGATTTATCAGACTCAGCAGTGCATTCATTGAACCTTCGGGATGGATTTAGATTCCTTCCATGTAGATGATGCAGAATTCAAGGCTTGTTCTTAATGTTTCTCCTCTCTATTACCATTCTGTATACAGCCAAAGAGATGATTGTCTAGGTATGCAGAGAAAATTCTTTCTAGAAGCACCTGGTCCTGTAGCTTCGCCTCCCCGCTCAGGGAACTTCTTTGTTAGACCGCCTTTGGGCACCTCTCTTCATTTAGGTAGGGTATAATCCCTCCCTGTATCCCACTTCCTGCCCCTTCCCGCCATTAACCAGAGTCCAATATGACAGACGCGCTTGGTATGCTCTCTGAAGCGAGTCGCCTTCGCCTAGGCATCCCATGTGCTCTATCCAACGAGAGTCCTCGCGTTGGTGGCTCACATCTTGTCTTCAAGATTGTCTTTGAAGACTCCGTACGATGGGCTGCGCGAGTCAGCGACGACCCCACCAATTGGACAAACGAACTGCGAGCTATCAGGCAATTCCAGCACATCAAGAAGCAATGCCCAGAGATCAAGGCACCGGATTTTTTCGTTGGAGAAGAGCACCCTGTGGTATATTCGGAATGGGTCAGGGGCACACCGCTGGCAATCTGGAATTCCCAAATCCCGTCGCTTAAGCGGCAGAGGCTTTTGGACGATCTCGCGGAATTCCTGTTGCAACTATGGACTACACCTGTTCCGTCCGTCCTCGGCCAAGAGAAAAGTTGCCTGTACTCTGTCTGGCTTACTGAAAGCCTGGATCGAGGACTGCGACGAACCCTCACAGGTACTGCTAGATGGGGCAATGCTGTTAACTATCTGATCATGCGGTCTATGATCTCAAAATATGCCGCTGCGTATGATAAATACGCTGGCATCGGCTTTGCCCATGGGGATCTGAATGCGCATAACATTATGAAAAGTGACAATTTCCACTTAACGGGGTAAGAGCAATGCGCCATTTTCTGATGTTCTCTATGGTGCTCTTCTGACAGGTGTACTCAATGACAGGGTTATTGACTGGGATTGGATATCTGTGGCACCGCTACCAGCTATTATCCACCACCCTTGGTTCATAGCCGATATTCCTGGATGGAACAACGACGGTGTATCAGAGGGCGAAAGCTTTGCTTTGGACCGTCGTTACCTCGAAAATTCAATCAGAGAGAAAGAGACTTCGCAGCATTTGCCACTTACTGTATCGATGTTGCTGAGAGACTCTGGGGAGAGACTGTTTTTCCAATCGGCCTTCCATTTTAAAACCATTCACGAGGAGTTCGTCAAAATGCACTGTCCACGGACAGAAAAGAATATACGGGCTGCAAGGTCACAGTTAGATACTGTGCTTCGTTTGTATCCTGAATTGGGAGACGAAGATGAAGTAGATGAAGTACAGAAAGCCAAAGACTTTCTGTGGAACAAATGTGAGCAGCGACGCCAGGATGTGTAAACAGTATTCAACTGCGAGGGTAGAGGTTGAATGCAAGCCCTTATGTGATTTGACTGAAAGGAAGCACGGCTAATGATGTAGTTGGTCTGAGTCAAAAGAAACCCAACAATAATCTGCGACACAGTATTAGGCTAATCACAATGGTGGTTGGTCTTTCCGGTGTAGGAAGCGAAGAGTAGAATGGTATTTGGTAGGACGAGCTCGGCAAGTTTTTCATTGAATCTGCTGGATGGATTTGGGTATCTTCCATGCAGACGATGCATGATTCAAGGTTCAGTTCCAAGATAGCATCTTCCATCTAATAGCATCACGGTTGCCTCGTGGGTGATTTAACCCGGAGCCTCTACATCTGCTGAATTCTAATTCTTACAGTTCTGGGTCTACTAGGAGGTCGGGAGATATGTCAAGCTTCAGGTAGGTAAGATCATGGCATCATACCACGCATAATCGATTCTCCATTAAGTTATTCCTCCCTCGCGCACGTAAAGATGATCCTAATACAGCCAACTAAATCATCTGTTACGCGAGATGTTCTCAATCGCGGTGGTTTCAGACTTCTCATGAGCTGCGTCCTCCTGCATCACTCGCATGCCCTTTTCGGCAGCGATGAGATCTTCGCCGTGCGTGACATGGTTCGCGCCACCGAAAAGGGCATCGATTTCTTCCAAAGGCACCTGCTTCGTCTCGGGGATGAAGAAGTACACGAAAACAGCGAGGAGGAAGTTGACCCCAGCAAACATATAGAACGCGTAGAATCCACAATTTTTCAGGAAGATAGGGAAGAATTGCTGGAAGATGGTATTCGCGACGTTCTGAGTTTGTGACGCCATTCCCACGGCTTGGGCGCGAACGTTCATGGAGAAGACCTCTGACGTCCAGATCCACACGGTAGCTCCCCACGAAGGCTTGTCTAAGGGAAGTTAGCATGTATTCAATGTGCACCATCGAAAGCAACTCACAAAAGAAGATGAACAGGAAGAGTAAAAACACGATCGATATGCCCACCGGCTGCGTTTTGACCCCGTTGGGCGATGGTGTTTCCGTCTCGACAGCCGAAACAATGATCATGCAAATTCCCATGCCAATACCACCGACAATCAAGAGGAACTTCCGGCCGAAACGATCAATGATCCAAACAGCATTGAGCGTAAAGATAATGCCGAAAGTGGCGTTGAGGGCATTGATCAAAGCAATCTGACCAGCGCTGGGGAAGACCTTCTGATAGATTTTGGTGGAATAGGTGTTGAGGGATCCTTGTCCGGTGATTTGTTGTCCTGCGTTGATGATGACAGCAAGCAACATGCGCTTCCGGAGAGACTTGTCCTTCCAGAGAGCACTATAAGTGCCGGAAATGGCCTCTTTCTCGTATTCGAGAGCCTCCCGAATGCGCAGCAATTCCTCCTCGACCTCTTCCTCAGAGGATCGGACCCTTCGAAGAGCGGCACGGGCTTTCTCAATATTGTTGTTACGTTTGATATACCTATGAAACTGTTAGACTTTCTGACAGACATACTTTGACTTTGGTATCACTTGATCGTCCGTACCAACGTGGCGAGCCCGGGATAGTGGGCATGAGAATCAAAATCAGGGTCGGGACGAGGAGCTGGAAGATAACAACCATTTTCCAGTCCCATTCGCCGAGACGTTCCTTATGCTGCGTGCATCCATAATTCACCCAGAAGCAGATAAATGACCCAACAGAGTAAAACATCTGCCAGAAAGTCATGATCTTGCCACGAATCTCCGGCGGGGCCAACTCGCCGATATAAACGGGACCGGCGGCTGTGATGCTCTTAGTATCCCAGGTAGACAACATTCACTAGAAGACTCACTCAGAGCAATGCCTTGGCCGATACCGATGATACACCGACCGGCAAGGAAACATGCAATATTGTGCCACGGGGACCAGGTCTGCATGAAGGTAGCGGCGATAACCAGCACGCAACCCGTGGCCATACCCATCTTGCGGCCAGCATAGTCCGCGATAGGACCACCGAGGAAGAAGCCTCCGAAAATGGCGCCCACGGTGTAGGCCGTGTTGACTGCACCGATCATATTTGGACCCGGGTCGTTGAAGTGGGCGACCCAGTTATCGGAGCCTTGTACCGAGTTGTAGACTGACGCATCGTATCCATAGAGGACCATACATGCTGCCGCAACAAGCGAGATGTACCTATTCGGCAGCAGTCAGTAACATAGCTCTAGCATGAAAAGACACACAACCGGGGATATACGGACCAGTTGTACAGCCTCTTCGATTTCAAGTTGAACCCCATGATGGACGCTGCTGTTTCCGCGACTTCTTCTCAACAGTCTCCAACCAGTTGAAACCCGAGACAATAATGACCAATTAGCTATCCTGTCGGAAAAGCCAACTAATAAAAGAGAACAACCGAGATGGTATGAATCGACCACGCAAGTCCGACTGAGGTATTCCTGCGCTGCAGTACTTAAATGCTCAATCTCGGCCAGCAGACAAACGATAGGAAAGGTGACAGCTATGAGAAGCCGGAGGCATCGTATATTAAACCATGGAGCACAAGCTTGTAACGCCACGGCCACGCTAAGAGCCAAGGGCCACCAAGGGGAGGCAAGCATCCTGGCCCAGTCTTGATAACATCCGGCTTCGACTCCAGACTCTCTGAGTGGTGCGGTGTCTGGAGGAATCCGAATCGAGTAGGTTGTGGGAGAATCTCAGCCTGGAGTTTGGCTGGGGTGGAGAGACCTGGGGTTGAGATTCGAGGAAATACTTTGGCGTCGCCAGCCATTTCCCCTAACTTTCCACGAATCAGCACCGGTACGAGAGCCGAGGGCAATATAGAGCAGAATCCACCAATAGCGGCGCTCATACAGAATGGTTTCCGGTGGATCAGATGGATGTCTCATGAGCAAGAGGAAAAGAAGCAGAAGATGGCGACTGGGGAAGCTGGGGCGAATCTGGGGGAGAATGGGGGTTCTCACATGTCCTCCACAAATCTTCCATCACCCATGCATGGGATTAGCTTGCCTGTGGTCAATTCCTATCTTTACGGTAACTTGTATGCACAAGCAACCAACGGAAAAATATGTGCTGAAATCATTTCTCGAATTAATGTCAACTGCAAAACTACCGCTAAAATATGATCCTTCTGGTCCCATCTCCCATCCCTTCCGTTCTCGTGGAGAATTCTTTCACTCATGTCCTAAGTCCCACCGGCTAATGTCTCTTGACGCTTGCATTGGGTGCTCGAGGAAGTACTGGGATCCGATTGTCCATTCTCGTGGTGATTTGGGGTCTGGGTCCAGCTGGCGCCAGATCGAACAGATCGCGAACATCTCGACGAGGCCTTTTCATGGAGACTCCAAATGTATTGACTCTTCGTATTCCAATTGAAGCAGGCGTTGAACCCTGCTGGATTGGACCACCATCTCCTGTTCCTGTGGGCTCGGACACGAATGACATCGAGGTCGAGATTGCAGGTTCAGGAGGAAAATTTCTATTATATTCTGATGCCGGCCGCTTTGAATTCACGCCTGAAATCCTTCTGTAATGTGCTTGAAGTGATTTGACAACCCAACGGATCAAGCACGACAGGAAAGCCCCCCCTATAAAGGCCCCCAAAACAATACACACCTTGTAGAATACCCGGAGACTCTTGGCTTCTTGTCTCTGGCAATAAGCCCTCAACGGCTCGTCCTTCTTCAAAGGGTAACACATGTCACAAAGACTTCTTTCGGCTTCTGGGAGGTCTTCTGACAAACAGTCGATTGACCCGTCCACTTCATCGCAGATGGTATCTTCACAGTTCGCCCTGGCGCTATGGCCAGTCCTTCGACCAAGGCCCCGATGAGTATTCTGCCAGAGACCGGACGTATGTCGGGGATTCTTGGGAACGTGGAACATTTTGAATATTCGATCCTGAGCTATAGACAGGAGAGATATCATCATGCCATGGTAGCGCTGGGCGGAGGAAGATAGGTTGGGGCTGAGGTGAAAATGGCCATTTGGAGAATGAACTCCCTCCTTCTTCGAAGCAGTACGTGCTGGCTTAACATTACGCATAGCGGATTCCTTTGGGGAGCGCTCGTAGTGGATTGAATGGTCCAGAGAGCTTTCGGTTGTGGTCGTATCTGTCTTGGCCTTGCACATCTGCACGGCACAGGCTTCTCCATTGGTGTGAGGGACCGTCAAAGCGAAACGCAAAGTCAACTCATCTTCACAGCTAAAACCTGTTTTGTAATGTTGGTACTGGCTCGCAAACTCAAGGTTCTCTTCTGGACTTTCTTTCCAACTGAGCAGATAGATCGACGGTTGCTCACAGGTGGAGTTGTCGGCTTGAAGCTCTGTCCATATGAAAGGCCGTCCGTTCGGGAGAGCATCAATGCAGTCGACTATACATACTGGACCGCTTGTAGCACCGATGGGCTGGAGATGCAAACGCTCACGGTTGTTTGTGATTGCGCCAAATAAAGCGTAGAGGAAAGTAGGGAGGCGTTGGCAATGCATTGTATGCGCAAGACAAAAGAGACATATATGTATGCGCTTAGAGCCAAGTAACTATGCTTCAATCTGTTTGACAACAAGTCGCGGAATGGATCATGCTCCATCCCGAGAGTTGGGACAAGCTTCGGAACTATAAGATGGCTGCAAAAACAGAAGCTGCGATTGAACGTACTTCCAGGACCTCCATTTTTCTCCATTGACCGGTCTCCATACAGTATATCATGTTAGAACCAAATACCCGACTTTGATCCGAAAAGTCGACTTATAGCAGGGCACTTGACTGTTCATCGAAAGTGGAGGCTTCATCATTCCACGTGTGACGGTGAAGCCGATATGATGGGTTGGTAAATACCATGTGAGATAGGATTGGCTATTTTGTGAGCCCCCGGGATCTATGAAAAGAGCAAGACAGTCCAGATCGCGTATTGAAATAATAATAGTGAATGAATGCCTGTTCTAAGGTGCTACCTACGAATTCATCCTCACTCCCTTTTCAGTAATATGATATCACGTGCTCTCGTGATTCCGTGACGCGGTTTATCGCGGCTTCTCAAGATCCAATTTCGAGATCTATTTCAAGATCGACTCTTACACATTCAACCTCTCTTGGAGGGCATCATAACTACAACAACTCATATCCTCACAATTCTCTACCGACCGTTTCCATCAGAAATCCGCGCAGATACTACGTCATCGCCCATGCCCCGCGCTCGTGGTCAAGCGAAGCAGACGCGGCTTAGTTTCGCTCCTATCGCTTCGCCCTCACAAGCCGCCGAACCAAGTCCGGAGGATGAAGCGAACCGCCTGGCAACTTTGCGATATGACCATCCCTCACTATCAACTGTCCGCAAAGACAGCTCGCGCCGCCCTGATTCCAAGGCGTCTCCTGCCCTGTTTGTAGAGACTAAGCTTTCAGAGAAGAAATCGAAGAAGTCGCACTCGAAATCGGAAAAGCGCAAGCGCAAGTCTTCAAAGAAGTCAAAAAAAGGTGCGAAGCTCTTCTTCATTTGGTCTTACTTTGAGTATCGCTGATGTTAGGGCCTGAGACAGAAGAGCCGATTGAGTTATCCGACTCCGATGACGTTATAGTGATCGAGCAAGAAAGTGAAAGCGATGACCCGATCCAAGGCAGTGCGCACAAAATCAAAGAGCGACAATTGTTCAAACGGAAGAGGTCATCTTCTCCAAAAGCCATAGACTCGTCTCCTCCGAAACCTTCGAAAACCGCCGCTTCGGGCGACAGTGATGCGGAAGACATCGTCACGCGACCTGGACGGAAACTGAGACGCGGAGCAGCCACTCAGCCAAAGATTGTCCTCGATGATACCTCTGAAGAATCAGAAGAAGAGCCGGTGCGATCATCTCCCGTCAAAAGGCGAAGGCTTTTGCGGAGTTCGGAAGTGCCTCAGACCCCGCGTCGTGAGCTAGATCAAGATCAACTGGATCTTGAGGAGGATCTGGAAGACCTGCAAGATTCAGGTACAGTGAAATATTCTTTGCGCAAAGGCCAATCTGAATGCGATGACTAATGTGTTCACAGTTGTTAAGGAAACTCGCACCCGCGGGCGACTTGCGAATTCCGTACGGGCGCAGAGACAACAGCATCTGGAAGCACTCCGTCGCCGAAGGGCCGGAGACAAGAAGTCCACGGACGTCGATGATGAGCAATCAGAGTCAGAGTCCGATTCAGCAGAGAGTGACGCCGAAAGCGAGGAAGAGAGTGCCATTAAGCAGCTGCGCTTTCGCCACGAGAATAACGATAGCGATGTTGAATCGTCGATCGCGAGTAATGAGGACCTGGATCGCTATGAGGAAGATTTCGTGCTGGAAGACGAAGACGACAAGTTGGGAGCACCCACCGACCTGCAGGGGATGCCTTTCGAGTTTTCTAGGCACGCCTACAAGCAGCTGAAGGATTACTTCCAGGATGCAGTGGAATGGATGGTGCACAATCAGCTTAACCCGGCATTTCCTCGCTCTAGCCCAGTATACGAATTTGCCTTTACCAAATTGGAAGACGAAGTCAAAGGACGGACGGGATCACAGTTGGTGTCATCAGTGTGGAACGCAGACTTCCGCAGAGCCTTGCTCGCAAGGCCGCAAATCGAAATCACAGCATACCCGACATCAGAGAATCATCCTTGCGACGCGTGCAATCGATCCGGACATCCTGCGTCTTCTGACATCAAATTTAACGGCAAGCCCTATTCACTCGAAACCCTCGAGCCCTTGGCAGACGACAACAGCGATGACGACGAGTCCGAAAAGGAAGACGACGGCGAGGAACGAGATAGAGATGGCTATGTCTTGCCGAGCGAAAACACTAGGTTCTACCTTGGAAGGTTTGCATTCCCGTCGCCATGGTTGGCTTTTCCCTGCTAACAAAGTCCACCCTTCTAGACACTGCAAGACCAAAGCGGAAATGGCGCACACTCTCACCCACTGGCGAGCCCATCTCAACGAATGGGTGATAGACCACCTTAGACAGACGGGATACCTATCGGATGAGGCGGTCCTCAAGCGCAGCCATTGGAGCCAAAGACGCAAGGAAAAGTATGCCACGGAGGCCATGAGAACGATGGTCGAAAACGATGAGGTCAAGAAACTCTGGAGGGATTTTCACATCAATCTGAGAACTGCGCGAGAGTCGATTGTATGTCCTATCTTCTGTTCCCCCGCGTTCAAGATGAATGAAGCTGACGTATACGCAGAACTCGAGATAGACACTCGCCGGAGATCCTAAAGAATTGCCATTTATTTTGTCAAAATTTCCCGCATTATACTTCTGTGGAGCAGACTTGCATCTATGATGTCCTGCAGCCTGTACATAGCTAACCTCGGCTTCTTCTCTGTATTATTTTCCTTTTGGTAACGACTCGTGCCATCGGGGCCGTTCTACCATGACCTTCATGATACCCTGATTATGCCGTCTTTTCGTTTACAAAATCATCTCGTCGCATCTGATTCGCATATCTGATCCACATATTGGACACTTTGTCTAGGAAGCTTTCAGAACGCTTTTGCAATCTCAACCAGCCACGCTACAGCTGCGCCTCTAGATCCATTCACATTCCATTATCTAGAAACACATGGGCATAAAATATAACAATAGACATCAACGAAACAAATATATGTTATAGAAATACACGCATTGCCATAAGATCCAGAAGTCCCGGAAGCCAAGGCATGAGGGGAGAAAAAAGTAGACAGACCAAAGACTCCGACAGAAAGGGAGAACGAAATCCATGCCCATGACCACTAACTTCCGTTTTTGCCGCGCCAGCCCAAGACTGCAAAGATCAATCGCCGCTGGTACGCTTCCCACCAAATTTTTGAATCTTTTGTACATGATTCCAAACCTAACATGCATGAAAACATAGAACTGTCATGCGCCGCGAATTTTGGTCGTGTTGGTTCATTTTGCATTATTCCGGGTACACCAAACGAGAAGTTGCCGAGACATCAGGGGTTTGCCCCAGGCAAACTGATGACATCGTACAACAGCGCAGGCGTACAGCAACAGGCGGACGGCATAAACTGAGGCGTGGCGCTAATAGGCCATGGCTGATCACTCCCACCCGTTGCGATCTTCACCTTCGGTGGTTATGTTCATTTACAGGGAGGGTTGAGCCTGCTTCTCGTCCGAGGGAGCGGTGCCGGGGGTGAGCATCTGAAAAACGGGCATGTTAGCTAAACCTCCAGAACAGCAACCAAATGGGCCAAAAATGACGAGTTTTGAGTTGATCATGACCGCTTTTTTGGCGCGACTCGTCCATGAAAAGAGTTTTCATGTCGCAACGCGTTCGAAACCACCGCAGAACGGAGGAATAAATGACGTATAACGATGACAAGACCGGAAGAATAAAAAGAGTTATTGGATAAAATTGCACTAAACGTACCTCGTTGGCTCCCTTAATCATGCCCTGCTCCCGCTCCATCTGGATGTACTGCTCCTCTTCGGCGTAGGCAAGAGCCCATGGGACACCAAGAAGGAAAGCACTGGTGCTGATGATCCAGAGCGCCTTTCCGCTGAATGCAATACTGGACTTTGTGAAGGAGGAGACGGAGGAGACAGTGCTGGTGACGGTGCGACGGGTGGAGGGAGGGATGATATCTTTCAAGGCGGACAGACGGTCGAAGAAGGTCTCTCCCTCCAGCTCAAGGTCGGATTCGGTGGAGATCTCGGACTCTGTAATTCGGACGAAAAGTCAGAAGATAGCTCGCCATAACTTCCAGTGGAGCGTCGTGATTTTTGAGGATGAACGCGACTCGGTTGCATGTTCCGGTTCTCGAAGGTAGTGAACTTCGGGTGCACCAGAATGGCGTTCAACCACATGAAATGACAATGGCATTGGAGTAATACTCCAGCGGAACATCAAGGGACTAACCGGTGTCAGTGTAGTCATCCTCCTCCTCGTCGTCCGAGGCCAGAAGAACATTGTTCTTCGTGGGCTGAGGCTTCTCCTGGGTGAAGTGCTCGTCTTCGACTTCGGTAAGCTTGACCATTGTGACGGTGTTAAATTAATGTAGGATCCGGAAAAGCGGAGTAAAAAGGTGGTCGAGGGAAAAGGTGTGGTGAGAGGTTGTCGAGAGATGGAGTGGAAGTCGGAAGAGTGACGGAGATTGATGGAGGAAAGAAAGGCGGACGGACTCTCGCGCCCGTTCCAACTTTTTTCCCGACGGAAGGCAACGAACCCAAATCGGCAAGGAGCTTCATGAACCTCCCGATATCCTTCCACCATAAGCCTCCATTTCTTCGTTTTAATATACACTGAACGGATGAAGTCGTCTCAAACAACCGCTCTGTTCATTGCATTATCTGGAAAATAGTACAAAGCAACATAGAATTCTATGTTATTTTTTAATTACACAGAGTGAAGAAATTACCTCGGTCACCCGTCTCGTCTATACTATACAAGCATCCGCCACATTGATCCATTCTCCTAAAAGGAGGCCTTGAAATGTTCCAACATCTATCCGCTTACCTCCGTCCTAGCTTCCATCTTGCGATCCGTTCCTGGATCTCCTCCCACGGGAAAGGACGGAGTCTATATCCTTCCAGCTCGCCTTCCTGCAACACAACCGTCGGCTTGCCAGTGCCCTGTCCCTTGTTCTGGACCAGACCTCCAAACACCTGACGGGCAACGCGCCGCAAGTCCTCCACGGTCAAGCTCTCAATGTGGTGGCACATCTCTTTCACGCCGACCTTCCGACCGTGTACCTGCACCTGGCGTCCAAGATCTTCCAACTCGACCATACGAGACTCCAGGTTCATCAACAGAGACGAACGCAGCTGGTTCTTGGCACGGTTGACTTCCTGGGGCTGCAGGGCGGAGTATCCAGTGTCGAGAGTCAGAGCCTGCAGCTCCCTGCACATGACCTCGAGCATTTCTGTCGTCCGGGTAGGACTGCACGACGCGGAGATACCAAAAATTCCACTGTCAGTGTAGCTGTGGTTGAAAGCGATGCAGCTCTCCACCCATCCGTGTTGGTTCAACACATTTGTATAGAGGCGGGAGTACATGCCCTTGCCGGGACCTCCGGCCGAGAACGATCCGCCGCCTCCGAGAAGGGTCTGGAGGGTTGCAAGGGCATAGATATCAGGATTGGAGATGGGGAGGGCTTCAAAAGCAAGGTGGATGTGGCTCAACCGCGGAAGCATGGGGTTCGCGGGAGGAGGAATCGGAGGGAGGGAAAGGAAGCCGCCGGTGTAGTGGGAGGGCTGGTTCAAATTCAGCGACGACGGTTCGACCAGTGAAGGATCCAGCGGGGCGGCAGCGCTGCCTTGGGAGCCGGACAGGTTCTTCAGGAACGGGAGTTTGGAGAGTATGCCGGGTTGCGACGAAGGGGTAGTCGACACAGTCGAGGAGGGCGTGAACTGAGGAACTGTTGGCACCTGGCCTTCAGAAGAGGCTGAGCCGGACGTAGACAGTGTGCTCTCAATACCCGCACCCGACAGGACAGGGCCCTTGCTGGAAGGATGTGTCCGCATATCGCCGAAGTACTGTTCCGTAAGCTTGACAGCAACGTCATGGGGCACACCAGCAAACGCAACGACCATCCGCTCGGGGTTGAAAAATGTATCGCGATATCTTTCGACGACGGACTTGTTGATCTCGTCCAGCCTCTCGCGCGGACAGAGAAGGGGGTTTCCGAGTGTGTTATCCTTGTAGGCCGCGGTGTGCACCAGCTCGGGCAGGATGAGCTCGGGCTTAGCCCAGATCTCGGTGATCTCATACTCAGCGGTAGCCAGCTGCTGCAGCACCTCATCTTCCGTGATAATCGGGTTGCGGATCGTCTCAGCCAAGAGGCCTAGGGTCGTCGGGACGGCGGAGTTGAAGCTGGCGGCTTGGTACATCAAGGACTCGCGAGAGGACGCGCACTGGATATTTCCTCCAAGGCTTTCGATTGTTTCTAACATCTCATCGCTGGAGCGCTTGTTTGTCGATTTGAAGGCCAGTCGGTCCATGATGTGGCTCACACCTCGCAAACTCTCATCTTCGTAGCGAGATCCGGCATCGACGTAAACTCCAACGCCGGCGAAAGGTCCCGGGAGGGACTCGGTAGCGACACGAATGCCATTCGACAACGTAGTGATCTGATCAAGTTCCGCAGGATCCTGCAGTTCATCAAATGCAATAGTCAGCCATCAATGCAACATATGAGCACGAGCATTTCACCGTTGCCATTTACCTTGGAGGCCTCGGTGGCCGTAGCGAAATTTCTGGCCGAACGAGGCGCGCGAGCAAGAGGCTTCGCGGTCTCAACGGCACGTAACACAGACCGACGCATCTTGATAATTAAAGATTCAGCGGGTCGTAACAACTAGACCACCATAACCCGTCACGGCGAGCTGATTTGCGGACGTCACGTCTGCACGGGTTTGTCGCAGCCGGAGATTCCCTCGGAGATCGCTTATCTAATCAAAAGTCAGTGACCAACGCAACCCTGCCTGGGTGGTCTCTACGTTTAAGCACTTAAAGAGTGTTTATCAAATCAACTGCTACTTGGAGTAAAACTTTCATAAATTTCATAGTAATCCAAAGTCTGTTCGTTGTGGCAATGGAAATCATCGAAAGCTGAATGACTGAGTAATCAAAGATCTAGAATTAACATTGACTAATGCACAGGTACGTCAGACACGAAAAGAACATGAGTTTTTATGATGATGACGGCGTAAAAGGAACAGGAGAGATTATGTAGTTCTGTAAAGAAAAAAATTTTCAAGCTATTTTTCAGGAGCCAGTAGTCCCGAATTTCATGTCAACGGACCTAGAAGCTCATGGATGCTCAGCAGCCCAAGAGCGGTACCAATCCAAACAAGAAGCATTAGCAACACTGGCACCAATCTTGATATTCAACCCACACAAGATTTGCTTCACAGCGTTTTCGACTTTCTTGCCGTTGGATGTCACCGGGATTTCCGGACACGCGTCGACGACGGCAGGGACATGACGAGGGCTGAGCTCCTTGCGTATTGTTGTTTGGATGCGACACGCAAGATCGGACGGCATACTCGCTGGAGATCCATCAGATGATGCGAGTTTCACGAAGAGAACAACCGTCTCATCCGTGTCAATGCCTTCTCGCCGGCGGCCAATGCAGAGAGAGTCTTCAACTTCCTCGGCAAAATGCTTCAGAAGGACGTTGTAAATTTCTGCGCTCCCAAAACGGACTCCTGCTGGCTTAAGAACGCCGTCACTGCGCCCTAGCATGATAACACCCCCAGTGTGTGGGTTCAGGCGGACAAAATCGCCATGGTGCCAGATGGACGGCCCGAAAACGTCAAAGTAGCTCTTACGGTATTTCTCTGCTCCGATAGGGCCCGGTGGCCAAAACATCACAGGCTGTGCTGGGAAAGGCTTCGTGCAGACAAGATCACCCGGTTCGTCAGAGGTGCTAATGTCGTTGCCTGCGTAATCATACACGGACACGGCCATTCCTAGACAACGACACTGGATCTCACCCTTGTACACTGGCAAGATCGGGCAGCTAGCACAGAAAAGTGACAGGATATCAGTTCCGCCCGTGATTGAGCCAAGCATGATATCGGGATGAATCGAAGAATAAACATATTCAAACGTAGAAGGGGCTAGCGGCGAGCCGGTACTGAAAATAGCTCTCAGTGAGTGAAGGGAAACGGGTCGATGAGCGTGCTTTCTCGGCTTTAAAGAGGCCTGTTCAAGGACGGAGAGGTATTTGGCTGACGTTCCGAAGTGGGTGATCTGTAGCTCATCGATCAAGCGCGGCATAGCCATCTCGCCGTTCCCTCCCTCCGTGTCAAAAGGCCGGAAAGGGGAACCGTCGTACAAGATGATTGTTGCACCACTGGCCAAGGCGGAGACGAGCCAATGCCACATCATCCAAGTCACCGTCGTAAAGTAGAAGAGACGATCGCCGGGGCGGATATCACAATGAAGCATGTGCTCTTTCTTATGCTGCAGCAATGTTCCGAGAGAGCCATGCACGATGGGCTTGGGAGCACCTGTGGTGCCTGAAGAGTAAAGTATGTAAACAGGATGTTCTGGTGCCAGGCTTGCGAACTCCAGAGGCGCAGACTGATCCCCAGTAGCGAGAAACTCGTCATACGTCAACGCTGCTCCCTGGACTGGGGTGACTGCGTCGAGGCAAAACTTATGCGACTTGACAGTATTGAACAGGACCAGCAACTCCAGGCGTGGCAGTTCAGGGACGATTTGGCTGATCTTAGTGTCGGTGGGGTGGACTTTGCCATTATACAAGGAGGCATTGTCGGCAAAGAGAATTTTGGGCTCTATCTGCTTCAGGCGTTCCAGTACAGCGTGAACACCTGTGTCCGGGGATACACCCGTCCAGAAAGCGCCTATCGACGTTGTCGCCAGCATGGCAACCACAGTGTTAGTATGGTTTCCCAAGAATCCAGCTACTCGGTCTCCCATCTGCAGACCTGCTTCTTTCAGCGAATTGGCGCAGCGCCGGACACGTTCTCGCAATTCTTCCCAGGAGACATACTCGCGGTCAGCCTCTGTGGCCGCAATGACTGCGATATCAGTTTCCTTTGGGGAGCTAGCTGGGTAGAGAAGGTTTTCCGCAAAGTTGAGTTTGCTTTCCTCAAAAAAGCTAGGTCTGGGAAAGAGAATATTATCAGAGCCCAAGACCTGTGGGAATGTCAGAGGCCTTTGTCACGATGATGGCGACAGGCTTAATTAGACTCACCTGGTTATACGGGCTATGAGTCTTGACAGATGTATAGTTCCAAACGTGTTCCCAGAAGTTGGCGGGCTCTGAGACACTCCACTGCCACAGGTCGTTGTAACTGTTCATGGACAATCCGTGTTTTTCGTTGGCTTTCTTCATAAAGTCATATATCTGCGTATCCTGAGGGGCGGAATGTCGCCACAGTTCCTTTGCACCCGTGCAGGATCCATTGGCGCCATTGGTGACACCGTTGACACCGTTGGTCCCATTGCTAGATAAGGTCATGACTGTTTGTAGAAAGTTTTCACGGTTGACACCCCTAGTTGGTAGAAATATGTTGTTCCAGGAACACGATCCCTTATGTAAGGTTCTCCCGGATGTATAGTCAGGTCTCGAGGTAGCCAATGCGATGGTACAGCGAGAATGGAGAGGACACAGAGGCGCCTTTACTGAGATATAGCCTAGGTAGACGTGAATGACAATTGTTGAGTGACTGCCCACACATTCAAGACCCCAATGGGGAATCGTGGGGCGGAAATGGCGGAGATGGCGGGCAGAGGCGGCCCGCCTAGCGAAGTCCGCTATGATAGAAACTGAAGCGTATGAAAATACCTATGTTGAAGATGTCCAAATAATGTGGAAGCTGTGATGTCCATGGTTGATCCCTTCTAGGACTATTCTTCATGGAAGATGAGATGCATGTTGACACTGTGCCGTCCAAATGATTGGAAGCCTAAGGCATCAAGATAAAACAGTCGTGCAATTGACATTGTTTATTTACTAGGTAAAATCGGTAAGGTGGTTAAAGATGGGTACAACATGGTTACAAAAAGCTAGTTCATGTAGTTTCAATAATGAAGATGTTTGAAGGGCTATCTAAAGTGTATGAAGAGATATCATCTGTCATCGATCCGTTCTCGGCCTTCGTCCATGTCCTCGACCAGAGTGAGGGTTTTGCCCCTTTTCATCAAAGGGAAATGGAGACCAGCCCAGGGGTTGGTAATTTTACCTCGGCATACCGACATCCGCAGTGGATCCTGTGCTGTCAAGGTGGATGTGTTGACTGAGATTACCATACCGTACCAGGAGTACCCGCCTTCTATGGATCGGCCGAGGTTCCACCTTGAAAATTTGACCCTGAGAAAATAAAAAGAAAAAGGAAAAAAAGGCCCAACGCTAGGATCATCCGCGATTTTATTTGGGTTTTTTATGATTATTATGATTATTCTGTTTTATGATTTTTTTTTTCTCTTATGAATTATTGTAATCCTTTTTACTGAACGATTATCCACATATCCCTCTGTCCTCTACCTAATCCTCTTCTTTCCCATCAACACCTTCAATACCAAGAGAACCGGTTGTGGCCTTCTCTCACCCTCCTTTTTCTTATTCCCTTGCAGGGGCCTCGAGCCCTCCAGCCACACTTCCACGTGCGCAAGGTCAGTCACTGCCTCTCTCTCACTTTCTCCAGCAAATCAAAGGCTTGTCTGGTGCTGGGTCACTTCACCCTGGATTCCTCTGCCTCGCAACATACCCGCACCTTCTCACCCCCGCTTTCTCCTATCTACACCGTGTTATTTTGCCCGTTTCATGTCTCTCTCGGATCTTCGCTGACCGTTGAACCTCCGCAATTTCAGACCTGTTGTTCTGACGCGTGATCTGATCCACCTCATTTGGACCGTCTGTTGAAGAAGGATCGGAGTCGTCGAACCCCCTTTTTACCTACTTCCAAAACAACACGGGTCCCCCGAGGACAACCATCTGTTGCTACTCAGTAGCCCTTGCCATTCTCGAGCTCTCCAGCGCTGTGTGAAGACACTCAGTTTTCACTCCCCACCGTCCATCGGCGTCCTTTGATCTCGCGTGTTTCACCCTGGTTATCTTGCGATGCCTCGTCGACCTACGAATTCTTCTACCAACGACCCTACAACCACCCACTCCCTGTCTTCTTCCTCGGGAAAGGGCAGCAAACCCAATCGCTTGACCCAATTCTTCTCGACCTCTCCCAAATCCAAGGCCGAACCTCAGACGGCGCAAGCGGCCCTCCAGTCGGCGAGTGCGAATTCCCATCCGACTGCTGTCACTCCCCCCATCAGCTCCGCATCTCTATCATTACCCACGATCTCTCTTTCCACGGCCACGGCGGATAATCCCAACATGGACGAGCCGCCTACGACGCTCTTTCAGCCCCCCTCGCCGGAAGAGGCCCTTCGTCAAGCGAAACAACATGCGCAGTTCGGTCCCATCGGTCACCCGAGTCACCGGTATTCCAGCCGACATCCCGGTGGTGATTTCCCCGAGCCTATCATGGACGAACCCCCGTATTATTATCTCCTCACCACCTATATCAGCTACCTAATTCTAATTGCCTTCGGACATGTACGTGACTTCTTCGGTAAACGCTTCCGCGAAGAGAATTATCGGCATCTCAAGCCCCGCAACGGTTACGGCGCCCTCAACAGCGACTTCGATAACTTCTATGTCCGTCGTCTCAAACTCCGCATCAACGATTGCTTCGAACGCCCCGTCACCGGCGTCCCCGGAAGATACATCACCCTGATTGACCGTGCCACTGATGACCACAACAAACATTTCTACTTCACGGGAACGACCACCGACACATTGAACTTGAGCTCATACAATTACTTGGGATTTGCTCAATCAGAAGGTCCGTGCGCGGATGACGCTGAGGGCGCGATCAGAAAGTATGGCATCACCTCTCCTAGCACCCGCGCCGAGACTGGAGGACAGGATCTCCACACCGAGATTGAGGACCTGGTGGCCAGATTTGTTGGCAAGGAAGCGTCAATGGTCTTCTCCATGGGATTCGGTACCAACGCAAACGTGTTTCCGGCACTGGTCAGCAAAGGCAGTCTTATCATCTCTGATGAGCTTAACCACGCGTCTATTCGGTTCGGTGCGCGTCTTTCGGGGGCGTCGATCACGATGTTCAAGCACAATGATATGAAGGACCTAGAAGTCAAGCTTCGGGAAGCCATCAGCCAAGGCCAACCACGAACTCACCGCCCCTGGAGAAACATTCTCGTGGTCGTGGAAGGTCTCTACTCCATGGAAGGCTCCATGTGCAATCTGCCTGGCTTGATCACCTTGAAACGGCGCTATAAATTCCACCTTTTCGTTGATGAGGCACACTCCATCGGAGCTGTTGGCCCTCGTGGACGAGGTGTTTGCGACTATTTCGGTATTGATACGAGTGAAGTGGACATTCTCATGGGCACGCTCACCAAGTCTTTCGGCGCCAATGGAGGGTATATTGCCGCCGACAAAGCGATGATCGACAAGCTCCGTGCGACCAACTCGGGTATCTTTTATGGTGAAGTCCCCGCTCCGGCCATCCTGGCCCAGATCTCGTCTGCGCTCCGTATCATCAACGGTGAGCTTCTGCCGGGTCAGGGCGAGGAACGGCTGCAGCGGTTGGCATTCAACTCTCGGTATCTCCGTTTGGGGTTGAAGCGTCTTGGCTTTATTGTGTACGGTCACGACGATTCACCCATCATTCCTGTTCTTCTTTTCAACCCTGCCAAGATGCCTGCCTTCTCTCATGAGATGCTCAAGCGAAAAATCTCCGTTGTCGTCGTCGGATATCCGGCAACGCCTCTGGTGTCCTCTCGAGCACGGTTCTGCGTCTCCGCCTCCCACACCAAGGAAGATCTTGATCGGATTTTGGCTGCCTGCGACGAGATCGGCAATGTCCTGCAGCTCAAGTTTTCGACTGGCGTTGCGGGCGGTGCCCTTCCCTCCAGTGACGATGTGACTCCGCCTCCGGAGATGGAGAAGGAGTGGAATCGGAGACACAACTCGAAGGTCATCCCTCCCCGGTGGCGCCTCGAAGACGTGATCAGCCGTGGCGTCCAGGATGTCAAGTCGCCGTTATATTAAGCTTACTGCTTTCAACTCTTCGCATTGCACATAGGTTTGGATGGTGACGTCCGTTCTTTCGGGGCACGGTTGATGCTGGCCATGCCGCGTCCCTGAGCGACGTGTTACCTGCATGTATCATTATCTGACGGCCACGATCGGCTGTCCTCATATTTATCGTTCCTGGAACCCATGGTGTTCTCTAGCATGGTTCCGTCAAAACCAGGTATGGTGACCGCCGAAACAAGGAACGAGTTCACCCAGTGAACTCAATGTCTCTTGGTCATCGGTTACCTCCAAACCCCAAAGCCAGACAGTTTGGATGTGCTTCATCCTTCCAGCTAGCCTCGGTTATTTCTGATCCTGTATGTTTGGTTCCCGCGGCCTCTTCTTTCGTTGTGACATATAGAAAGAAACCGGTAATGGCTCCTGGGCCCACCAAGTGCTGGAGGGCAGACAGCGAGCGATTCTCCTAAATGACGAGGCTTTGTTGTTCTTGTACCTTAATGAGATTGATGAGAGAGGGTATGAATGGGGGATGTTTGGATGTTGGCTACATCCGAGCATGCCTTGCAAGGTTGTTAATAAGACTTGATATTGTTACTTTGATCAATGATTTAAATCAAATAGATAATCTCCACGTGATGTCGGATCTGCCGCCGGAAACCGGCGTTCGTCCGGGGAGGGCCCAATGAGCGGCGGCGGATAGAGTCTGAGTGAGGATGTTTATCGGACCCCCTTATCACCAATCGTCGATCTTGGGGCGCTCGTGACCGGATGGGGGGAATCATGGCGGGGTTGAGTGTGACTCCTTCAGCATACCTCATTCCTTCTCCCTCGCTCAGCTCCTCTTCTCCTTCATCTCTCTACGTCTCCTCGTCCTGTCCCTCTTCACCGTCCCTCCCTTTGTTTCCCCGTCTATTTAGACTCCCCTACAACCTCTCAGCTTCTCTGCCCTGAGCCACTCTGGGGTCGCGTGTTCCTTCGGCGTTGACCGACAGCCCACTATAACCACATCCCGACACGACTCTGACAACCATGCCGCCGCCGTTACTACAACATCTTGTGTCCGCTACCCTTCCTGCCCACTGTGAACCCTCCTCACCGTTCTTGTCGGCCGTTTCCTCGCATCTCCATATCTGCCTACCCACGCCTCTCGCCTTCGTCTCGTCTGTCCTGGGAACGCTCAGCATCATTTCGTGGCTATTTGCACAACTCCCTCAAATATACAAGAACTTTCAGTTGCAGTCCACCTCCGGTCTGTCGATATTCTTCCTCGTGATCTGGTGTCTTGGAGACGCAAGTAATCTCTTCGGTGCTCTCCTTACTCGACAAGCGGGCTGGCAGGTGGTCATCGCCACGTATTACGTCCTTGTTGATGTGACGCTGGTGTTTCAGTTTTTCTGGTATACCCACTATAAGCACCGCAGTGTTCATATTCACGCCTACCGGTCCTCTCATCACCATGACGGGTCTGGGGATGTCTTGGAAGGCGTTTCGTTCTCGGATAACCGCTCCCTGGAGAACACCCCTTCTGGAATGGAACGTATGTCAGATGCGAAGGACGTGAAAGAGATCGAACACCCGATTTCGGGTCCTACAGGGGGCCAGTCGCCATCGTACTCTACCGAGAAGCTGAGCTCCTCTTGCCGTTCGATAACCCGGAACAGCAGCGGCCCCAGTTTGCCGATCGCTTCCACGCGTACGGTGTTGTTGGCATCGATGCTTTGTGCAGTGATGGCAAATGCTGCACCTACAGAAGTTTCTCCAACGGACTCTTCGCAAGGAAGCCTCGAGATTCTCGGGAGGATTTTCTCCTGGATGTCCACAGCTCTTTACCTTGGCTCCCGCCCTCCTCAATTATACAAGAACTACCGCCGCCAGAGTACCTCAGGACTCTCACCTCTCCTCTTCACAGCCGCGTTTTGTGGAAACTTCTTCTACTCTTCGTCGTTGTTGACCAACCCCAACGCGTGGTACGACTTCCCGCCGTATGGAGGCGGCGGATGGGCCGATGCGGATGGCAACGACCGCGTGGAATGGGTTGGCCGTTCGATTCCGTTCTTTCTGGGGGCCTTTGGCGTTCTTGGCTTAGATGGCTTCATGGGCGTCCAGTTTCTCATGTACGGGACCAAGGATGACGAGTCCATGGTCGAGATCGAGGATCCCAAACGCGGACGAAGTCGCTGGACCCGAGTCCGGGGCTGGATGAGGGGCTGGATCCCCTCTGTGTCCCCAGAGCGGGATCTCTCTGATGACGATATCTCCGGGGAGAATCGGGGGTTGTTGGAAGACGAGCAGGAAAGATACGGGACCGTCTGATCATGATACGTTTACGTAGCTTGATTCGACCTCCGGCGTGGTAACTTACGATGTGATGAGTACACTTCTTCTTTTGTGTTCTTTTTGGTCATGTTCAGAATACACTCATTGTTTGGCGTTTTCCTTTCGGGTCATGATTGAGACGGTTGGCTGGGATTTGGGATAGATCCGACCTGGGCCTGAGACGGTGACTATCAGCATCGGCGTTTAGATTTTGGATATATTGCGTTCGTTTATGTGTCTGGCTTGTCCATCGGGTGTCCTGGGTGGATTAGAGCTGAGTACATCAGAGAAGAAATATTATCTATGACATACGGCAGTACTGTTTACTGAATACTTCTAGAATTCATCTAGAACCCAATACCTTTGCGTCCAACGCGACATTGGCCGGGCCCACGGTGGACATTTGCCTTTCGTTTCAATCGAAGTTCTGCTGTGGTTCATCATAACGAATAGCAACAAAAACCAGTCTAATAAACACAACGTAGTCATCACTTCATAACTCATAATCCAGTCCGAAAACCCATCATTCCCAGTCCTCCCTCCCAACCCCACTATGACTACTATGCCTGGACCTCGACCGATGATGCCGATGCCGATGTCCATGTCCATGGCTATGGCTATGGCTATGGCTATGATGTCCATGATGATGGTGATGGTGATGATGATGCCGATGTCGTCTTCTTCGCCGCTCCTCATCACTCCCACTACTCCCACTCCCATCCTCCGTCATCTTATCCCCCAGATAATTTCCCAGCAACGCACCCCCCACCGCACCAAGCAGCCCATGGCTCCGCTTATGCCCGAGGTAGTATCCGGCCGCGCCGCCAACAAGCGTACCGCCCAGACTGCGGTCCCCTTCGTCTCTATTCGCCATCGAGCGGTCTGTTTCCGCGTCGGCGGGCGAGAGGCGCGGACTACTCGGCGGCGGGAGGGAGTCATCATACTGGTTGCTTTTGTTCCGTCAGCGACACCACTTTGCTTCCTGAGAGGCTGTTGGCTTGTCTTACTAGTACTCTGCATTGCTTCCTGCATGGCTCCCCGGCCCTCCCGGCGGGGGAGGTGCGGCGGCTGACTCGGGGCTGAGATACATCTGTCCGGATGACGGGGCTGGCGGCTGCGCCAGCGCAGACCGCGGTGTCTGGCTCAGGTCATACTCCGAGACGTACGGCGACGCTGGAGGGGGCGGCTGCGGGGTGTACGACGGCTGCTGCGGGTCGTAGTCGTACGGGGGGTTCTGGTAGAGACTCTCTGGAGGCGCGTAGAAGGTCGCTGCGCCGGGGGTTGCGCCGGGCGAGGGGGGTGCGTAGGGAGGGTACGAGAGGTGTTGGTAGTGGGGGTCGCTCATGATGTGTATCTTCCAGGGTGGTTTGTATGGTGGTACCAGGTTGGAGTGGGCATTCTACAGTTGGGGGGTGCTGTATTTATACCTTGTCTGGTGACGGCGGGTATGAATCGACTGTCGAGTGACTTGTGGGATGCAGCTGACCTGCCCGCACGACACCCTGCTCGGCCAAGAATGCACCCTGTCAGATGCTGAGGTCATCATGGAGGAGTTACAGTGGTAGAGGTGCAATATGATATGTATGTTCCGTATGCTGTTTGGGCCTTCTCGACTCAACCTGAGAAGTATACCCAAGGGCCGGATATAGGACTATAGATACAGGACTCACGATGGTTTACCAGCCAAGAGTATACAGCTATATGGACAGTGTCTTGACACCTCAAAGACAGTCAGGTCCATTAAAACTAGCACGAACGACCAGAATTTGGATGTTTAGGTTGAGATTTGGGTCATGCGTTGATGTCTACATAACAGTGTTTATCTGAATGAACTTCAAGGAAATGGATTTGGGGTATCCCATATGTATCATATGTAAGAGGTCAGAGCAGTCGGCAAAATTATCCAAGTGCAGAAGCGTCAAGCAGAGTACCACATAAGAAAACATCCAGACGGATCTGGCCGATCGTGGACGTCGTTCTGCTTCCTGGCTGACGCATACCAACAAAGACAGAAATGAAAATCAAAATATAAATGGGTGATAAAAAAAATATCCGGAACGATAGTCGAATCGAATCATGCGTCCAGCACATGGCCAGCTCCGTGCAACAAGTTGCGAGCGATTGTGAATTTCAACTGAATAGATCTGCCACGGCCAAGGTGTCGACCGTCTATTTACCAGCCGTAGTGCGCGTTTTTCGGTTGACCCAGTCTGCGAGCATGGAATCCAACTGACTGGTCATCTCCTTCAATCTCTTGCTCTCCTCTTTGAACAGACTGCCGGTGATAGGGTGGTCCGGACCAGCAGGAGGCACGTTGGAGTTGTCATGAACAATGATAAACAGGTCGCGAATATCGTTTTCGTCATCTAGGTACGACCGCAAACTGGCATCACTCCAGGTGGGCGGCTCCGCAGGTGCCATGTCGAAGGGCGTAAATGTCTCGCCGGGTTTGTCGTCATGTTCGGCAGGAGATATGGGGGGTGAGACCGGGGAGGTAGATTGGCCAACTGGTGATGAGTCCATAACCAGCCCGGGTACACTTGGCGATCGTTGGCTATCCATAGGGGAGCTGTTTACCGGCGAGCTTACCGGCGAGCTCTGGTATTTCTGGTTATGCTGTGGTGCAAATCTCTGCGGCGGCGACGTCACAGAGTGCTGCTGGTATGCCATCCGATCGGACAGGTCATGTCGTTCTTCATCTTGTTCGCTAACCGAGGCCAGAGTATCCCTAGCTTGAGGGTGTGGCCGCTTAGTTGGGCTTGACGAGCTAGTGGACGACATAGCATCGCCTTGCTGGTAACTCCTTGGGAGCGACGATTGCGCCGTATCTTCGTCGGCAGGCACTTGCCGGATCGATCGATCTGCCTTTGGACCATCCAAGGTCCTTTCGCCTTCGGCCGGTCCGCTGATGGAGTCAGAGAACTCCTGTTTCGTAGGGGAGGTGACTGACGGATTCTGCTTCTGCAGTTTGCTGGATTGTCTCTGCACGCCAGGCTTCGAAGTCCATTGTTCTGGTGAAGACATCGACTCGGATGAGGTTTTCGGCGTCGGCGAAGTGCGAGATAGTTCGTTAGAGACCTTCTCAGGCTCCTCGCCATCATCGTCAGCTGCCTTCGATTTCTTGTCCTTCCTTTTGAACAGGCCACTGAGCATTCCAGGCTTCTTATCCTTGCGTTTCTTGTCGTCTTTCGACTTGTCGCTTGCAAGTGCCTTGTCCAAGGTCTCTAAACTCCCACGGCCCTGCTTATCAGGGTCAGATTTGATCGACGAATTATTGTGAGCATCTGATGATGGGATGCAACTGACCTCTTTTGTGTCGCTCAAGAGACCGCTGCTGCCGACTTCATCACGGAGGAGATTAGGGGTAAGGGAGATCTTCTTGGTCTCGACTGTGTCATCTTTGAAGAACGAATCAGTGTTGCGCACAGTGCCGTTCCTCGACCGGCTGACGGTAGTTTCCACTGAACTTCTGTTAGCGACGTTACCCCGAAAACGATATATGGAACGCCTGTACCTTCGGGTTCGAAAATTTCCTGACTCGACCGGTTTTTCTCCGGGCTGGAGCGATCGAGGTCTCGTGTCTCCTCCACTTTCTCTGCTTCCTCGGTTGTCTTGTCCTTGGATTTCGGCCTGAGGGGCTCGACAACAATGTCGTCGTTCTGCGTGTCTTCGTCTTCCTCGTCCCCATGTGTTGCGTTCTCGTCATGGTAAGAAGCCTGGTCGTCGAGATCTTCCTCGTCGGAATATTCGACGTCCGATGCCTCGATGTAGGTCGGGCTGGTGAAAGTAACTGTTTTCGCGTTTCTCCGTCGCATGGCTTTCTTCAACGGGTTCTTCGACTTCTCCGAGTTGTCACCGAGCATGGTAGCAGACAGCTAACTTTATTAGACAGGTTCGCAGAAGCAAGGAGGCGCACCTACATCGACGTTCCTGTGTTTATTCAACCGTGCGAGCCTTTCTGTCGGTGTCTCAATATGTTCGGCAGGTAGGTATCCTAGGGGCCGTCAGCATACCGCCCCTTCATCGGTCGTAAGTGGTGGGCTTACCGATACTGCCGTCTTTCACAATGCGAACAAGCCACCAGTAACTGTTACTGTCATCCAAAAGGACCATAGTATCCCCCTTCGCAGCATTGGCCTGTCCATCGACGGTAGCGACGAAATTGTGAAGCGCGTATACAAATTCGAAATCGATATCTTCTGCTGGGAATGAGCATTGTTGTTGTGGGAAAGGTAGGGTGGTACGAAGGATGCACGCGTATATGAGGGGAGAGCAGACAAGGGGGCGGCATGTTGACAGGGATGAGACACGCACCATCGTCGATTGACGGGGAACTAGAGATTTTGTCCATCAAGTCATCATCCAAGAGGTCGTCGCTTTCCCCGTCCAAATCGCCATCCTCGGAGCCGCCAGTGTGATGATTATGACCAATATCTCCATCTGCATCATCATCGTCGTCGTCATCGTACATGTCGATTCCGTCCCGGTAATCATGGGCATGTAGATGGTTTCCGTTGGCGCCAGGTCCATGAATCAGTTCGGCTTTCGTGTCTTGATCGGCATGTCGGATCGATTCTTCTTGATGGGGAGCAAGTCCGCCATGTAGTCCGGGATGTTTAGTATGGTCCTTCGCAGAAGGCGCATGTTGGTCCTGAAGGTCGAGCGTGTCTGGAATCCACGTTAGAACACCGCATACATGCGACGTTGTGGCAGAACCTCGAGGTCAACATACCCGCTCGCACAATTCGTGGTCTCGTCATCTTGTAGGCCTAAAATTGATTGTGGCGAAGGACGCCGAAAGTACAACGGGTGCAGGGTCTGTATAAAAGAGAGCGACTCATAAATCCTAGGGGCACTGGGCCTCAACCAGGCAAATATCGTAAGGAATGGCGGAGGGAAACCGCGAGAGATAGCTGAAAATCGCAACACCCTAGCGCGATCAAGCAATTCCTGCAAAAGAAAGGATAAAGGAGGCCACGAACGACGGCAGGGCGGGGTGACAGGACACGAAGGGCAGCGATCGAAGAAGTTCGGACAACACGACGAAAGAAATACTCTCAGAGCAATCGGATCAAAGGGGAAATCAAAACAAAACCGGAGATTAACCTGCAGAGAGAAAGAGAAAGATGAAACCCTCAAGCCTGCTGGTCGAAGCGTAGAGTAGACCCAACGAGGTTCCCCGGACTTTTGAGACACCCAAAAAAGGAGGTCCGCCAGCGATGCGACTTCCCAAAACAAGCGCCCCTTGCGCGCGCTTATCCGCACCATTCCTGAACGAGGCTTGTGCCTGGGCCGGACGGGTACCTAAACCCAATTGGGCAGGGTTCCAAACACCCCCGAGATGATTACGCTAACCCGAAGGGGAGTAGGGCACAAGGTAGCGGGGTCATGTGCGGTCATGTGATCTCAGGTGATCGCCGGGCGCCGGAGAAGGTGCTCCGCCCAGCCCAGCTGATTGGGTAATGCTGCCCATTGCATGACTACATGTTGCAGCACCACCCCCGCTATTCAACTCGTCTTCGTTCAGCCTCCCCGTCTTCTCCCGATATGTTCATCCTTACCATTTCCTCTTCTCTTTTTCCTCCCTTTCTACCTTCTCTTTACCCACTTTCCAGCAGATCGCCGTTTATCTGCCTAACCCAGCACTCTGGATGACTTAGATCATCCTGACTCGAACCCTTCAATCTCTTTCCTTCCCACTTTCTTCTTCCCTTCTCCACTTCTCCTCTCACCCGTCCATGTATTCCCTCAACTCCATCAACAAACCGACCAAAACTTGATCGTTCTTATCCGAATATTTACCTCCCAAACCTATCTTTGCTCTCTTGGAGGGCATGGCTCAGACAGGGAGGAACAGCGCTTTGGCAGGGTTGAAGATTGAGACGTCGTTTGATCACACCAATAGACCGCGGTGGCGAGATGATCCAGATGGAGGACACCGGGTTGATCGAGATGGTATCGAGGGCGACCGTACACACATCTTTCACGATTCTGACGCACCCCGTTGCGGTACTGATGAAGACAGCAGTGTATTGAGTGGAGTGCATTCCTCAACACCGCCTATTTCGGTACCCCGACTGGATGACCACCCTCACGCTGAAGATGTTAGCTATCCCCATAAACCCGAAGAGATTCCTGCATCCCCCCTAGATGACTTTCTTCAACACCGCCGTCCATCCGTCAGCTTCGACCCGAATGTCACACTTGATTCGGGCCCACAACAGCCGCTCGAAGAGCCTTTGCCCAAGGGAGATGCCAGAACCCGAAATCAAAGATTTCAGGCAAGAAGTTCCAACCTGAGGCATGCTCTGTCTCAAGAAGATGCCGACGAGCAAGAATCCGTCCCCACGAGCGCAAGCTCTAGCCCCCAAAAGTACCGAAACCACCGCGGATACCCTCTGAACACGCGAGACGGCGTTCCTATTAGTCCGGGGAACACTCATGCACCGACTACATCGGAGCTCGATCGGCCGACGTCCCTCACATCAGTCTCGACTGCGTCGCCCATAAACGACGAATTGCAAACCCCTCCGGAGAACTCCAAGAGTACTCTCCCTTCTCCGATCTGTGTCGCCTCGCCCATACAGCCATTTCCTTCGATGGACGATCGCGGCTCCTGGCCCAGTAGCGTGGTCACACCGTTCGGAAGCAAGTCCAGGTATCATCGAAGCTCGACCCGGCTTAGTTCTCGCCGGTCCACCGCCTCCAGCGGCAAGTCTCCGGCTAGCACGTTTTTGTCCATGTGGAATGGTGCTGAGGAGCCTGCTCCACAGCCTGATGATGAGGGCCAGATGGTCGGCACTGAGTATGTCCTGGGAAAACAGATCGGCTTCGGTGGCTTCAGCACGGTGAAGGAAGCCTATAAAGTCGATGAAAGCGGAGAGACCAAGCGACTAGCGGTCAAGATCGTGCGAAAGCATGTTTCCGGCAAGAGCGAGAAGGAAAACGACGAAGTTCAGGCAGAGTTTGATCACGAGGTTCGAGTATGGAGATATCTCAACCATCCGCATCTCCTGACCCTGGATGCCGTCTACGAAACCGATTATGCTACTTTTTGCTTCACCAAGTTGGCCATCGGCGGCACTCTTTTTGACCTCGTTCGGCAAAACCGCCAAGGACTTGACATGAAGCTGGCAAAGAAGTACGCTTACCAGCTCGCGTGTGCCCTGCGCTATCTCCATGAGGATGCTCGCGTCGTGCATAGAGACATCAAGCTGGAAAACTGTCTCTTGGACCCGACAGACTTACCAGATGGTACCAAGACATCAAATCTTGTTTTGTGCGATTTCGGAATGGCCGAATGGATGGTCACCGATAATGGAAGTCATTCGCCTGAACCATATGATGAACCTGCGGATCGGCCACCGCCCAAAACCATTGGACCCGCAGGCTCGAGCACCAGCGTTGCGGGAAGCCTGGAATACGCTTCGCCGGAACTACTCCTCTCGACTAATGGCGTGATTGATCCGTCCGTGGATATCTGGGCTTTTGGCGTCATAGCATTCACCATGGTCGTTGGATCACGCCCATTCCAAGATCCCTTCGCGCCACGCATCCAGTCGCGCATTATCGGCGGCAACTGGAACAAAAAAGCCGTTCTCGGAGGGAAGACGAATACGCCAAACCGACATGACAGAGAAGCTGCGCTTGAATTGATCACGGGATGCCTTAATCTAGACGTTGATAAACGCTGGACTATCCGTGACATTCTATCTTCACGTTGGCTACGCGAGTTTACCGAGACCGTCGGAGACGGATCAGACTACGTGTGGAGGCTGTGAGCCTAAAAAATGAGTTCGATTAGTTTTCCTTTTTTTTTTTATGATTCATGTTCTGCTACTTGATGAGGCCCGGCATATAAGTTTATTGATGATCGCGACTGGTGCTATTACGAGACGAGCGCTGGTGTTTAGGATTCTTGGTCATCTGTGATACCCTCTTTTCATTTGGATTTGGTCTATATGTTTTCATTTTTTGCACGTTGGTTTGTTATTGAGCATGCTACCCTTGGTGACAAATTGATTCCCTACTCAGCACGGCGTTCGGTTTTTCGCTATACCATGTGCCTATACCTATATACCTAGGTTACATTTCAATCAATCCTGATCTTACTACTTCAACCTAAGGCTTCCTAGCTACACACCGAAACCAATACCTTTAATCAATCTTATTGACGTAGATCTAGTGCAATATTTGTACAGGTAGAGTATACAGCAAGAACAAACCCAACCAATCGATCAAATACACAACCGCGAATATAAATCACAAGCCCCCAGAAACCAGAACAAACTACCACAACCGGTTCTCGGGCAGAACCTTCTCCTTCTTCACACCAGCCGTCGACTTCCTCTCCACCGGCGACCGGAAGAACAACGACGGTCCCTCCATCGGCTTCAGCAGATGGCTGAGGTACCCGCGATGCGCCGGGTCACGGTAGTACTCGATATCGCGACGCTTGGTCGGGTCCGGCAGCCGGTACCGGAAGCCCATATCGGCCATGATCTGCTTCTCGGAGATGGTCTCGGCGGCCACGCCATCGGCGGCGTGCAGGGCGGCGCTGGCGCTCTGCGCAGACCACGCGGCCGACACGAACGGATGCGTCTCGCCGCGCATGATGCGCGCAATCGCGGACTTGGTGTAGAAGCGCGTCGTGACGGAGCCGCCGGCGGCCTCAACGGCTGCAATGGCGGACGCGGACGCCCGCGACACCACGATGTGGATGGGCTGTTTGAGCACAGAGGTGGGAGCAGCAGCGGAAGCGTCAGCTGCTGCGTCAGCCGAAGCGGGAGCGTCAGCGTCCGTGGCAGAAGAGGCGGCGGTGTCGACGCCGCGGCCGAGCAGCTTCACGCCCTCTTTCGTCTGGTGGATGCATCGGGACTGGGCGAGCTCGCGGATGGTGATGGGGCGGGCTGGGTCGATGCGGCCCTGATCGATCCATGCCTGGATGCGGTCGAGGTTGACGGGGGCGAGGTCGATGGCGAACCTATCCTCATCATACTATCGTTAGCTTTTCTTGTTCAATCTGGCCCCGTGCGGCAGACGTACACATTGTTGAATCCACGCTCGCCGTGGACGATAATCTCCGGCGTCTGGCCACCATTGAACCCGGCAGGCACCTTTCCGTGCTGCTTCTGACCCTTGTGACCGCGGCCGGAGGTCTTTCCCTTGCCGGAAGCGGGACCACGACCGCGTCTGATTCTCTTGTTGTAGGCGCCGGGGGTGTCGGAGAGCGAGGCGAGGATGTGAGCGTTGCGAGTCTGTGTTTGGAGCTGGGGGAGGAGGAAGGACAGTGGAGAGGCCGTTGAGATTGTGGACGGCTTGGATAGCGTCCGCTGCCACTGCAGCGGCAGGATCTGGAGCCGGGGAGGCATTGTGTGTGGATTGATGGATGCTGGGTTGATTATACCGGCCCAGTTTGCAGGACAAAGTTCTTTCGGGAGGTGAGTGGCCTCAGGCTGGCGTCGGATAATTATCGGGCCGGCTTCCTTTCGGGTGTAGTCTGGCTTGTCTTGGGGGAAGTATGGACTACCTCACCGGACCTCTGCTACACTCGCTTTCAATTAAAGGGAGAGTTGAAGATAGAATTTTTTTTATTACTCGGGTACATATATTTCGCTGCAGACATGAATTTCCCTTAATGTACGAAGCAGCATCTATTGTTGTCTCGCCGTCTAATTATGTGGGCAGAGGGGCCCAATCTAAACCGGCACCACATTATCAGAGGCAAAGTACAGCACTAATGTTCAGAATTTTGAAGTCATAATCTATCGTATGATTCGGGTTAACTATCTTCCCGGCCTCTCTTGAAACAGCACTTACGACCTCCTTAACATGCAGATGCAAGTGGGTATAACATAAGCGGGCGAACAAGATCAGCACACAGGAATAACGCCGTACCCATGCTTGGTGCAAAACGAAGTGAAACATGCCCTCCCAAGTCCAATAGTATGCAGTCCACATGTATGTGACAAGTCTATAATGTTGAACGCCATGATGCCAGCTCGTAATAGAAGAACAAAAAAATAATAAGGGCCAATGTCCATAATGTACAGTGTCGAAGAGAAAAAAAATCGTTCGACGAAAACATAAAACCATCCCTTTCGTATGCATCATCATATGATTCGTAAAATGGAGTCACGAGACTGACCTGAGATCAGCTCGAGTAGTTCGGGGTAGCATGAAGGATAGGCGGGATCAGAACGGCTTGTTGCCAAGCATCCTGGGGAAGGTAAGGCAGCACGCCGGTCTTTCGCCCCGCAGCCGTCTTACCCAGAGGCTGATAGTGCATGTGCTCGAACGGGATACTGCGCTGTTGCTGGAGCGAAGTCGATGGGGGAGGAATAAGAAGAGTATTGACGTTCCGAACGGGCCGGTATGGAGAGTTTCGGTTCGCCAGGAAGAAGGACGGGGAGAGATGGGTTTGAGGAGTGTGGGTCGAGTACGCGGAGACAGCGGGCGACACATTTGCAGAGGACAAGGCGAACGGGCTGCCCTGCTGTCTTCCAGGGTCAGGCAGGGACAAGGAAGGATTGTACAGGCCGCTGGTGACCGGAGGCATCGCTGTGGACGGCGCCATTGGAGGGATCCAGTTCATGGAAGGGTTGTACATCGGAGGCATCGTACGCGCGGGGACGGACGTCGGAACGCTCGAGCCCAATGGATGAGTTGAAGGAGGAAAATTGGGAAGGGGGAGTCGAGAGGCAGTAGGAATCGATGCTTGTGATGGCGCAGAAGATGGTGCAACGACTGAAGGCAGTGCCGGAACACTGGCTAAAGCAGACGGTGATGACGGAAGAGTGACAGGGTTTGGGATCATGTTGGGCATAGCCACCCTTTTGGCCGGCTGTTCGACAGGGTAGTCTTCACGGGCCCGCTTTCGAGATGCAACTTGGGGCATGTCACCGGCCGTCTGCGCCGAGGAATAGACAGGGCCAGTCGGCAGATGCCAGTTCTGAGAGCGGAAGGCATCCAATTCGGGAGGGGACGGCAGCTTTGATGACGGGGACAACTGCGTGCGCGGCGAAGGCTCGGGGTTGGAGACGTGAAGCATGGGTGGTGTAAGTCCCAATTCGTGCTTTTCCGGCACCCGTGAAGCTCGGTTGAAGAAATCGGCGAAAATTCCGAGTTTGGTATGCCATTTCGCCCAATTTGCCGTAGAGACGAACAGGTTGTACCGAACGTTGCTGAGAAATTCCACCTCCATCACATGGATTTCCTGAACGGAGATTCCAGATACCTCAGCCCAAGTCTTGTTGGTGTACGTATTGTCGTCAAGGACTAGATCGAGGTTAGTCTTTTGCCGAGGTTCACCATCTGTGCAGTAGACCTACATTTGTTACCCAACATCAGGGCGATAGTCATCAACCTATACTCGCTGCCTTTCTTTCCACGCACACTGGCATTGGTTTCCTTGAGTCTGTAGATGAACAGCAAAGCCAACAGAACGACATTCTGGCTGACTTGCGTGGTCGAGAGTATGTTCGTTACCCACTTCTGAAAGTTGGCAGACGGAATGGATTCGGGGACAAGAAACAACGGAGGATTCAAGCGTTCTTCGATAGCTTTCAGTTTCATGGTGTTCTCGAACCAGAACAAACACGTCATCTATTACCAGGCAACGTCAGCCGAACTGATCCATCACAAGATAAATTGAAAGGTTAGGTACCTGAGCTGCAAACTCCGCGAGGTTCCCTTTGCCGTGATTGATGGACGAAGGCATCTGAAGGTATGAAGCGACAGGGTTCTGCTTCTGACTCGGAGGAGCTGATGCCGGGGCGTCCTGGGTTGAAGATCGGGTCTGCGGTTTCGACGACGAAGCGTAGCCCATGCGCGAGTTGCTATGGGGCCTCACGTAGGGAGGCAGTGTGAAGTCGTCCAACTTTCCTCCATAGTTGGCCGGTGGAATCGTAGTGTATGCCACCCCGGTCATATCGTTTGGAGGAGTGGGAAGACCGTCCCGGAAGGGAGCAGTCCACGTCGTATCTGAGAGCTTGGAAATGGCTTCAAAATGCCGTTGTCTGTCGCCAGTCGAGTCTTCCATGCGCGGGCAGAAAGATATGGTGGGGGTGAAGGGGTGCGAGATAGAAGGATTCGATGGTGCGGAAGGGATCGGAAGAGACATATGGGAGTCTTTGAAGTTGAGGTGAGTGAAAGTGTCAAGAGTGGTTTCTGTTCAGCACTATTGTCGTTGGGAAGCCATTGACGTTGGTCGATCAGGTTTCGCCGGTCTTCTGTTCACTGGTACCGTCCGTTCACTTCTATACCTCGTCGAGTGCCGGGCTAGTCGTTGGAGATATGGAACAAGGATCGGGATCGAGGGCGTAAGGGAAATGCGCCAGATCGAGGGAGTCCGGATCCAAGGAAGACGAGACACTTGATAGTGAATAATATCAACAGACGAATATCCTGGAGGTCTCCGGGTGGGATAGCAACAGCGGCGTGCCCGGTGAATGTTAACCTAGTCCGGCTGAATGGAATGAAGGCACTGAAGGGGGTGAAAGAAGTTTGGAGGAAAAGTCAGATCCAGAGACAAAGATCACATAGTATTCTTAGCAGTAATGTTGCCCGTCTAGGGAGTAACAAAAGGTAAATGTAGAAGGGAAGGTGGGAGTTGGGGATGTAAAAAGTAGTAGAGCCGCCGTCAGTACATCCAGTTATACTAAATGTGGATGTATATCGAAAAAAGAAATGAACCGAAGAAATGGACAAAAAAAAAGGATAAAAGAAAAGTCAAATAATCATAAATAAATCCCCAGACTAAAAAGAACTAGACATCTATAATGAAATCAAAAACACATTAAGAATAAAAAAAAATATTAATCGATTTTGGAAATTGGAAATAAGGCGGAACCAGGGAAAAAAATAATTCGATTAAAAAAATTATAATAATAATGAAGGATGAGGTCAAGACATCATCCCTCATCCAGCAAAGAACTAAACCTCACACAACTCCGCTGGGTGATGAGCCAGGGTAGGTAGGCTGGTTCTCGTCCGAAGAAAGGCGCAGTGACCATACAGGAAGGACAGAGTTTGACCCGGACGCAGGTCCAGAGGGTTGATCCTCCTTTCTGGACTCGTTTGGGTTGGATCCGGTTTGGACCCCCATTTGATTGATTGATTGTCTCTGCTTTGTCTCGCGCGAAGGAGAAATACCGGTTGATGTCAGAGCCACCGGGGGGGGGGAGGGGGGAAGGGAATGAATGGATACGCCAAAGTGGATGCATGCTACGGAGAAGTGGAAGGGTAGCAAGATCAGTCAATCAGTCAGTCAGCCAGGCGCCATAGCTAGACCAGGACCAGTAATTGAGCCTAGCTTGGAAGCGGCCAGTTGACTGACTCCGTCAAAGACCCAGTTAGATCCAATAATCAGTTGGGTTTAGTGTCGCATTGCAACCGTCGTTGTGGTGTGCCGCCTTCCACCCTGGGTTTAGATTGGTTTAGGTTAAGGAAGGACTGGATGTTGTTTACGGGACCATCGTATAAAAAAAAAAAAAAAGAAAAAAAAAA